>JAPTMU010000028.1:781250-1051250 GCA_028583405.1 Pogonophryne albipinna | reverse complement strand
CTGATGTTCAGGTGTATATCAGTATGTAGTGTCTCTACTTTAAAGAGTCCTCTCCTGCTGATGTTCAGGTGTTTATCAGTATGTAGTGTCTCTACTTTAAAGAGTTCTCTCCTGCTGATGTTCAGGTGTATATCAGTATGTAGTGTCTCTACTTTAAAGAGTCCTCCCCTGCTGATGTTCAGGTGTATATCAGTATGTAGTGTCTCTACTTTAAAGAGTCCTCTCCTGCTGATGTTCAGGTGTATATCAGTATGTAGTGCCTCTACTTTAAAGAGTACCTGGCCAGTAGGTCGAGGATCTTCTCCCTCAGGAAGCAGCTACAGGCTGTGTTATTGTTCACCAGTTCTGGGTTCACTTCCTCGTTCTGGATCCAGTCGATGATCCGGCGCTGGTCGTGGAGGGACGTCAGGTAACGCCACAACAACGCCGAGTCACAGGAAGTCACCTCTGATGCAGAAAACAAGAAATCTGTTTAACAATCTGTCATTTTATCAATTACATAAATGTAATACTATTAATTAAATTGAATTGATCTGTGGAATTACATTTGCTGTTTTATTCTTTAATGAATACGTTAAAGTTCATTATTTACATGTATCCAGTAACCCTGTACCTGTGGGAGGCAGTCTGGACAGCAGCACAGCCGTCCTGCAGCTCTGGTCCCAGTTCCTGACCCAGTCCAGCCTGAGGGTCGTCCAGAGCCCCCCCCCCTCTTCCTCCCTCCTCTGTAACAGCAGCTCCTGCAGAACCTCCTCCCCAACACCCCCCTCCCTGAGCACCATCTGCACCCCCCTGAGAGGGAGGAGGAGAGGGGAGACACACAGATGTTACCTAGCTATGATTACATGCACACTAAACACATCTGGATGTAATTTAAAGACAAAGGGTTAGGGGTAGAGCGTCTTGTAAGGAAACAGTAACTGCATTGGGCTTTGATTTTGAAAAACACTCAAATGAGTCATATTTATGTTTGTTTGTTGTTTGTTTGTTTACACATCTTTGTTTGTTTCCACGTGTGTTTGTTTCCACATGGCTTGTCTTGTAACTATGTTGTGTAAATAAAGGCACCATGTGCAGTATGTGTACCTGTGTGAAGGTGTTTCTGCAGAGCGGGTCGCAGGCAGGGACCCCAGCCTCTCCATCTGCTTCATGAACTCCACGCTCTGCACCTCCTCCTCGGGGAGGAGCCTCCGCCCTGACAGCTCCTCCACCTGCACAGGAACCAATCAGGAGCTCTGGTTAACATCTGTCGACCAATCACAGGCCTCAAAGCTTCATTAATTAACATATGTAAAGACCTGAGCCTTGATCCCATTTGTAAACAATCAAAGTCCTCAAACATTGTTATCAGCCAATCAGTAGCTTCAAAGCTTCATTTGTTAACATCTTACAACCAATCAGAGGCCTCAAACATCGTTTTAACTGTTAACCTGTTAAGCCCTGAGCCTGTTTTTCAGGTCTCAGGCTCCACTTCTCAAAGGGGTAAATTAATAATCTTTGTTCTCAAAGCAATGATAAACCTGTTGGATGTAGAAAAGTCAGAATCAATATAGATGTTTTTATTTTAAAGTCAATTCAGATTGAACACAGTAAAAAAAATGTAAATGATAGTGTCCCTGTATCAAGACTGATGCAAAACAAGTGAAGTTTGACCTTTTTAGAGAGATTTAGAACAAAAACCCACTTCTGGGGTCATGTGGGTGGATTTTCCATATCTCTGGAACCCCTCGGTCGATTTTGATGATTGACACCTCACCGATGGAGGCAATAGAATCGAGAGGAAGTTCCTAAAAATCCATCTAAACATTACCCATTGGTGAATGAGTGATGCGCGGCCAGAATGCCCCACAACCGGAAGCTCGTAGCTTTCATAGCAGCTTGATATGAAAAGTCAGTTTTTGACATAAATATGAAGATGGATTATCAGTAATCATTTCAGACACATTGGATTAACCTCCAGCAGCGTTTGTATCGTTTTGATGCCATTGAACACGACTTTTGATCAGAATAACAGCTAAGGTGAGACAATGACCCGTGTTTCCTCCGTAATGCTAGGTGTTGTGATGATAGTTATAGAATCTGTGGAATCTCAGCTTGCTAATCGATATCTTGTTTGTGCAGATCCGATAAGTAATAAGGGTATTTTACCTTGAGTTCTGTGCTAAGTGTGTTAGCATGTTTTCGCTCGGGGCTAATTCAGAGGCTTTGTTATTACCCTTGTGTTTCGTTTAGCTAAAAATGGTTAATATTGTCAGATAGCTGAGTTTCTAACCGTTAAGTGGGTATGACACATTAATAGGTTTTTAAATATTAAGAAGCCCCGAGACACAGTTTCGTGAAAAAACACCCCGCAGGCCCCGGATTAGAGTCCTCTCGGGCTTAACAGGTTAACCAATCACAGGCATCAAAGCTTCATTAATTAACATCTGTAAACCAATCACAGACCTTAAATCCTCATTAAGGTCTGTCAACCAATCACAGGCTTCAAACTCTCGTTAACATATTTGATAAATCAAGGGCCTCAAACATTGTTATTAACCGTCAACCAATCACAGGCCGTAAAAAATCCTCGTTAAAAACGTTGATCAATCAAAGGCCTCAAACATTGTCATTAACCCTCGTTAACTTTTGTGAACCAATCAGGGGCCTCAAAATCTTGTTAACCAATCACAGGTCTTACCTCTTTAAATTAACTGTCAACCAATCACAGGCCTCAATCCCTCGTTAACATCTGTCAGCCAATCACAGGCCTCAAACATTGTAATTAACTGTTAACCAATCCTAAAAAGCCAATAGCCTCAAACTCTCGTTAACATCTATCAACTGAGCATAATAAGACATTTGGTTTGAATAAAGGAAGTGTATTTGAACTCACCACGAAGTCCCGCAAGTCGTAGTCGTCGGTGAAGAGGCAGATACTGCGGAGTTGCTGCTTTACGCTGAAGCCCTGAACGCACCATCAGACAGTTTCAGATTTCACTTTCACTGTATTAAAGTATCCTCTAGATCAGGGGGTCAAACTCAATGTATTATATAACATGATTGCCTCTGCATTGCATTATTATCGGATAGGGTAATACCTTCATCATTAACTACGTCTGAAAGCAGAAGTCTAGGGCGAATGATTGCAAGTCTCTTCAGTGAGAATGTCACAAAATGAGATGCATTGTGGGACATGTAGTTTATGAGCAACATGCAGCATGTAACCGTATAATAAACATATTATATTCTTTCAGAGCTCTTTCGGGCCACAGGAAATTAGTTTGACACCCGACATTTGTGTCGTACTAAATGCTAAATGCTACTATATTTGTTATTGGTTAAGTGGTCCTTGGTATGAAAAAGTTGAAGGAAACACTGATGTTAGCATTGATCACGCCTGCTTTAAGCATGTTTAGCATGCACATGTTTAGCATGCACATGTAGCATGAAAGCAGGGATCTGATAGGCTGACAGAGTCCTCACCATGTTAGTGAGCAGAGTGTTGGCAGTGTGCAGGTCTCTGTGCTGCAGACAGGTGAACACCTCCTGTAGGCCCCGCCTCCTCAGAGCAGACAGACGCTGCTCCTTCAGGCCCCGCCCCCTCAGCACCGCCTGAGCCCGAGGTATCTGATTGGTCAGGATGGAGCGGCGCACCACTTCCTGCAACACACACACACACACGGTTACTTTCAGAGATAATTGTGACCTGCTTTATCGAAATCAGCAGCTTCTTGTTGTTGCTAGTAGCATCGAGGACGAGGGTATTTATTTTACTCAGATGAGGGAAAGTCGGTGAGTGTGTAAGTGTGCTTGAGTGTATGTATTTTACGAGGAAACACACACACACACACCTCCAATCGTAATGTAGTACTCCATTCGCTACTTGTCATCGTACTTTTACAAGCTTCATCGCTCTATTTATTATTGAGATAAGCGAAGATAATTTGATATTCTGAAGGCAAACACACTGCTGTGTTATTATGTATATTATGAAATACTTTTTTAGAATCAACCAAAACACCAAAATAATCCACAAATCCACGATTATCTCAGAATGCTCCGTTGCTCACATATCACAATTTTCTCGCTCAATAAAAACATGAAAACAAAGTGTCAGTGTTTGATGAGGAGCAGTCACCTCCGTCTGCAGTTTCTCCCACTCGTCCTCCTCTTCCTCCCTCTCCTCCTCTTCCTCCTGCAGGGGGGCAGCCTCAGCAGAGTTTGTGCTGCAGGTGTCGCCCCCTACAGGCCAGGGGAACCTCTTCATGTAGCTCCTGAGCTCCGTGACGTAGCGATCCAGAACCTCCACCTGCACGCTCAGATCCTCGTCTGCAGACACAGAACAACAGCTCTTCATTTCCTGTCCATTTTACTTTGCTTCTAATGTGAGAATAATCAATACATCAACTGTTACTACGTGTTTTATTGGGTCGTTTGTCTGGCCATATAATGTTATGAAAGAATGTTATTTGGTTACGCCACTAGAGGGCGACAGAAGATCTGAATGGAGCAGCAAGCGCTAAGAGGCGTGGCCAAAGGGGCCAATAGAACCTGGCCCCTCCCCAGCAACCAATGGAAGAAGACTTTAGACTTGTACAGACATGATCAAATGTGATGTAAAGAGATCGAGGCGTCTTCCTGGGAATCTGAGGCACAGATAACTACATTGTGTGGGCGGGATCAGTGGAATAGGAGAAGACCTCGGCTGAGTGCTTTTGCAGACTTATCGTATCATCTTATTAATAAACGCTGTTAACTTGACGAGAAGCTTCCTGGATTATTTTCAGCTACTCCTACCTCAAATTATAGAAACGCAACACTAGCCTAACTACTTCAAATCTGTCCATAAGTATAAAGGGATGACGTGTGTGTGTGTGTGTGTGTGTGTGTGTGTGTGTGTGTGTGTGTGTGTGTGTGTGTGTGTGTGTGTGTGTCTCACGCTGTGTGTTGGTCAGCACTGAGCGGATCTGTCTGTTGATGAAGCTCAGTGTGATGTTCAGCAGCTGCTCGGAAAACTGGCGACTCTGAGCCTCGCTGTTCGACTCTCTGACCGCCGAGCAGAGCAGATCCAACGCCGAGCACAGCTCCTGGAAACCTGCACACACACACACACACACACACACACACACGCCAATAAATTAGTCAGCGCTTTACCTATTTATGTCCCCTGGTCTGGAGGTCAATGGTTTTCTGAATGTGTTTGTGGTTGTTATCCTGAAATAAGGTCTGTGGTTTACAAAAGCTGAAGAGATTTTAACGTTTTGTTCTATAACATAAAATACGTCAGTAAATGCCCCACTGGTAGACTTAAAAACCGAGGTTGCTAACAAGAGTCTAAATGAGACGACTAAACGTCACCAACGCCCAACATTAGCCGCCTTTAGCTTAGCGGTGGTGACGTGAAGTCATGTGACCGTGCTGTAGTTCCTTTATAGCCCAACATTAGCCACCTTTAGCTTAGCGGTGGTGACGTGAAGTCATGTGACCGTGCTGTAGTTCCTTTATAGCCCAACATTAGCCACCTTTAGCTTAGCGGTGGTGACGTGAAGTCATGTGACCGTGCTGTAGTTCCTTTATAGCAACATTAGCCTCCTTTAGCTTAGCGGTGGTGACGTGAAGTCATGTGACCGTGCTGTAGTTCCTTTATAGCCCAACATTAGCCACCTTTAGCTTAGCGGTGGTGACGTGAAGTCATGTGACCGTGCTGTAGTTCCTTTATAGCAACATTAGCCTCCTTTAGCTTAGCGGTGGTGACGTGAAGTCATGTGACCGTGCTGTAGTTCCTTTATAGCCCAACATTAGCCACCTTTAGCTTAGCGGTGGTGACGTGAAGTCATGTGACCGTGCTGTAGTTCCTTTATAGCCCAACATTAGCCACCTTTAGCTTAGCGGTGGTGACGTGAAGTCATGTGACCGTGCTGTAGTTCCTTTATAGCCCAACATTAGCCACCTTTAGCTTAGCGGTGGTGACGTGAAGTCATGTGACCGTGCTGTAGTTCCTTTATAGCAACATTAGCCTCCTTTAGCTTAGCGGTGGTGACGTGAAGTCATGTGACCGTGCTGTAGTTCCTTTATAGCCCAACATTAGCCACCTTTAGCTTAGCGGTGGTGACGTGAAGTCATGTGACCGTGCTGTAGTTCCTTTATAGCCCAACATTAGCCACCTTTAGCTTAGCGGTGGTGACGTGAAGTCATGTGACCGTGCTGTAGTTCCTTTATAGCAACATTAGCCTCCTTTAGCTTAGCGGTGGTGACGTGAAGTCATGTGACCGTGCTGTAGTTCCTTTATAGCCCAACATTAGCCACCTTTAGCTTAGCGGTGGTGACGTGAAGTCATGTGACCGTGCTGTAGTTCCTTTATAGCCCAACATTAGCCACCTTTAGCTTAGCGGTGGTGACGTGAAGTCATGTGACCGTGCTGTAGTTCCTTTATAGCCCAACATTAGCCACCTTTAGCTTAGCGGTGGTGACGTGAAGTCATGTGACCGTGCTGTAGTTCCTTTATAGCAACATTAGCCTCCTTTAGCTTAGCGGTGGTGACGTGAAGTCATGTGACCGTGCTGTAGTTCCTTTATAGCCCAACATTAGCCACCTTTAGCTTAGCGGTGGTGACGTGAAGTCATGTGACCGTGCTGTAGTTCCTTTATAGCAACATTAGCCTCCTTTAGCTTAGCGGTGGTGACGTGAAGTCATGTGACCGTGCTGTAGTTCCTTTATAGCCCAACATTAGCCACCTTTAGCTTAGCGGTGGTGACGTGAAGTCATGTGACCGTGCTGTAGTTCCTTTATAGCCCAACATTAGCCACCTATAGCTTAGCGGTGGTGACGTGAAGTCATGTGACCGTGCAGTAGTTCCTTTATAGCCCAACATTAGCCACCTTTAACTTAGCGGTGGTGACGTGAAGTCATGTGACCGTGCAGTAGTTCCTTTATAGCCCAACATTAGCCACCTTTAGCTTAGCGGTGGTGACGTGAAGTCATGTGACCGTGCTGTAGTTCCTTGATAGCCCAACATTAGCCACCTTTAGCTTAGCGGTGGTGACGTGAAGTCATGTGACCGTGCTATAGTTCCTTTATAGCCCAACATTAGCCTACTTTAGCTTAGCGTGGTGACCGTGCTGTTCCTTTATGAGTGTGTGAGGTGTGTGTGCGTACTGTGTGTGAGGCTCTGTGGGGGGGGTTGATCGTTCTCGGGGTTCAGGATGTTCTCTTTGCTCTTCAGGTAGAAATCCACTGTGTCCAGCTGACGGTTCTTCAGGCCCGCCTGCAGAACAGCAACAACAACACAGCTTTAAAACAAACTGCATCTTATAGTTGATAACATTAAGAGAGTTTCCTCTCTTGTGTTTGTTGCGTCTCCCCACCTGCAGGGAGTGGATGGGGATGGAACAGCGCCCCCAGCTGTTCAGGTGACAAACTGCATCCACCGTGGCTGCGCTGCCGAACAACATCAGCCTGCTGAGCAAGTCCTCCTGAGACACCGAGAACAAGACCTGAAACACACCAGAGTCTGGGGGGAGAAGAGAGGTTGCTGAGTCGTGTTTTTATATATAGTTATTTTTGTTTACCTTATTATTTGCCCTTTTGTTTGTTTGTTTGTTTGTTCATTCACCATGTAACGTGGCCTTGGGTCCCTTGAAAGGCGGTGTACAAATGTTGCTGAGTCATGTTTATATCAAGTTGTTGACTCATTCTAAGATTTGCTGACTCGTGTTTAAATCAAGTTGTTGAGCCATGTTCAGAGTTACTGCTCCATATATACTGTAGTTGCTGACTCACCCTTCAGCAGCAGGCGGTGCTGCCTCTCTCCACATCGCTGCACCGGAGCCGCCTCCCCCTCCGCTCGGTGTTGCGTCACGTTCCCGGACTCCATTTCCCACAATGCAACTGTGGTCTCCGTGTTGCCGGGGGAGACGAAGGTCAGCTGGGCGGAGAACTCGGTGACGGTGAGCAGCGACGGAGCCGAGGATTCTGGGACGGAGAAGGAGACGGTCGCCCCGCCGAGAGGCACCCTGCTGTGGGAGGAGGAGGACTGGGAGTACAGGTGGGGGAGGGAGGAGGACCAGGGGGAGGAAGAGGAGGAGGGAGGAGGCTGGGCCCTGCTGTACATGGAAGACAGACGAGCTTCCCAGGAGCTAAAAGGGAGACGATAGAGAGGATTAAAGGTGAATTAAAAGAAAAAAGTACATTTGACAAAAATCAATCACCCATGTGTGCTATCCTGAAATAGCAAATTGAACATTATGTTAAATATACATATATTATTCTTCTTGAATAATTAAGTCTACAAGATGTCCAGAAATTAAGTTTAAAAAGCCACAACAATATCCAAACCCCATTCGACATCTTCAAAAATGTTCCGGAAAACAATCCTTAACCCAAAATACTTTCAGTTACTTTGATATAAAAAGGCAGCGGTTTAGATATGTTTTATTGTCTGCTCTGATTGGTTAGCTGGCCGGCTCTGTTGTGTGATTGGTCAACGGCTTAGAGATGTCCCGCCCCTTAGCCTATCACGTACAATGTGTTGGAGAACTAGCCAATAGGAGCGTGAGTGTTTTGTAGTGATGTCGCTATGTTCCGAAAGTAAACAAAGGAGTCCAATGGAGGCGTTTCAGGCCGTTTGCAGACCTTCTGCACAAAACCTAGAACACACTTCAGGAGAAGCAGGAGAAGGCCCCTTTAACGTTTACTTATACTATATGTTGTCTCCTCAGCTGTCCCTTTGCGTCCCTGATGTTGGACCACTAAAGGACATCTGATTCTGAGTCTCGAATCATGCCTGAAAATAGATCCTGTGCTGTTCTGATCTCGGGGGTCTTGTGTGTGTGTGTGTGTGTGTGTGTGTGTGTGTGTGTGTGTGTGTGTGTGTGTGTGTGTGTGTGTGTGTGTGTGTGTGTGTGTGTGTGTGTGTGTGTGTGTGTGTGTGTGTGTGTGTGTGTGTTTACCGGTCGGTGCTGAAGGTGGATCCGAGGGAAGAGAGGCTGCAGCTGGAGCTCCACAGGGAGTCCTGGTCCACCTGCATCAGGGGCCTCAGGGGGGGTCGGGAGGGGGGGGTGGCACACAGCAGGTGGTCCGGGAACAGACTGCAACACAGAGGTTTGGTTCAGTGATCACCCGTTGTATACCAGAGAAACGTTCATAGCAGCGTTGTGATGCCACACAGCGTCAATTCAGACTGAAACACATCCACTTATGGAGATGGGGGATATGTATAAGAGATGTGTCGCCCCTTAGCCTATCACGTACAATGTGTTGGAGCGTTATCCAATAGAAGTGCAAGTGTTACATAGGAACTCAAATCGAAAAACTAAGCGCGGAGCTAGAACTGGTTTGGTGGAAGACGGGCATGACTATCTATGCTCCATGTCTGGCAAAAACTCATTCAATATTTCCCGTGTCTCCCGCTGCGGGGTTACCTGAAGCAGCTTCTTCACACAGACTCTCTCCAGTACAGGTTAGCTCTGAGTGTTAGCATGCTAATGTAAACACAGACCATATCACTTCCAGAACACGTCTCATTGTTTCTGACAGCAACGTTTCTGATTGGCCCGTGGGGGTAAAGCACGCCCACATTTCAGTAATGTCATCATGACGCAGCAAATCTGGATCAGCTCCGTTGTTCCCCCGTTTTTAGAGATGAGGGTACGGAGGAGAAGAGAGAGGGGTTTGTTTCTGACACTTTGAGAGTCTCCTGACACACCGGGGGGACACACCGGGGGGACACCGGGGAGACATCGGGGACACACCGGGGGGGGGACAGGGACACACACCGGGGAGACACCGGGGGGGACACAGGGGGGACACAGGGACACACCGGGGGGGACACACCGGGGACACATCAGGGACACACCGGGGGACACACACCGGGGGACACATCAGGGACACACCCGGGACACACATTACATTTAGCTGATGCTTTTATCCAAAGCGACTTAGAAAAGACATCACAAAGTGCATCGTGCATGATAGGAGACCTTTAATACTTCCCGTTTCTCCCCCGGCGGGGTTACCTGAGAGTCCCATCTTATCTTATCTCTTAAACTCATCAAATACTTCCCGTTTCTCCCCCGGCGGGGTTACCTGAGAGTCCCATCTTATCTCTTAAACTCATCAAATACTTCCCGTTTCTCCCGTCTTACCTGAAGTAGTGGTCCAGGGGCACGGCGGCGGCGCTGTGAGTCTCAGTGACGGCTACAGCTGTGCTCAGATCAGCCGACAGCTGCAGGAGGCAGAAGGAGGAAGAGGAGGAGACCCAGGAGGAGGAAGAGGAGGAGAGCAGCTCCTCTTCTGGTTGAGCAGCTGACAGGTAGAGAGGGAGGTCGATGGAGGCCAGCAGGCGGCCATCACTGAGGCTACACACAGCTGGGGTCAGAGGTTAAAGAACACACTGAGGCTACACACAGCTGGGGTCATCAGGTGAGATCAGATCTGTCCACTGAGGGAGTTAGCTAGTAATTGTGTTATTTAATGAGATATAGTTAATTAATAGAGTTACCGTATTGACCCCTCTTTCTCAAGACTCACTTTTGAAAAAATATATTTTTCACGGCTCCTTTGCAGAATGCTCTGACTGTTTACATTTTGAAAGCGGTCTTTTTGGGCTCGCCATCTTCTAACGTCACTCAGAAACACCATCTTCTAACGTCACTCAGAAACACCATCTTCTAACGTCACTCAGAAACACCATCTTCTAACGTCACTCAGAAACGCCATCTTCTAACGTCACTCAGAAACGCCATCTTCTAAGGTCACTCAGAAACGCCATCTTCTAACGTCACTCAGAAACGCCATCTTCTAAGGTCACTCAGAAACACCATCTTCTAACGTCACTCAGAAACACCATCTTCTAACGTCACTCAGAAACGCCATCTTCTAACGTCACTCAGAAACACCATCTTCTAACGTCACTCAGAAACGCCATCTTCTAACATCACTCAGAAACGCCATCTTCTAACGTCACTCAGAAACGCCATCTTCTAACGTCACTCAGAAACACCATCTTCTAACGTCACTCAGAAACGCCATCTTCTAACGTCACTCAGAAACGCCATCTTCTAACATCACTCAGAAACACCATCTTCTAACGTCACTCAGAAACGCCATCTTCTAAGGTCACTCAGAAACACCATCTTCTAACGTCACTCAGAAACACCATCTTCTAACGTCACTCAGAAACGCCATCTTCTAACGTCACTCAGAAACGCCATCTTCTAACGTCACTCAGAAACACCATCTTCTAACGTCACTCAGAAACGCCATCTTCTAACATCACTCAGAAACGCCATCTTCTAACGTCACTCAGAAACGCCATCTTCTAACGTCACTCAGAAACACCATCTTCTAACGTCACTCAGAAACGCCATCTTCTAACATCACTCCGAAACGCCATCTTCTAACGTCACTCAGAAACACCATCTTCTAACGTCACTCAGAAACACCATCTTCTAACATCACTCAGAAAAGCCATCTTCTAACGTCACTCAGAAACGCCATCTTCTAACGTCACTCAGAAACACCATCTTCTAACGTCACTCAGAAACGCCATCTTCTAACGTCACTCAGAAACGCCATCTTCTAACGTCACTCAGAAACGCCATCTTCTAACGTCACTCAGAAACACCATCTTCTAACGTCACTCAGAAACACCATCTTCTAACATCACTCAGAAAAGCCATCTTCTAACGTCACTCAGAAACACCATCTTCTAACATCACTCAGAAACACCATCTTCTAACGTCACTCAGAAACGCCATCTTCTAACATCACTCAGAAACGCCATCTTCTAACGTCACTCAGAAACGCCATCTTCTAACGTCACTCAGAAACACCATCTTCTAACGTCACTCAGAATCACCATCTTCTAACGTCACTCAGAAACGCCATCTTCTAACATCACTCAGAAACGCCATCTTCTAACGTCACTCAGAAACACCATCTTCTAACGTCACTCAGAAACGCCATCTTCTAACATCACTCAGAAACGCCATCTTCTAACGTCACTCAGAAACGCCATCTTCTAACGTCACTCAGAAACACCATCTTCTAACGTCACTCAGAAACGCCATCTTCTAACATCACTCAGAAACGCCATCTTCTAACGTCACTCAGAAACACCATCTTCTAACGTCACTCAGAAACACCATCTTCTAACGTCACTCAGAAACGCCATCTTCTAACGTCACTCAGAAACGCCATCTTCTAACGTCACTCAGAAACGCCATCTTCTAACATCACTCAGAAACGCCATCTTCTAACGTCACTCAGAAACGCCATCTTCTAACGTCACTCAGAAACGCCATCTTCTAACATCACTCAGAAACACCATCTTCTAACGTCACTCAGAAACACCATCTTCTAACGTCACTCAGAAACACCATCATCTAACGTCACTCAGAAACACCATCATCTAACGTCACTCAGAAACACCATCTTCTAACGTCACTCAGAAACACCATCTTCTAACGTCACTCAGAAACACCATCTTCTAACGTCACTCAGAAACACCATCTTCTAACGTCACTCAGAAACACCATCTTCTATCGTCACTCAGAAACACCATCTTCTAACGTCACTCAGAAACACCATCTTCTAACGTCACTCAGAAACGCCATCTTCTAACGTCACTCAGAAACGCCATCTTCTAACGTCACTCAGAAACGCCATCTTCTAACATCACTCAGAAACGCCATCTTCTAACATCACTCAGAAACACCATCTTCTAACGTCACTCAGAAACACCATCTTCTAACGTCACTCAGAAACACCATCATCTAACGTCACTCAGAAACACCATCATCTAACGTCACTCAGAAACACCATCTTCTAACGTCACTCAGAAACACCATCTTCTAACGTCACTCAGAAACACCATCTTCTAACGTCACTCAGAAACACCATCTTCTAACGTCACTCAGAAACACCATCTTCTAACGTCACTCAGAAACACCATCTTCTAACGTCACTCAGAAACACCATCTTCTAACGTCACTCAGAAACACCATCTTCTAACGTCACTCAGAAACACCATCTTCTAACGTCACTCAGAAACACCATCTTCTATCGTCACTCAGAAACACCATCTTCTAACGTCACTCAGAAACACCATCTTCTAACGTCACTCAGAAACGCCATCTTCTAACATCACTCAGAAACGCCATCTTCTAACGTCACTCAGAAACGCCATCTTCTAACATCACTCAGAAACGCCATCTTCTAACATCACTCAGAAACACCATCTTCTAACGTCACTCAGAAACACCATCTTCTAACGTCACTCAGAAACACCATCATCTAACGTCACTCAGAAACACCATCATTCTAACGTCACTCAGAAACACCATCTTCTAACGTCACTCAGAAACACCATCTTCTAACGTCACTCAGAAACACCATCTTCTAACATCACTCAGAAACACCATCTTCTAACGTCACTCAGAAACACCATCTTCTAAGGTCACTCAGAAACACCATCTTCTAACGTCACTCAGAAACACCATCTTCTAACGTCACTCAGAAACACCATCTTCTAACGTCACTCAGAAACACCATCTTCTAACGGTCACTCAGAAACACCATCTTCTAACGTCACTCAGAAACACCATCTTCTAACGTCACTCAGAAACACCATCTTCTAACGTCACTCAGAAACACCATCTTCTAACGTCACTCAGAAACACCATCTTCTAACGTCACTCAGAAACACCATCTTCTAACGTCACTCAGAAAACACCATCTTCTAACGTCACTCAGAAACACCATCTTCTAACGTCACTCAGAAACACCATCTTCTAACGTCACTCAGAAACACCATCTTCTAACGTCACTCAGAAACACCATCTTCTAACGTCACTCAGAAACGCCATCTTCTAACGTCACTCAGAAACACCATCTTCTAACGTCACTCAGAAACACCATCTTCTAACTCACTCAGAAACCCATCTCTAACGTCACTCAGAAACAGCCATCTTCTAAACGTCACTCAGAAACACCATCTTCTAACGTCACTCAGAAACCCATCTTCTAACGTCACTCAGAAACACCATCATCTAACGTCACTCAGAAACACCATCTTCTAACGTCACTCAGAAACACCATCTTCTAACGTCACTCAGAAACACCATCTATCTAACGTCACTCAGAAACACCATCTTCTAACGTCACTCAGAAAACACCATCTTCTAACGTCACTCAGAAAACACCATCTTCTAACGTCACTCCCAGAAACACCATCTTCTAACGTCACTCAGAAACACCATCTTCTAACGTCACTCAGAAACACCATCTTCTAACGTCACTCAGAAACACCATCTCCTACACGTCACTCAGAAACACCATCCTTCTAACGTCACTCAGGAAAACCACCATCTTCTAACGTCACTCAGAAACACCATCTTGCTAACGGTCACTCAGAAACACCATCTTCTAATCGTCACTCAGCAAACACCATCTTCTAACGTCACTCAGAAAACACCATCTCTAACGGTCACTCAGAAACCCCATCTTCTAACTGTCCACTCAAGAAACGCCATCTTCTAACGTCACTCAGAAACGCCATCCTTTCCTACATCACTCAGAAACGCCATCTTCTAAACAGTCACTCAGGAAACGACATCTTCTACACATCACTCAGAAACGACCATCTTCTAACATCCACTCAGACACACCATCATCTAAAGTCCACTCAGAAACCACCATCATTCTAACGTCACTCAGAAACACCATCTTCTAACGTCCACTCAGAAAACACCACCCTCTAAAAGAACTAAGAAACTTACCATATTCTAACGTCCCTCAGAAAACACCATTTCTAACGTCACTCAGAAACACCATCTTCTAACGTTCACTCAGAAACACCATCTTCTAACGTCACTCAGAAACACCATCTTCTAAGGTCACTCAGAAACACCATCTTCTAACGTCACTCAGAAACACCATCTCTTCTAACTTCACTCAGAAACACCATCTTTCTAACGTCACTCAGAAACACCATCTTCTAACGTCACTCAGAAACACCATCTTCTAACGTCACTCAGAAACACCATCTTCTAACGTCACTCAGAAACACCATCTTCTAACGTCACTCAGAAACACCATCTTCTAACGTCACTCAGAAACACCATCTTTCTAACGTCACTCAGAAACACCATCTTCTAACGGTCACTCAGAAACACCATCTTTCTAACGGTCACTCAGAAACACCATCTTTCTAACGTTCACTCAGAAACACCATCTTTCTAACGTCACTCAGAAACACCATCTTTTAACGTCACTCAGAAACACCATCTTCTAACGTCACTCAGAAACGCCATCTTCTAACATCACTCAGAAACACCATCTTCTAACGTCACTCAGAAACACCATCTTCTAACGTCACTCAGAAACACCATCTTCTAACGTCACTCAGAAACACCATCTTCTAACGTCACTCAGAAACACCATCTTCTAACGTCACTCAGAAACACCATCTTCTAACGTCACTCAGAAACACCATCTTCTAACGTCACTCAGAAACACCATCTTCTAACGTCACTCAGAAACACCATCTTCTAACGTCACTCAGAAACACCATCTTCTAACGTCACTCAGAAACACCATCTTCTAACGTCACTCAGAAACACCATCTTCTAACGTCACTCAGAAACACCATCTTCTAACGTCACTCAGAAACACCATCTTCTAACGTCACTCAGAAACACCATCTTCTAACGTCACTCAGAAACACCATCTTCTAACGTCACTCAGAAACACCATCTTCTAACGTCACTCAGAAACACCATCTTCTAACGTCACTCAGAAACACCATCTTCTAACGTCACTCAGAAACACCATCTTTAACGTCACTCAGAAACACCATTCTAACGTCACTCAGAAACACCATCTTCTAACGTCACTCAGAAACACCATCTTCTAACGTCACTCAGAAACACCATCTTCTAACGTCACTCAGAAACACCATCTTCTAACGTCACTCAGAAACACCATCTTCTAACGTCACTCAGAAACGCCATCTTCTAACGTCACTCAGAAACACCATCTTCTAACGTCACTCAGAAACACCATCTTCTAACGTCACTCAGAAACGCCATCTTCTAACGTCACTCAGAAACGCCATCTTCTAACGTCACTCAGAAACACCATCTTCTAACGTCACTCAGAAACACCATCTTCTAACGTCACTCAGAAACACCATCTTCTATCGTCACTCAGAAACACCATCTTCTAACGTCACTCAGAAACACCATCTTCTAACGTCACTCAGAAACACCATCTTCTAACGTCACTCAGAAACACCATCTTCTAACGTCACTCAGAAACACCATCTTCTAACGTCACTCAGAAACACCATCTTCTATCGTCACTCAGAAACACCAGTTGCTGGATGACTTTGTTGATCACCATTATCTTAAAATTGGCGTCGTATCTTCGCCTCTCTTGTTTATTAACTCGCCTACTTTTGATCCACTGTGTTGGAGTTGGTCTCCGTGTCTCTGCATCTCTCTCCTGTCGCTGTGAACTGTTTCCGTACTTTAAGACTCGTTTGGCGCCATCTGTTGTTGTGACTGTGTAATTACATCAAAAAGTCTAGACCCAGAATAAGACGACGTAAAAAACCCTGTCTTATATTCGAGTCAATACGGTAGTTACCCAACTACCAACGTTATTTGTTTAGTTTTATAAAAACCAGGTTATACCTAATTCAATACTTTAAAAGATGAGTTGATGTCCTAAGAGGATGGAAGTGTCTACAGAACAGTAATATCTGATATGAACTTGATTCTAACCACATTAGTTTCAGACTGAGAGGATACAGATGAGTCCGGAGGAGCTGAGGCTGAACAGAGTCTCTCTGACCACACACACACAGCGGTGCACAGAAGAGTGTGTGTGTCCTTCAGGAGAGTGTGTGTTGCTGTCTTTGTCAGGAGAGTGTGTGTCTTTGTCAGCAGAGTGTGTGTTGCTGTCAGCAGAGTGTGTGTTGTTGTCAGCAGAGTGTGTGTCTTTGTCAGTAGAGTGTGTGTCTTTGTCAGGAGAGTGTGTGTCTTTGTCAGGAGAGTGTGTGTTGCTGTCAGGAGAGTGTGTGTCTTTGTCAGGAGAGTGTGTGTCTTTGTCAGGAGAGTGTGTGTCTTTGTCAGCAGAGTGTGTGTCTTTGTCAGGAGAGTGTGTGTCTTTGTCAGCAGAGTGTGTGTCTTTGTCAGGAGAGTGTGTGTCTTTGTCAGGAGAGTGTGTGTTGCTGTCAGGAGAGTGTGTGTCTTTGTCAGGAGAGTGTGTGTCTTTGTCAGGAGAGTGTGTGTTGCTGTCAGGAGAGTGTGTGTCTTTGTCAGGAGAGTGTGTGTCTTTGTCAGGAGAGTGTGTGTTGCTGTCAGGAGAGTGTGTGTCTTTGTCAGCAGAGTGTGTGTCTTTGTCAGGAGAGTGTGTGTCTTTGTCAGCAGAGTGTGTGTTGCTGTCAGGAGAGTGTGTGTCTTTGTCAGGAGAGTGTGTGTCTTTGTCAGGAGAGTGTGTGTCTTTGTCAGGAGAGTGTGTGTTGCTGTCAGCAGAGTGTGTGTTGCTGTCAGCAGAGTGTGTGTGTCTGTCAGAAGAGTGTGTGTGTATTCTGCAGCAGGAGATGGTCTGCGGCTGCTCGTCCGTCTGCAGCCACTGCAGCTGCAGCAGCCAATCAGAGTTGAGCAGCAGGCAGCCGCGGCCAGCTGAGAAACACAACACCTGGAGAGACTGCAGCTCACACACACCTGGAAACACACATTATCATATTCATACATTACGGAGAGACATACAGAAACATTGTTTTCATGACATGATGAATGCAGGACTTTTAGTGTATTCCTACACTCTGGTACTTGTGAGTACTTCTACTTTTACTGAAGTACAGATGTGAGTACTTCTCTTAAAGCACAGATGTGACTACTTCTCTTAAAGCACAGATGTGAGTACTTCTCCTGAAGTACAGATGTGAGTACTTCTCTTAAAGTACAGATGTGAGTACTTCTCTTAAAGCACAGATGTGAGTACTTCTCTTTAAGTACATATGTGAATACTTCTCTTAAAGCACAGATATGAGTACTTCTCTTAAAGTAGGCCTACAGATGTGAGTACTTCTCCTGAAGTACAGATGTGAGTACTCACCGGGGTCTTGCTCTCTGAGGGTCTTCAGCAGGCGCTCAGCAGGAACTTCAGATCTGATGGAGATCTTTGAGGGTCTTTCTGCTTCCAGAAGCTTCAGATCAAACTGAGAGCTGACAGCCAGCAGCCGACCCCCCGCCCCCTCCTCCTCCCAGCAGAAACTAGGAGAAAAAGTTGTTTTTCAGAACATTTATAACAAGTTATCCTGATGCAAAGTGCTGGAGACATGTCATGTCCCCAGTGTCCCCAGAGTCCCCAGTGTCCCCAGAGTCCCCAGAGTCCCCAGTGTCCCCAGAGTCCCCAGTGTCCCCAGAGTCCCCAGTGTCCCCAGTGTCTCCAGTGTCCCCAGTGTCCCCAGTGTCCTCAGTATACATGTTTTTTTTTTTAGTGACAAAATGGTGTTTTGTTTGTGTATAAAATATCATTATTCCAGACGACGTATCATTAAGAATTGGTTTATACTAATACCAGAGCTTAAGAGCTTGCCTGTGGAAGTTGTCCACAGTGATAGGGTTGTGTTCACTGAAATGTCACATTTTGACAAATTCAATGACACAAATAGACTAAAACATATCTAGGGAAAGCATTCCATATACTGTGGTGACTCTTGAAGTGAAAACGTCCATTACATCTTAACAGTATTATTCAATATTAAAGATCCCATTGTTCTCTAACGCTTCTAATGACTTTTTTCTCTGTGGGACGAATAAAGGTATTCTGATTTATTCTGAAATAGATAACTTTTTTTCGTCACAATAACAACACGGTGTGTATTTCTGAACCAGGACTCACTCCGTGTATCTCCCGCTCGCCTCTGCCGGGGGAGCCTCTCTGTCGGCCGGGTCCAGGACCTCCAGGAGGCCCCGGTCCCTCAGACAGCCGAGGAGCAGCGACCCTCCGGGAGCCAGGTCCGCCCTCCGGAGCTCCGACACCCGGACACAGTGAGGGTTCTCCGGGATCACACACACCTCCGTGGAGCCGCTCTCCTCCATCATCATCATCCTCAGAACCACACCGATGTTAGGGAGACATCTGTGGGGACAGTCAGGAAGGAAGGAGCCTCAAACTGAGATTAAAGGACAAGAAGAAACAATGTGCAGTTCCTCCTGTCAAAACAGCAGCTGGGTCACATGATATGTCCCAGGTCAGCTGACTGGATCCGACCAATAGGAACAGGTTAGAAAAAAACAAGGCTGCTAAATCGAGAGACGATAGGCTTATTTGAGATGAGCTGCGTCTCGCCTCGAAAGTAGACGAGAATAGCCGATTGCAGCCGAGGGAGGTCTCAAAAAGCTCCCCGGAAGTCGGACAGCTCGGAGTCGGCTTCTTCTTCTTCTTCTCTCTAGGTTTTTGGCGGATTGCAAACAGCTTTAAGGTGCATACCGCCACCTACTGTACAAGAGTGTGTATCACCATATCATCCTATCACCACTTGTGGAATTATACCATTGTATTTACGTTGTTTTAAATTCTTCCAATCAATCCTGTTTCACTCAAATACTTAAGAATGGCCTTCCTGGTAGCTCTTACCCCCTCACCTTCTGTTCCAGTGTCCCCATCAGGCTCCACTCCTTCCTGCCTCTCTGACCCTGTCTCTTAGTTGTTCCCTCTCTGTTTTGTACATGTTACAGTGTAATATGATGTGTTCCACATTTTCTTTCACTCCACACCCCCTGCATTCTTCAACTTCGCTTTTCCCATTATAAACACTGTGCCGTTTAATCCTGTCTGATCCAGTCTGAGTCTAGTGATGATGATCTCCTCCCGTCTGTTCCTTTCTGTGTTATTGTTGACTGTATGCTTTCCAAAGCAGATAGTGAGTCTGTGCATATCACCCCCCTATCAGGTCTGACCTCTTCAACCCATTGTAGCCCAATAATTGCTGCGAGTATTTATGCTGTATAAACTGATAAGTTATGTGACACTCGTTTTGAGATTGATATTTTGAATTCTGGATACACGCCTATCCCCATGCATTCTTGCTTCTTAGATCCATCTGTGTAAATGTGTAGGTAATTGGAATACTTTTCGTTCAGATACTCGTTTTAATTCCCACTTACATGGAGGTGGATAAATATTAAGCTATTTTTTGTTCATGTGGTTTTTATTTATTTATATATAGAGAGAGAAATATTTTTTTTCTCGTGATCATTGTTTTCCCCATGACCTCTGGTCCACCCTCCAGTACAGCAGGGGGCGGTCATGCACCTTTAGCTGGTTTGTAGTGCGCCATTAAACCAGCAGAAGGACAGAGCCCTCCACTATCAGCCCGCCTGTCTCCTGTCAGTCTCTCTTTATCATGGCTTCTCATCAACTAAGGAACCATTGATGCATCTTGTGTCGCTAACCGCCTCCAAACTGCTGCATTTCTCTGGACTCAGCGACCACAGGAAAGCCCTAAAGACTACAAAGATGGAGGAGAAAGCGTTAGAAGTGTACGGTGAGTAAACCGGCCTCGTTATTACCGCTGTGTGAAGTTAGACAAGTTAGTTAGATAAGTTAGTTAGATGAACTGTTAACATCCCGAATACTTTATTTACATATAATCTGATAAGTAACACGTTATGAAGAGGTCAGCTGGTCATGGTGACGTCATTGAAGGCAACGTTAAATACAGGGTTTTCTGAGTGGAGTTTGGTGAGGTTGTAGTGCATTTTTATATTTGATATGGCAAGAAATCGCTGTTTTATTATTTAGTATGGTTTACTTGCACATGTTTTATCACTGAGGTGTCTGAAGTACTGTTTTACTAAAGTAGAAGTAGCAATACTACATTGTAAACATACTCACAAGTAGAAGTAGTGGCTACTTCAAGTACTAATTTTCCAGTATGGCCCATATCAGATTACATTTCTGTATTATAATGATCAATTCATAAAGGTAGGGGTTATTTAAATGTTTGCTGTACTGCTGGGTAGCTTAACCTGTATAATACATAATGATTTATTGATGGGTTTATCTTCTGTGTTTCAAATCCATACCTGCAAAGCAGCTGGTGTCTAATTATGCAACATGAATGTCCTGGAGTAAACAAGGTGCTGAAAAGGACCGGTTCTGAAACATAATTCAAAAAGATGATTTTCTAAATAGAGTTGAGGGTGTTTGTAATGAATTTACTACTGGAACGTAACTCATATGAACGGGGTTCAGAGTGACCCAACCTGAACACTGTAGACTCTTTTAAATGTCATCTAAAGACATTCCTGTTTGGGAAGGTGTTTGGTTAACTTCTGTGCTTTTATTCTATATCATTCTATGTTTGATTGTGTTTTTCACCATGTATTGTGTTTTTAGCACTTCTTAACATGTGTCATGGAAAAGAGCATAATAAATATATTTTACTTACTCAAATACATACTCACATACTTACATACATACATACATTCATTCAGTATGTAACTGCTGCTCTTCCTCAGATGTGATCCGCTCGATCCGGGACCCGGAGAAGCCGAACACGCTGGAGGAGCTGGACGTGGTGACGGAGAGCTCTGTGGAGGTCAGGGATCTGGGGGAGGAAGAGTTCCTCATCATCATCAAGTTCTCCCCCACCGTCCCTCACTGCTCCCTGGCCACGCTCATCGGTGAGTCCCTCTGCAGAGACACCACCAGAAACAGCACCATGAATGAATAAGCTATCCAACCACACACTCTATTACTCAATGAAGTGGATGATTAGGAAGTAAGACGAGGGATCATTGATGAAGTCTTCCCCACAGTTCAGCTTCACCTTCTCTACACCAATATGAGAATGAGTCTGAGCATCATGTGTCCCTCACAGAGTCCTTCAGAGTCTGATGTGTGATTGTAATCTGGTGTTCCTGATGATGTCACCGTGTCTCTGCAGGTCTGTGCTTACAGGTGAAGCTCGAGAGGTGTTTACCTTTCAAACACAAGGTGAGTTCCTCAGAGACATAACGTGTCTGCACGGAAACTACAAAACACTCATTGTGCAATCAAGCCATGCACGTCATGCATTTATATACATTAAATAAAGCATGGATTCAGCCGTGCATGCAGGTCCCTTTCGCCTCACAACCGTGTCTTTATTTAGTCTTTGCCTCGTGTAACTTCTGGAGAGCCATATTAGAAACACTGTGCTCTTAATAACCCTTATTGTAGACTGTGCTGTTTTAAGGGATGTTAGCCTTTGCAGACCATTGACATGCAGTCAAATCTATAGAACACACTACGGGAGAGGGAATAACACAGATATAACAACCCGTACCTCCCAGTGTTTGCTTTGTGTTTTATTTCTAGATACTTTGTGGTTTTAAACTCCAGCCGTTTGTGTCGTCTCTTAAATGTTCTTCCTCCTCTGAGCTGCACGTGTCCCAGTTCTTCTGCAGCGTTCTTAAGCAAAAAGCTTAAACTGTTTTCACAACCGTGTTTCTTATTTTAACGTTTTGTTAACCAGTAGAATACGAAATAAAATATTTATTTCAATTTACATTTGAAGTACACAATGAAACTACGGAAACCCCTAAGGGTCAAATAGCAGGGAAGAAATGGTGATTATTTTCACATAGTACTTTTTGTTTGCGGTTACATTTATGTGTTCGTTAATTTAGGCCTGCATGAATCTATGATTCATTTCAAGTAAAGTACGTGTAAGTATCAAAGCAAATATTTTTGATTTGCATATAAAGACAAGTGACATGTTACTTAAAGGCCATACTAACCTGTAATCGTGTAAAATAGGTCGTAAATATACAATTACAAAACTTGCCTTGAATAATATTAGTTTATTTTATTATTTATTTCACTTCTGCAGCTTCTAATGTTTGAATGATGCAAGATGCATTGGTTCTTATTGTCAACATGTAATATTGTGATCGATATATTTCACGTAATCCCTTGACTTCACCCCAATTGAATTGTATTGCTCACATTTGGGTTGGTTTCTGTCCATCTGTTGACCTTTAAATAACCTTTATCACATGTATTTAATATCATGTATTTACTGTTGGAAAGAAAGTTTAGTAAGGGATTATATTTAGAATAAGAAGAACTCAATAACACCTCAGCCACTTCCAGGGAAACCAATAGATGGAGAACATGTCATGTATATATCAGCGTTCTTCATCTCATTCCGAGTTTCTCTGAATACTTTGTTCGTAGTCTTCCTGAATAAAGAACACTTTGCTCTTTCTGTCTCTCCTCAGCTGGAGATCTACATCTCAGAGGGAACGCACTCCACTGAGGAAGATAGTGAGTCTCTTTCTTCTTTCTCATTTAACTCTGTAAATGTTCCCGTTAGTTAAAAGACCTCCTGCTGAGTGTCCGAAGTCTACATTATCACCACATTATAATACAAACCGCTTCCCTTCTATGCGGCTTCCTCCTTCACCAGAGGGAGATGTTGTACCTGTCAGAGAATATTTGAATCTGATCACTTTGTGTATTGAGTTTCTCAGCGTTCCTGAGAACCTGTCAAATGACAAACATATGCTTCTCGTTAAAGTCGCATTATGCTCTGGCTGCAACTTGAACTGGGTCACAGGTCAAAGGGTCCTCTTTCTTCCTGTGGGGAAAAGTTTGGTTCAGGATAAGGTTGCAGATACTGAGGGGTCTTTGTTCCTGTGTCTGGCATTCATTAGGCAGGCTTGCCAAGTCCCTCCTCTCAGATATAACAGATGATGATTCTCCTTTGTCTTCAGAGTTCCGCGTGGTTGCTCACATGTAGAGTGTGATAAGCTATGTGAAGCTCTCCGGACGTCTTTTATAACTTTCAATAAATCTCAGTGTTTGACAACAAGGATTCCAGTTTCCATCTTTTCTGCATTGCTGCTCCGAAGTTTCCGTAACAGTACCGTTTATACACGACATCTATCCTTTAGTTCCTTTCTACAAAAATAAAAACACATGTACTTAATAGTCTCGTTCACCAGCTCTTATCATGAACCCTGACATGTTGAGACCCCAAAGCTTCATGATCGAAATGTAGAGTAGGGTCTCTGCCGGATGCTAACCTGCAGATGTTGGACAGTTTGCACAAGTAGCATAAATGGTCTTAATTAGCATACATTGTCTTAATTAGCATACATTGTCTTAATTAGCATACATTGTCTTAATTAGAATGCATTGTCTTAATTAGCATACGTTGTCTTAATTAGCATACATTGTCTTAATTAGCATATGCAGACAAAAGATTGGAGGTTATTGAGGAATCCATTTCTGATCCATTCTCAGATGAAGAATGGCAGCTCTGGCCAGAAAGAGGCCCTCTGTTCTGTGGGATGATGCTGATGCATTTTGGGTCGATTTGGAAGATTTTGGGGATCATTTGGATTGGACAGATTGCTTATTTATCTTGTGCTCGCTATGTCCCCTGGTCTCATCACTACTCATGGTGGTAATCAGCGCACAGAGGGAACAGACACTTTCTGGTTAAAACTGACCTTTCTTATCCTGAAAATGTCAGAAATTGATTCAGCATCCTCGATAACCCCCAAAACCACTGCGATAGAGTCGTAATCAGCCAAGATGTTTGCTAACCTTTTGTCTGAATATGCTAATAAACGCAACTTATGCTAATTGTGCAAATGTCTCAACATCTGCAGGTTAGCTTCCGGCAGTTTCTATGATCTGGGGAACCTACTCTACATTTATATCATAACACTTTGGGGTACTCAATATGTCCGACAGGTTCAGTGTGTAGTTGTTTGTGTCGTAACTCTAAGTGTGTGTGTGTGTGTGTGTGTGTGTGTGTGTGTGTGTCCAGTTAACAAACAGATCAATGATAAGGAGCGAGTGGCGGCCGCCATGGAGAACCCAAACCTGAGAGAGATCGTGGAGCAGTGTGTGACCGAGCCAGACGACTGAGTGAGTGAGTGTGTGTGTGTGTGTGTGTGTGTGTGTGTGTGTGTACACAGTGCCTGAAGGCATTACCCACAGGATTCCTGAATGTCTATAGGATGCTTTTTGTCTCAACTCTGCAGACATTTTGGAGGATTTCCTTGATTTTGAACACTGAGAATTGAATACAGCTGAAGTAGAGCCACAGGTGTGTGTGTCTGTGTGTAAGGGTGTGTGTCTAAGGATGTGTGTGTGTCTAAGGATGTGTGTGTGTTTGTCTGTGTGTGTGTGTAAGGGTGTGTGTGTGTGTTTGTGGACCCTCCCATCATGCACTGCGGCGCTCGGTGAAGTGGACCAGCCTCCTCATCTTTCCCTGTTTTTTAAAGTATGTCCTTTTTAAAAAAAATGGAATTATCCTGTGAATGATATCTTTAAAAAGTGATTATTTTTAGAGAAGATGTGACGTGTAAAATAATCTGATCTAATCTGATTAAAATATATGTTAACGAGAAGCTGCGTAATGTCATTATTGTGTAGATATATATTTAATGTGGATTTAACATGTGTGTGTGTGTGTGTGTGTGTGTGTGTGTGTGTGTGTGTGTGTGTGTGTGTGTGTGTGTGTGTGTGTGTGTGTGTGTGTGTGTGTGTGTGTGTGTGTGTGTGTGTGTGTGTGTGTGTGTGTGTGTGTGTGTGTGTGTGTGTGTGTGTGTGTGTGTGTGTGTGTGTGTGTGTGTGTGTGTGTGTGTGTGTGTGTGTGTGTGTGTGTGTGTGTGTGTGTGTGTGTGTGTGTGTGTGTGTGTGTGTGTGTGTGTGTGTGTGTGTGTGTGTGTGTGTGTGTGTGTGTGTGAATCACAAATGAATGCTCTGTTTTGCTGTTTGCAACACTGAATTATAAAATAATACAGTTTACTTATGTTACATATAACGATCCTGATATTATGTTAATATGGAAATATTTATATGAATATAATGTTAATAATCCTAAATGTCAGTATTCCTGTTATATATGATTTGTTTCATTACAAAATGGAGCAACTGTCACCAAACCCGAATTCCCTGGGTAAAGTATTCTCATGCTGATAAATAGATATACACACAGTATAAACATGCATACTGTGTGTACTGGTATATTCTGGTTGTAGTGAAACAGGAAGGAAGGTATAGAGTCAGCGTGACATTTTTCTTGTGTGTCTGTCTTGAGAAAGTGTTTTTTAATCTGCCCCCTCACAGTGAATGATGTGTGTTTGGACATGGTTTGGACCAGTGGCGGCGCTAGAGGGTGACTACTTGGGCTCAAGCCCCTGGATGTTTTCTGAAAAGCCCCGGATGTTTCACTTTGAGACATTTTTTTCAAAACTGTCTCGGGAGTAATGTGCAGTACCGGAGTCCACCAGAGAGGCATCCGCTGCGGGACAGTAGCCTGCGTACTGCGTAGCCTGCCCTGCCCTGAAGAAGAAGTGATCCTTCCTAGTGCCTGACGAGTTTTAAGCTAATAGCCTATAAAGTTATGGATATTAGAAAGTTATTGTTATCGAAGCAGGCGCCACAAGCTGCAGCAGCAGCAGTATCAGCAGCTGACAACAATGTCATCACCAGCAGTGAAGAAATAGATGATGTTTCAGGTTTGTGAATCTAATGGTGATATCTGCACTCTGGCTGACTGAGTAAGAAGTGAAAAAGAGTGATGTCTACTTTTAAGACACTAAAATAACGTATTCCAATTTTTATTTTGTTTTCGTTTGTGGAAGTATACCAGCTCTCGTTTCAGTACACATAACAACGGAACCATAGCAACGCAACTGACAAGCAACAGGAACTGACAGGCGACCCTCTGAATCAGACTCCGATTGGCTGTGACTGCATTCAGTGTCCGATTCAGAAACGTGACTCTTACACTCTTTACGTCACAAACAAAGATGGTGGATGAGAATAGATCTATAAAACGATAAGCAATGCGCCAGAATCAAGGTGAGACTATCTGCATCCTTTAAAACTCTACGCACATTCGTTTCACCGAAATAAGTAAACGACTATTTGAGTGAGTTAAGGCATTAGTTTGCTTCATTAAAGGGTGTTAATGAATAAGTGTTCTCCAGTGCCTTTTGTCCGCTTTAAGGTGTTATTAAGGTAGGGTTAATGTTGCTCTCAAAGTGCACCAGATTAATGCTTTTAACTTCAATATTTAAAAACAAATCTTCCCGAGGGAGCATGCCCCCGGACCCCCCCTAGAGGAGGTGACGACCCCCCTAAAGGATGTTCGGTCCACCCCCCACTTATACAAAATAGCACTTTACCCCTGCACCACCCCCCCCCCCCCCAACAACTCCTGGGCTAAGCCCCGGATCTCCTACAATCCTAAATCCGCCAATGGTTTGGACACACCTGGCCGTTTCTAAATCGCGAGGATTTTGGCTTCCAAGCCAATATTTCAAGGATGCTACGTCATCGAGTGCCGCCGAAAGGACTGTTCCAATCTCCAGCATACTTGGAATTCCACCGAGGCCGCGTCCTTGGTTTGGGGGAAATTTCGAGGCTGCACATCCAAGCCCCCAGGAAGTGCGCCGGACTCAGATGAAAATATTCGTGGTGGCCAAACGGCGGTACTACACTTCCGTTTGGTTGCTAGGCCCGGAAACACTTTTTCCCATTGACTTACATGGGGAAAGAGTGGTCTGTAAATCGTTGGATAATTTTTTTTAAACTAAATAAACTACCCAGTATGAACACTTGTATAGCCCTTATTAAAAACATTCGTTCCTCAAGTTGTAAAAATGTGCTAATAACGTTATTCTGAGAGTTATTTCCCTCTGCATTATGAACGCGCATCTAACCCACGGGACCGCGCCGCCCGGCACGTTCATGTTACGTGTTCAGCACTCCATGCGTTTAATCTTTACCCATGGATGCACAATAAGAACGGACCATATCGCCTTACTGCCCACGGAGCTGTAATAATGGATATATTGCACATGTTTGCTGTAATTCATCATTTGTAAAATATTATACTACATGGGCTGTATGATTAAATCTTGTACCGTAAATGTTGTATTAAATAAAGTTAATATTACCGACGTTAGATTAACGTCCCTGTAGCTTATTATTGCACTAAGAAGCTTATTGCACTGTATATATATATATATATATATATATATATATATATATATATATATATATATATATATATACAGTGCAATAATTATTTCATGCTAAATGAAGCTCTGTTGGATATCACTAGATCCTGTTACAGCGTAATATAAGTACATAACGATTGATGTGCACATTAGCATAATTACTAGCTAGCCGCTAGCTGCTAACTGCCGCCTCGTTAATATCAAATCCATCATAATAACAAATCATTACCATACCAATACAAAAACAAAAAATGTCTCTTTCATACACTCCGCCCCCTGGTATACCCCCGAACTCCGCCAAATGAAATCAAGGAAACGTCAACTTGAACGTCAACACAAGAAAACCACACTAACAGTCCATCTTCAAATCTACAAAGACTATCTCCAGCAGTACAGTAACGCACTCAAAGCAGCCCGGTCTAATTACTACTCACAACTCATTCAGTCTGGCTCCAGCAACCCCAAGCGTCTGTTCTCCACCATCAGCAAACTTCTCAAACCCTGTGACAACGCCACCTCATCCTTCACCACCGAACAGTGCAACTCCTTCCTCTCGTTTTTCCAAACCAAAATCAGCAACATTTACAGCAATCTGACACCCTCATCAGCACCCCCCACCTCCCCTCCTGGCTCCCCCCCCTTCACCTCACAGCCCCTGTCCCACTTCTCCCCTGTGACCCCCATGCAACTGTCCGACTTCATGACTGGAATTAACTCCACCTGCACACTTGACCCAATGCCCTCCAAATGTGTTAAAGAAGCCTCCCTGCCATCTCCCAACTCATTCGCCACCATCATTAACTCCTCCCTCAGATCTGGATCAGTTCCCCCCTCTCTCAAACTGGCTGCTGTCACACCCATTCTCAAAAGACCTGGACTCACACCTGACATCATGTCCAACTTCTCTTCTCTCAAATATCCCCTTTCTGTCAAAAATACTTGAACGTGTCGTTGCCTCACAACTTAAAGCCCACCTCAGCTCCAATGATCTCTTTGAGCCATTTCAATCCGGTTTCCGATCAAAACACAGCACAGAAACAGCTCTTCTCAAAATCACAAACGACCTCCTCCTCTCCTCTGACTCCGGCAACCTGAACATCCTCATCCTCCTCGACCTCACCGCAGCATTCGACACCATCAACCACGCCATCCTGCTGTCCCTCCTCGAATAATCACTCAACATCACCGACACTGCACTCTCCTGGCTGAAATCCTACCTCACCGACAGACATCAGTTTATCAACATCAACAACTGCACCTCCTCCACTGCTCCTCTGTCCCAAGGCGTCCCCCAGGGTTCGGTGCTTGGCCCCCTCCTCTTCATCTTCTACATGCTCCCCCTTGGCAAAATAATTTGTCGCCACAACTAGGGGTGCAACAACTAATCGACTTAATCGATTAAAATCGATTACCAAATTAGTTGCCAACTAATTAAGTCATCGATTCGTTGGTGACGTCATCACGTGTGTTTTACGCGCCGTTAAGCTCCAACGTTATTGGTCTTTTTATCGGTACTGGAGACATTTAAAAAATATATGTCATGTATTATTGCTACAAAAACATTATCTCGCAGTCTTAGTGTCGCCAACTCGTTTCTAATATGCAAAAAGACAAACAAATGCGTCTATGATGTATTTTCGATCAGACGAGATCTCTCTCCCCGTCTGTGTGCGAGGGGGCGGGGCAGTTTACACACACGCAGCTGCTACATGCAACAACACACACACACTCTGCTACATACAGCAACACACTGCGGAGATGGCGGAGAGAAGCGCTCCAAGGTGTGGTTAAACTTTACCCGTCTCGATGTGGACAATCCTCGTTGCCAAAAGTGCAATAAGAGTTTAGCATGTGAGGGCGGTAACACGAGCAATTTGTCTAAACATTTAGCAAAAGTGCTCCACATTCAGACGGAGGAATGCACCGGGTTCGACTGTCTTTCTAGTAGCTCTGTAGCTCCATCCACGAGTAACGTTTCCACGTCAGGTGTTATGTATGCTAGCAGCAACACACGGAGTTAACTCAATGATACAACATGGGTGAATGATTAGAGGTAACTGAGTTAGTTAGTTTGTTAAAGTTTCAGCTATTCTGTTTACAGTTCTGTCATCAGATTATTTAATACGGTTTGTTAAAACATTGTTGTTTCTTTTGATGTGAAATATTATGTATTTAATTTAAATAAAAAGCAATGTTAATTTTGTTTAAAATATGTTTAGTTCATTTAATAATATATATATTTTTGAATCAAGTATTCATCTTTATTGTCTTCATTGCTAGTTTCCACATGTCTAAAACAACCTCAAGCTACATCTAAAAGTTGATGGCTAAATAAGAGCGTTTGAGAAATTGTGCAAGGCATAATAGTCCGAATAGTCGATTAATCGTTTCATTAATCGATAGATTAATCGATTATCAAATTAGTCATTTGTTGCAGCCCTAGCCACAACCTTCAATTTCACTGCTACATCGATATCCAACTTTATATCTCAACAAAAACCATCACCCCCACAACACACTCCACTCTCACCAACTGTCTCTCAGAAATAAAAGCATGGATGCAAACAAACTATCTCCAACTGAACAGTGCCAAATCAGACATCATCATCATCGGCCCCCCATCCCGTATCAAAGACATCCAGAATTTCAACTTCACCATTGACAGCCACACTCTATCCCCCCCCCCCCCCCCCCCTCACATCCGCAACCTCGGAGTCATCTTCATCTTCCACAGTCAGCTCAAATTCAACCACCACATAAATCACATCACCAGGACCGCCTTTTTCCACCTCAAAAACATTGCCCGTCTCCGCCCATCACTCTCCTCCTCTGCTGCTGAAACCCTGATTCATGCATCACTTCACGACTCGACTACTTTTGAAGTACTGTTACTAGACTACAAAGCATTAGTCAAAAGCTCCTGCAGCAGAAACCTATCTGTTAGTGCTATAGCCAAATTTAAGGAAGAGATTCCACCAATACTTAACTCGATAGCATGTCTACATGTAAGGGAGGAAACTTATACAAAATGTACACCACCCCAAATTAATCATGTTGTTGATAGTGCTAGAGATGCGCTGCGAATAAAATTAGACTCTGTTGCTCCTTTGAAAAAGAAGAAAATAAAACAACATAGATTAGCTCCATGGCATAATGCCGAAACCCGCAAAATAAAGCAAAAGTCGAGACAACTTGAAAGGATATGGCGTTCCACTAAACTTGAAGAATCTCGTTTAATTTGGCATATTACTCTCAATGAATATAAGAAAGCACTGCGTAAAGCGAGAGCAGCCTACTACTCTTCATTAATAGATGAGAATAAGAATAATGCAAGATTTCTTTTCAGCACTGTAGCCAGGCTGACAGAGAGCCACAGCTCGATTGAGCCTTCTATTCCCATAGCACTCAGTAGTAATGATTGTATGTGCTTTTTTAACGATAAAATTGTTATTCTTAGAAACAAAATTAATGACCTCTTGCCTTTGACCAGTATAGTGTTATCAACAGCTCCCGGAAACGTAAGTTCTAATATTACACTAGATAGTAAACTAGAATGCTTTTCAGCCATTAACCTTGAACAATTAAATTCAATGATTCTCTCTTCTAAACCATCAACGTGTATGTTAGACCCAATTCCAACTAAGCTGTTGAAGGAAGTTTTTCCATTAATTAGCACTTCTTTATTAAATATTATGAATATGTCTTTATTATCAGGCTATGTTCCACAATCATTCAAAGTAGCACTGATAAAACCGCTTCTTAAAAAGCACAACCTCGATCCAGAGGTTTTAGCCAACTATAGACCTATTTCTAATCTTCCGTTCCTCTCAAAGATTCTTGAGAAAGCAGTCGCTAAACAGTTGTGTGATTACTTAAAAAACAATGATTTATTTGAAGATTTTCAGTCTGGCTTTAGAACACATCATAGCACAGAGACAGCTCTGGTTAAAGTCACAAATGACATTCTAATAGCCTCTGACAAGGGACTTGTCTCTATTCTTGTTTTGCTCGATCTCAGTGCTGCATTTGATCCTATCGATCATGATATCTTATTGCAAAGACTAGAGCACTTAGTTGGCATACAGGGAACTGCTTTAGGCTGGTTTAGGTCCTATCTATCTGAACGCTCTCAGTTTGTACGTGTCAATGATGAATCTTCCACGCAAACCAAAGTTAGCCATGGAGTGCCACAGGGCTCAGTGCTCGGACCTATTTTGTTCACATTATATATGCTTCCGTTAGGCAATATTATAAGGAATCATTCTGTAAACTTTCATTGTTATGCAGATGATACTCAACTATATTTATCAATCAAGCCTGATGTAATTAATCATCTAAATAAAATTCAACACTGCCTCAAGGACTTAAAAACGTGGATGGCCTTAAACTTTTTGATGTTAAACACGACCAAAACTGAAGTTATTGTACTTGGCCCGAAGAATCTACGAAACAAATTATCTAAAGATATACTAACTATGGATGGCATTAATTTGGCCTCCAGTGAGACTGTAAGGAATCTTGGTGTTATATTTGATCAGGATTTATCCTTTAACGCCCACATAAAATCAATTTCAAGGACCGCCTACTTCCATCTACGTAACATTGCAAAAATCAGGCATATCTTGCCTCAAAACGATGCAGAGAAACTAGTCCATGCATTTGTTACTTCAAGGCTGGATTATTGTAACTCTTTATTATCAGGGTGTACCAAGAAGTCAGTCAAGTCGCTTCAGCTGATTCAAAATGCTGCAGCTCGTGTACTATCCAGAGTTAGGAAAAGGGACCACATTACTCCTGTTCTGGCTGCCTTACACTGGCTCCCTATAGAACACAGGATAGAATTTAAAATTCTTCTTCTCGCCTACAAAGCCCTTAATGGGCAGGCGCCATCTTACCTTAAAGAACTCATTATACCCTACTGTCCTACTAGGGCATTGCGTTCCAAGAATGCAGGGTTGTTGGTTGTTCCTAGAGTCTCTAAAAGTACAATGGGAGCCAGAGCCTTTTCTTATCAAGCTCCACATTTGTGGAATCAGCTTCCAGTTTGTGTTCGGGCAGCAGACACCCTATCCGTTTTTAAGAGTGCGCTTAAGACCTTCCTTTTTGATAAAGCTTATAGTTAGGGCTGATTAGATTCAGCCCCTAGTTTTGCTGATATAGGCTTAGTTTGTCGGGGGACATCTTACTTCTTCCTTCTCTCTGTCTATACCTGTGTACTCTCATGTTCCGATTAACCCAGCTTCCCCAAATATCTTTCTTTTTGGTGTCTATATACGCCGGGATCCGGAGTCATGGATGATCCTGCGGTCCTGTGTCCTGCATCGCGAGCCCTGGATCTTGAGTCGTGGCTGTGGTTATGGATCATAGGTCCTGGATGGATATCCTCGTGGATTCATCTTCCTATTATACACACATGCATTTCCAAACGTTTGGACTACCTATGTTGCAAATGTATTATCTTTTCAATTTACACACGGCATCTATTGCACGTCTGTCCGTCCTGGGAGAGGGATCCCTCCTCTGTTGCTCTCCCTGAGGTTTCTCCCATTTTTCCCTTTAAAACTGTGGGTTTTCTTCGGAAGTTTTTCCTTGTACGATGTGAGGGTCTAAGGACAGAGGGTGTCGTATTGTCATACTGATATTTTGTACAAACTGTGAAGTCCACTGAGACAAATGTAACATTTGTGATATTGGGCTATATAAATAAACATTGATTGATTGATTGACCTCTTCAATCTTCAAGCACCTGTAAAAGCGCTAACAAATTAAATCTATTATTATTAAATCTATTATGCTGTCATGAACGCGCGGTGCTGTTACGTGTACGCAAATTGACGTGCTTGATGTGAACGAGCATTTTGGTTAAAGTTGTGCATGCTCTATGAGTGCACACAAGGGTACTTCTCAGGCATGCTGGGTAATCTGTGACGTTTCACTCTCTCAAAAGTTTGGCCATTTTATCATCATGAGCCAATGAGCAGCTCTCATAGGAATGAATGAGGCCCCGCCTCCCACGCTGTATCCAGTTCTTATTTTTCAAACCTTTATTTATACAGATAAATCCCATTGAGATCATTGATCTCTTTTCCAAGGGAGACCTGCTCAAGTAGTTCCACATGAAACATAAAAACATAAATAGAACAACAAAAGGACATCATACAGCATCATTTACATAATTTTACACATAAACAGGTACCAATAGCTTCCGATTGACTAGCATCCAACCGAGCTTTAAAAACATTTAGTGGCACCAGATTGTTCAGTTTCCATTTAATTTGCAGGCTATTCCAAGACAGAGGAGCTGCGCATCTAAAAGCTGTCTTCCCTAAGACAGTCCTAGCAGTTGGCACATTTAATAAAACCACAGCATGCGATCTCAGGCAGTAGCCACTTACAATTTTCCGTGAGATCAGGGAGCAGATATAAGATGGAAGTTTCCCTAACATGGCTTTGTATATAAAAATGTACCAGTGACTGAGCCTCCGTACAGTTAGTGAAAGCAAACCAGCCCTTGCATACGGGGTACAGTGATGGGTTAATGCTTTACAGTTTGTCACAAATCTCAGTGCGCTGTGATACGCAGCATCTAACTTGTTCAGGCAATGGGCAGGTGCATTCATATACATCAGATCACCATAGTCCAGCACAGGTCAATAGGTCACAGAGCCTTTTCCTGGCCTCAAGCGAGAAACAGGACTTGTTCCTGTAGAAGAAACCTAGCCTAACCCTCAGCTTTTTAAGCAGGTTATTGACATGAAGTTTAAAAGTAAGACAATCATCAAGCCAGATACCAAGGTATTTATAACAGGTAACCACTTCAAGTTTTATTCCTTGCGTAGTTACAATATCTAAAACAGGCTCTGGTGTCTTTTTAGCTTTAGAAAAGAGCATTACCTTGGTTTTCTCAACATTTAAAAGAAGCTTTAGTTCAGAGAGCTGAGTCTGAATAATGTTAAAAACAGCCTGTAATTTAACACCAGCCTCCTGAATGGAGGGACCTGCACAGGACATCACGGTATCATCCGCATAAAAATGTAAGATTGCTCCATCGACATTTTCACCTAAACTGTTGATGTAGATGGAGAATAAAAGTGGACCTAAAACAGAACCTTGGGGAACACAATTTGCAATGTTCAACCACTCAGAAGACAGCCCATCAAAGTGAACACATTGGGACCTTTCAGAGAGGTAGTTTACAAACCACCCACTGCATGGCTGGATATGCCAATACTGAGTAGCCTCTGCTTTAAGATGAGATGATCGACGGGATCAAAAGCTTTGGACAGGTCAATAAATAGAGCTGCACAACTCTGCTTATTATCTAAAATACTCTCCACATCATTTACCACTTTCATTGTGGCAGTGATGGTGCTGTGTTGCTTTCTGAAGCCTGACTGATGTTTAGACAGGATGTCATTTGTACATAAAAACTCCTCTACCTGTTCACTCACTAGGCGTTCAAGAACCTTAGCCAGAACTGACAACTTAGAGATTGGCCTATAGTTATTTAATAAAGTGGCCTCCCCTCCTTTTAGCAAAGGCAGGACATACGCTGACTTCCACAATTTTGGAATTGTGTTAGTGCTGAGGGAGAGGTTAAAAAGAGTAGTGAGAGGTGGAGCAATAAAATCTGCAGCTATCTTTAAAAAGAAAGGTTCTACGTTGTCCGGGCCAGCCGGTTTCTTAGGATCTAACTTGGTTAAAGCTTCACGAACAACATCAACAGTAACAGGAGTAAAACTAAAAGGGTTTTCCAGACCACATTGTTCAGAGTCACGGATTGGGGTGTTCACAGAAGCAGAGTTAGTGACAGAATCAAATAGAGAACCACAGGACACAAAATGCTCATTAAAGCAATTTAGCATAGTAGCCCTGTCCGATATAGAGCCAGATGCTGTGGTGAGGCACGGAGGTAGCTCATTACGGATATCGCCGGTGGATAACGATTTAATGGCTTTCCAAAATTTTCCAGGATTATTCAGATTCTTTGTGGTTACTGACAGATAATACTTTGATTTGCACTCTTGATTTGCGATGTGAAGCTATTCCTTAGCTGCCTAAAACGCAGCCATTCTACCTCTGAGCCTGATTTCCTAGCCTTTGCCCAGGCCTTGTTTCTCTCATGAAGGAGACTGGACAGATCAGCAGGAAACCAAGGATTGTCTCGTCCCTTCACTCTAAATGTACGCAGGGGTGCATGTCTATCAATGATCTCCATAAAACCAAGATAAAAATAAGACCATGCAGTTTCAACATCAGCACACAAATCGATTTTTCCCCAATCAAACCCAAACAGATCATGAACAAAACCCTGCTCCACAAAATGTTTTTTATCTCTCTTAATAATAATCAGAGGTTTAACCTTTTGGACCTTAGTGTCCCTAATTGTGGCTACAACACAGTGATCACTCAGATCATTCGCAAATACTCCCACGGATGAATATTTATGGGGAACATTAGTTAAAATGAGATCAATTAGGGAGGATTTATTAGGGGACTTAATGTTAGGGCGAGTAGGACTGTCAACAATCTGAGTAACATTTAAAGAGATACAAAGGTTTTTAAAATCCTCTGACACTGCAGTTAACCAGTCCCAGTTAAAATCTCCAAGTAGCACTATTTCATTGTAGTCTAGTTGCGATAAAAGATTTGCTAGTGAAGACAAGGAGTCTTTGACAGCTGAGGGGGGTCTGTAACAACTCACTACCATGACCTGTTGACCCTTTGCCACTTCTATATTTAAGGCTAAAAATTCAAATTGCTTACTGATAGATTTGGAAACTAATGTGGATACACTGAACTTATTCTTAACATAAATGGCAACGCCACCACCTTTATTAGGCCGGTCGGTACGATACACATTAAAACCATTTAAGGCAATGTCAGAGGCCACAATAGATTTGTTTAGCCATGTTTCTGATAAAACAATGACGTCAGCGTCAGTCGAGCTCGCCCAGATACGGACACAATCTAGTTTACCTAACAGACTGCGCACATTCAAGTGGATGAAACCCAACCCAGACCTAGCTTTAAAATCAGCAGGAGTAGCGATCTGACTACTACTACTGGGCGGACCAGGGTTAGGTTGTACATTTCCTGACAGTAATAACAACAACAAAAAACAGGCATCTTTTCCTCTTAAACGACACACATACATTGTCATCTAATTTAGAAACACCGGAAAAGTCTGCGAGAGTGTGATTTGAGCTTAAGAAGCAGTCCTGAAGAACCATCATCGCAGGAAAACAAAAAAGACAAACATATTTTGTCGAGCAGATTGTCTGTGACAAGACAACCGGTAATTGTTTGAGCAACACATCCGAACCTTTGCAGTGGATGCCCCCTGCGGGTGGCAGAACAGACCTGAGTCCAGTAGACTCCTCAGAATGACTAGAGATCTTCTCATAGTCCAAAACAGTTAACAGGCACAGCAGAATCCCGATATGGGCCATTTCCCCAGACCAGCACACAGTATCCGCGATGTTCCTGGAGCAAAATCAGCACAGCAGCAAAGGACAGGCGAAAACAGCAGCGTGGAAGCGCTCCGGTCCCTCCGTGGTATCCCCGGGGTGAAAGCAGGCCTCTGCAACAGCAGAACCAGGACAGGTGGAAAGCAGGCCCCAGCCGTGGTAAAATCCTCCTCCGTACCGCAGCACACGCCCGGTGGAAGCAGGCCAAGCCCGAAGCGTGGATCCACTCCGTCTCTCCGCGACGACTCCGGGGTAAAAACCTCTCCAGTACAGCCGTATTCTACAGGTGGGAGCAGGCCTCCGTAGATCGCAGATCGCAGATCGCAGGCAGCAACAGGTGGAGCCGCTCCGTCTCTTCGCGACGAGCAGGCCTCCGTAAAATCGCAGATCGCATGCAGCAACAGGTGGAGCCGCTCCGTCTCTTCGCGACGTCTCCGGAGGAAAAACACCTCAGTACAGCCGTACTCGACAGGTGGGAGTAGGCCTCGGCAGATCGCAGACAACTAAAACTACTACTTGTATAAGCAGGGATGGCTAAAAGTTTGTAAGCAGGAGAGCTAGATGCTAACAGATGCCAGATGCTAACAGGTAGTGCGAGCCTGTAGAAATTGCGACTGCCTCCAGTGATACACATGTATGTGTGTATTATTATACATCCATGCTGCACATGGGTAGACTTTGCGTCCTTAAAATCCCCACAATGCTTTGCGCACGGACCAATTTCAAAAACCCTTGCGGAGAATGGCTGAACCGACGCAGCACACATTGAAATGTTAGTATGTAGTGGCGTAGAACATGTGTTGGTAAATATGTTACTTTGTTACTTTTGTTTTCACCAAAAATGTGTTCCGTGAAAGTAAATCAAGTTCATAATTAGATAGACATCGTGAGGTATTTATTTTCGGTACAGTTTATGTTGAAAGCGTTAGAGAGAGTGGCACACTTGTTAGCTTGTTCCATTCTTCTTCGTTTTCCGAAGCCGTGGCTTGGAAGCATACTTGCTTCGTTTCTGAAGGAAGTGACTTGGAAGTACGCGACTACCAAGCCAGCATCCTCACGATTGAGAAAGGGCCAGGAAGTAAACATTATAGGGAACAGCAAAAGAAGACAGACAGGAAGTAAACACTGAAGGGGACAGAAGAAGAAGAAGAAGACAGACAGACAGACAGACAGACAGACAGACAGGAGGACATCAGGAAAAATGTGTTCCTGTTGCAACACCTGTTGTTTTAGACCGGGTTAAAAACGTTGATCCAAACCAACTCCAGCTCCTGAGTTAGATCTGTATTTAGTGTTTACTGTATTTTGGTGGGGAAGCTACGAATAATCGAAGTGAACCAAACATCACAAAATCAATGCACGTACAACAACAAGAGACATACTGAGCTTCACTGCAGCTACGAGGGCTCCATACAAGACCTCTTTAATCCTGCAGAGACCGACTAATATCAAGTGAAATGTCATCTTCGGATAACAACACACGCACGCACGCACACACACACACGCACACGCACACACACACACACACACACACACACACACACACACACACACACACACACACACACAGGGCTGTACATATTAATGCATCTCTAGCAGCAGGGGATCTCTGCACAAATCCTTTAGCAGTGCTGAGGCAATTACATCAACACACTGTGAGCAGAATCCAAATGTGTGTGTTGATAATCTGACGGGAACAATCCCAAAAACTGAGTGTGGGTCAGGCGCTTTATATAAACAGTCTACGGTCAGGCGTCATGAATAAAACACACGGAAACAGCCTCAGCTAAACATATGATCAGAAAATGCACCTCAGGGAGGAAGCTGTGTGAGACTCTGAGATGATTTGTAATGCTGGGTAGAATGGGAGAAGTACTCTGATCTTGTACTTGTTAGCTAAAACACATTTTGAGCTCTATTTCTATCTCACTGAACAGAGTCCCTGTATGTGAGCTGGTAAGGCTGCAACAAAGAGGAGGAGCTGCAGACAGGAAGGTGTTAAAGTCCAATTAAGAAGTCAGTCTGCAAGATGCCATTTTACAGCTGGACGGAGCCGGAGGAGAACAACAGGGTGAGTGCTAACACCAGGATCTGCTTTAAACACATTCATTATTTACTCTGTTAGACTGATAACATAACTTCTTTGTTAAAAACCAGCGTCCTAGAGTCCAATGAGACTTCTGCAAACTCTTTTTACTTCCTGTTTGCTGATCCATCAGAGTTACAGAACATGTGACTGTGTGTGTGTGTGTGTGTGTGTGTGTGTGTGTGTGTGTGTGTGTGTGTGTGTGTGTGTGTGTGTGTGTGTGTGTGTGTATCTCTCAGACTGGAGAAGATGAGTGGTTTAAAAGATGAGGAAGAGGACAGATCTTCATTCTCCAGCTGGCTGTCTCTGATGAGTGACCGGTCTAAAGACTGGTTTGAGAAGTTCAGAAATGAACCTGGACCTTCAGACACAAAGTAAGAGTTTCTGCTGTAACCTGACCTGATATATTAAGGATATATAATATGTGTTATTAAGATGATTATTAATAATTGTGATAACCTGGTGAGCTGGTTGTGTTTAGCATCAGCAGATATAACAGAGTGTTGTGTGATTACATGTAGAGTCAATGCAAAGACCCAGATCTGTGTCTGGCAACACGGAGGAAGTGAAGAAGTGAAGTTCATGTCACCTGCGTATTCGTGCAGCGTGACACATTTCATCTTGAGTGTAAAGTTTGTGACGCTCTGCCCATTGGTGAGAATCAGCTCCACTAATGTAAAGTGCTATAAAGGATGTGTTCATCTCCACAGAGGGAAGAGGAGAAGTGCTGCCAGTCAGACCAGAACTGTACGAGGTAAGAGGAACTCATGCATTACATTACACAGACCAAAGCGACTTACAATAAGTGCATTCGACCAGGAAGATACAACGTTGAAGAAAACAGAATCATAAAGTACATCAGGTTTCATGCAGCGTTTTATTCCTCTTCCTGGTTCATTTGTTTTTGATTTGGTATACTGTTGCAGAGCGTAGACATTACAACAAGTAACCCAACTCATACGACCAAATAGGTCGTTTGTTCAACAGCTTATTACGACCTATAGTCACGTTTTAGAGTTTAGCACCTCTAGTGCTCGTGTACGAAAACAACAATTTGCGGCATATGGGCGGATGATTACAAACGCTCCGGAGGGTCGTTATTCACAAATAACCCTCTCTGGAAAATCCTAAACTGTAGGATAGTTTGGCCATTAAAACGCTTTTTGATGACATTTCTAGCGAGAAGTGTATATTGTACTTATAGAATCTACGTCCAGTGGATGTGTGGGATCTATAGTTTGATAGATATTACGAAGATGATTTGAGGTCTCGCCAGGAGAACGTGTATATACTACGTCTTTCCCCTATTCATTTCTATTGACGGCAGCGTCCATGTAAAGTTGGCGTCAACCCTCACGGGGTGAAAACAGTATTTCCGGTCTGAAAATGTTTTCATAATAAAACCGTATTCCCCTCACTGTCAAATGATTTGACGTTAGCATATGCAGTACTCATCCACTAAAACACATTATCCTTGTTAATTACACAACATTCATTTGTTTAAATTGTGTACACTGCTTTTGTGTTTTTCCCATAGATTGTTCCCTTTTAGTTTCTGAGAGACATATTTCTTTTTTCAGAGATCTTGATAAAACATCGAACTACCCATAATCCTCAGCTATCGTTGAAGCTCGGTGATTGGATATTTTAGCCGCAATGCACGTTGGGATATGGTGTTTATGCGATATGAAATCCGAAAACATTTTTCTAAAATAAAATAATACTTAATTCCGAGTGTGCTTGCTTTTCTCTTTGGAAGTAATCACATAACGGCATTGTAATACACGGTTCGGCTGCATTACATATTACAGATCTGCCGTAGTTCTCTATTTATAGAGCCCTGATGAGAAGACTTCTAGACAAACTGGAAGAACTGCCACCGAAACTAAATATGTGACATATCAGCAATTTAACAACATCTTCAATTTCTCTTCACCCAATACGTCTCCTTGCAGTATCAACACTAATTCGACTGACTTTTATATTTGATCCAATTGGTAGATAGGTTATATTTACACCATAACAGTGCACAGCTGATAGAAAAGGACTTGTAGTTTTTAAAGATATTACTGATTTTCTTTGAATATAAGAATGTAAATACTGAGTTGAGAGAATAGTCAGGGGTTTTGGGTGATGGGAGACACATCTATGGAATCACAATTTCAATAGTTTACCATTACATGACGGATATACCTTTATGTCTATGATGTTTTACAAATCAGATATTCATATGTAGAACAATATGTGAAATAATATAGCAATATCCTGTAAAATGTATGTGAAAACATGAATAAAACTACACATCCTCAGATGTTATACATGAGTGTCCAACACTAATAATACAAAGTTATTATGGCATTGTATGCTGTGTGTTATTTGTATTATATTTTATTGTTTTAACACTGTAAACTTGCCTAGTGGTTAAAGCATGTTATTGACATTTTTTGAAGAATATGTTATATTTGATGAGAAAATTCAAATATTAAGAGTAGCCTACATACAAAATAGGGGGAAAGTAGAAGGTCAATGATATAAATATAGAATAGAAAATATCAAGAAGATACTGTAGTGATCTCTACAAGAAAACAGCTAGTGGAGGACGTCCAAAGATATTAACAGGAGGATGTGCAAAACAGACAAACTAATAAGGCTTTATTTAAACATTAAAGAATACTTTAAGTTAAGGTCTTCTTTTGAATAAGAAAAAAGCTTTGGGGGTATCTATCTACAGATAGATATTAAGCCTGACAAAGTAGGCTACTTAATTTCTAATATATTGCATAGTTTATTTTGGCACTTGACAATCACCTTCCCTGAATTTGACTCAGGTGTAACTAAAGTCTGATTTAAGGGTTGTTTATATTTCTCATCATTAATCAGAATCTACAAAGTAACTAAAATAAATGTAGTGGAGTAAACATACCAGGTTAACCTCTGAATTGTAGTGGAGTAGAACAAAGTAGTACATGCTGCTGTAACAAAAACATTTCCCAACTTGGGATCAATAAAGTATATCTTATCTTAAGATGATCGATGGCTACTGCCCTATTTGCAAAATGTGCCTCTGAACCTTGACAAGTGCTTGTTTCAGGCTTATCAATGAACAACAGGAGGGGTCACAGACCAACACACTCTCACTCCATAATCGTCCAGGAGCGACGCTTGGTCAGGGTCCCCGAGGCGTGCAGTTGTGACGCTCCGAGGCTCCTTCAGCTTCATAAAGGGACGCAAATAGCTTTCAACTGATTGCAATGTATTCCCATCTGCGGCGGGATTTGACGCTCATGAAAGCACGGCATTCGTTTGTGTCGGCTGCCCTTAAAGGCAATGTGAGCGTCCATTCCCATTGGATAATGGAGAATTGTACACCCGGAAGTAAGTATTCCCCTTACTGTCGATTGATTTTACAGTGATATCTGCACTACTCATCGACTAAAAAACACCAGATTATCCTTGTTAATTACACAACATTGATTCGTTTACATTGTGTGCAATGCTTTTGTATTTTTCCCCTTCGATTCGGAGAAACAAATATTTTTTCGGAGTAAAGGATGGCAGAAGACACTACACTACCCAGAATCCCCAGCTATCGTTTAGGACTATACCATGTGCTCTGTTTGACAAACCCCATGATTAGTTCTCAAGCTCTGTGATTGGTTGACCTCCAACTGCATTCCATAATATGAAAAAAATATGAAAGTCATCACATGAATGCATTGTAATAAATGGTTCGGCTGCATTAAATATTACACATCTGTCTAGTTCTTTATTTTTATTTATCTACAGAGATCGGTCTCAGAATAGACCGGAAACTATTCTTTTACCGTTCAGTTTGAATTTCACAATAAAGTTAGTAATATTTTGTTTTGATATTATTGTTTTTTATTAACTACTAGACCGCTGGGTCATGTTAAGACCATCTTTTCTGTGTTGCTGTGGGTTTTTTCCATCGCTTTTGTGTTACAAATATCAAAACAATAACTAAATATATCTGTCGTAAACTAAACCAGAAACAGCAGTATATTTTATTTTGTTAACACTGTAAACTTGACAGCTTTTTAACCCGCACCACCTACTGGTTAAAGCACGTTATTACACGTTTAGAGTAATGCAATGCAGGTAGATTGTGTTGCTTTTTAATGACTGTTTAAAATGCCTTTTTCTTAATGTCTTTCATTTTTGTAAAGCACTTTTGAATGTGTTATATTTTATGAAAACATTTAAATATTAAGAGTATATACAAAATAGGAGGAAAGTAGAAGGTCAATGATATAAAAAAAGAATAGAAAATATCAAGAACATACAATAAATGGTATCTAGAATAATAATAAAAATAATAATAATTAAAGCTGCAAGCAGCGTTGAGCGGGTCTTCGACGCTCCACAGGCTGTTGTCCGCACGTCGACGTGTGTGTCTAGGTGTCTCGAGGACTCGGCCGTTGGCAAACGTGGGAAGTTTCAGGCCGATCGGACAATGTCTTTGAGTTACAGCAGTAACACAAACATTGTGTTTGATGGCGGGTGATCTGTCGCCATGGCAACAGCATTTGATGACACCCCATAATATGCTTAGATGTGTTGAGGGCTGCATCATTATAAAAACTGTGAAGTGTTGTGCCGTTTGGAGCCTGTTAACTGGAGTTATGAGAACATCGTGTTTCACGGCGACCATTTTGTTACCATAGCAACGACATTTGACGAAATCTCAAAACGTACACATATATGTGTCGAGGGCTTGACGGTTAGCACATATGTGAAATTTGAACACTTTTTTTACCATTTACACAGGAGTTATAGCAATATCGTGCTTAACGGCGAGGGAAGCGTTGCCATGGCAACAGCTTTTGAGGAAAACTCACTATTGTCATATTGAGGTGTTGAGGGCCGGACCATTAACTGTCATCTGAAGTCTGGTGCAGTTTGGACCATTTTCCATTGACTTAAGACAACATTGTGTTTTATGGCGAGGCATGCGTTGCCATGGAAACGGCATATGGTGACATCCCATAATTGGCGTAGAGCTGTTGAGGGCCGGACCATTAGCCATCATATGAAGTCTGGCGCCGTTTGGACGATTTTCCATTGAATTACAACAACACCATGTTTCATGGCGAGGGATCTGTGTTGGTCCACAGCGCAAACTAGTGTTAATTTCGTACACACAATATTAAAAATCAGTTCAGAGTCATCAGAAAATGTGCGGTGAATTAACTTTTTTAAATGTTTGAGTTAAAACAATCAATTTTCTTTCAGAAGCTTGTAATGTTCGGTCTTACAGTGCGTGCGAATTAGTGTTAATTTCGTCAGCTATTTTTTAATTTAGTTTTAGTCTTAGTCCTGTGTTAAATTTCCTTTTTAGTTTTAGTCATATTTAGTCACCTTCATCCTGTTTTTATTTAGTGAAGTTTTAGTCGACTAAAAGTCTGAGCATTTTAGTCTTATTTTAGTCAAAGAAAACTAATTATTTTAGTCTACTTTTTGTCAATGAAAACTGTTGAGTCTTTTTTAGTCATCAGATTATATAGAACATTTCAGTCAAACTAGTCAAAACCAATCATTTGTCATTTTAGTATATATAAATAAATAAGATTATCTTGTCCTTATTTGATGAAACACAGGTTGAATGATTAAGAAGCTTTGCAGAGAGTATCTGGTTTGTGGTGTTTTTACCTGTGTTTTGGCCACATTGCTTCCCTTCTGATAAAACAATGCATTCGCTTTTTTTCTCCGCCTCATTGTAGCGAAAATGGGCCCAAATATCACATTGTTTCTTTCTCCCAAGCAGTGGTGGCTTTAGACTTTTTCGTTGTCAGTCATTTTGACGGACAGGATCGTAACATTTCCGTCATAATCCATTATTACCCGTCGAGTGCACAATTTATCACTCACTCGCGCTGACGGGGGTATTCGGTTAACGCGAGTGCGACCACTGCTCCCAAGCCCTGTTGTTGCCATTTTATTTTCTGTTGAATAAGGTTAGTTAGACCACGAGTTAGACCACGAGTTAGACCACGAGTTAGACCACGAGTTAGACCCGAGTCTTCCTGACAGTTCATATTGTGCCGCTGCCCGGTGTAATTCAAATCTACCGCCGCGCGCACCACAGACACAGCTGCTGCCCAGCCGCAGAACCGGAAATGGAACTGCTGGGAGAAAAACTGATTATCAGAGATGTAACGTTATCTTTGATAATATTTCGTCTCCTCATTTTTCGTCAACGAAAGTAAAGAGAGATTTTGGCATAGTTTTTATTTAGTAAACTACATTTTCGTCTCGTCACTTTTCGTCAACGATATTGCATGATGATTTTGTTACAGTTATTGTTTACTGCCGTCGGTGCAGTCTCGTCATCGTCTCGTTTTCGTCATGGAAAAAAAGGTCGTTGACGAACATATTTCGTCATAGTTTTAGTCAACAAAATTAACACTAGCACAAACGTATTAGATTAACAAAATCCGCATCTAAAATTGTGGCATAGATACGTTATTTTCCCATGTGCAATTCCAGTCTCACATCTCACAGCACATCGTCATTAACAAATACCGGAAACAGACCGAATTATTTTTTTTAAATACTACTTTATTCCGAGTGTGCTTGCTTTTCTCTTTGGAAGTCATCACATAACGGCATTGTAATACACGGTTTGGCTGCATTAAATATTACATATCTGCCGTAGTTCTGTATTTATAGAGCCCTGATGAGAAGACTTCTAGACAAACATGAGGAACTGAAAACGTGACGTGGATCATAAATATATCAGCCATTAAACAACACCTTACATTTCTTTTCACACAATACGTCTCCTTGCAGTATCAACACTAATTCGGCTGACTTTTATATTTGATCCAATCGGTAGATAGGCTGTATTTACACCATAAAGGTGCACAGCTGATAGAAAGGGACACCTGGTGGTTAAAGCATGTTATTGAATTTCATTATTTTTATTATTAGATATTAATAGGATCCCTATAAAGTATATTCATTACTCGTTATTCTCTACTAATAGTTAATTAAAGACTGTATACAATGGCTATTTTGCACATCCCTTTCAAGATTTCAAGATTTTCTAAGGTTTATTGACATATCATATTCACAAACAGTGTAGTTGGGGCGGTCGTGGCGAAGTCGATAGGGACTTGACTTGGCAACTGGAAAGTCACCAGTTCAAGTCCCAGCAAGACCAAGTGCTACCGAGGTGTCCCTGAGCAAGGCACCGTTCCCCACACTGCTCCCCGGTCACCGTTCAAAATGGCAGCACACTGCTCCGAACACAGGATGGGTCAAATGCAGAGAAACAATTTCCCCACAAGGGATTAATAAAAGTCCATCTTATCATCTTATCTTAGTTATGCAATGAATGAAAAACTTGGGTCGCAGGTTCCTCAATAGTGCATTACAAGACATCTGTCAATATTTGTGCATACCTCCAGCAATGTTAACTATGTTGAAGCACTTATTTTAACTGATATTATACATAATGTATTATACTCTTATAAGATGTATGTAGATATTTCATCTCCGGCCTTGTCAGGTATTGAACAATCAATAAAGAAAGAACACAGAATTGTTGAATATAAAACACAGAATTTGTGTGATTATACTAAATGATTTACAAATAAACACCACTGCATATTTACAACTGTTACACATGCTGATGTAACGCAAATGTTCCAACTTGGGATCAATAAAGTATATCTTATCTTAAGCTGATCGATGGCTACTGCCCTATTTGCAAAATGTGCCTCTGAACCTTGACAAGTGCATGTTTCAGGCGTATCAATGAACAACAGGAGGGGTCACAGACATAAGACCAGCTGTTAAATAAAGCTCTTCTGACCTTAGCTGGATGTGGGTATATATATATATTAATGCTGCCCATTATGGGCACAAGCAATTTTCACACATTTATTCATTATATGTTTTAAATTTGAGTGTTTCCTATCCCCTAAACCTCCAGGGATGTACACAGTTTAATACTGGCAATTTCTTTTTATGGGAAATACGAAAACGTCTTTTAAAACTACAACTCCCAGTAGCATTGCACACAATTTAAACCAATCAATGTTGTGTAATTAACAAGAATAATCTGGTGTTTTTTAGTCGATGAGTAGTGCATTTTTTTATTTTGCAAATAGGGCAGTAGCCATCGATCAGCTTAAAATAAGATACTTTATTGATCCCAAGTTGGGAAATGTTTTTGTTACCAGCTGTTAAATAAAGCTCTTCTGACCTTAGCTTTCACGTGGGTATATTAATGCTGCCCATTATGGACAGAAGCCATTTTCACCCATGTATTACTTATATGTTTTAAATGTGATAACACCAATATGTTTCCCATCACCTAAACCTCCAGGGATGTAGACAGTTTAACCTGTTAAGCCCTTAGCCTGTTTTTCAGGTCTCAGGCTCGAAAATGACATTCCCAGATCAAATGACCATATCTTCTAAAAGGGTTAAATTAATAATCTTTTTTCTCAAAGTAATGAGAAACCTGTGAGTTGGATGTAGAAGAGTCAGAATCAATATAGATGTTATTTATTTTAAAGAAAATTGAACATAGTAAAAAACTGTAAATTATAGTGTCCGTGAAAACAACCCTTGGATGATGGTAAGGTAGACTAACAGCTTTAGGAATCCAAAGTACAACATATAAGAAGTACCCTGTATCAAGATTGATGCAAAACAAGTGACATTTGACCTTTTTAGAGTGGTTTCGTTCCATTTGAAAGAGCTGTTCGACGCTCGGCGTAACCTTGGCGCACAGCCACTCCAACATCCAATCACTGAGCTTGAGGACTAATCACGGGGTTTGTCAAGCAAAGCGGATGTTGTAGTCCCAAACGATAGCCGAGGATTATGGGTAGTGTAGTGTCTTTGGCCATCCCAAACTCAGAAAAAATGTGTTTCTCCGAATCAAAGGTTAAAAACACAAAAGCATTGTACACAATTTAAACCAATCAATATTGTGTAATTAATAAGGATAAACTGATGTTTTTAGTGGATGAGTAATGCAGCTATCACTGTGTAATCATTTGACAGTGTGGGGAATACTTCCGGTTTTATTATGAAAACTTCGATACCGGAAATACTGTTTTCACCCTGTGAGGGTTGACGCCAACTTTACATGGATGCTGTGGGGAAATACGTAGTATATACACGTTCTCCTGGCGAGACCTCAAATCATCTTCGTAATATCTATCAAACTATAGATCCTACACATCCACTGAACGTAGATTCTAAAAGTACAATATACACATCTCGCTAGAAATCTAATCAAAAAGCATTTTAATGTCCAAACTATTCTACAATTTAGGATTTTCCAGAGAGGGTTAATTGTGAATAATGACCCTCCGGAGCGTTTGTAATCATCCGCCCATATGCCGCAAACTGTTGTTTCTTACACGACCACTAGAGGTGCTAAACTTTAAAACGTGACTATAGGTCATAATAAGCTGCTGAACAATCAACCTATTTGGTCGTTTTTTTGGAGGAGGACAGGCTGAGACATTAAGGTGTTTTATTAAACATTAAAACTCAGTCTGTTTTTTAAGAGAGCATAGACCTGACTATGGCAAGAGACAAGATGAACTGACACTGAACACTGGGAGACAGGGGAATTTAAACATACGACAACAAGACACAGGTGAAAACAATCAGGGGCGGGGCTGACGCTGATTAGCACAGGAGACACACAAGGGAAACAGGTGAACACAATCAGACAATTAGACACACCAGGGAAACTAACGACAGAGAGGAAAACATGACAGGGAGAACAGAACAGCAAAACACCCATAACAAGACATACAAAACTAAAAACGTGACATAACATAAGAATCGTGACAGAACCCCCCCTCAAGGAACGGATTCCAGACGTCCAAAAAAAAATCCAAAATATCCAAAAGGGTGGGTGGAGGGGGTCCGGAGGACGGTTCCTGGACGACAACCCAGAGGCAAGGCACAGTCCATGATGGGTATCTCGGGCGGACGGCCCGGGGGCAAGGCAGAGCCCATGATGGAGTTCTCGGGCGGAGGGCCCGGGGGCAAGGCAGAGTTCATGGTGGAGTCCTCGGCTGGGGAACTCAGGAGACCGGGCTCGAGGGCGAAGGCCGCTGGGGAACTCAGGAGGCCGGGCACAAGGTCGGGCGAGAAGGCGGCGACAAGGCGGCGAGAAGGCGGCGAGAAGGCGGCGACGGGACAGCTCCGGAGGATGACGCACGCCGCAACGGGACTCCTCCAGTGTCAGCTGGATCGCCGGAGCACTGGGATCGAAGGCAGGAGCCGGTGGGACCCCCGGCGGGATAGGCGCAGACGGAACTCTGGACGGAACATGGGCCGGTGTCAGTGGGACCCCGGACGGAGCAAGAGTTGGTGTCGACGGGACCTCCAACATGACAGGACATGGTATTGGCAGGAAACCCGGTGGAACCCCCAACGAAACAGGACATGGAGTTGGCAGGACCCTCAGCGGAACCCCCAACGACACAGGACATGGAGTTGGCAGGACCCCCGACAAAACAGGTGTCGGCTGGACTTCCAACGGTACAGGACATAGGGTTGGCAGGATCCCCGGCAGAACAGTAGTCGGCGGGGCCTCCAACGGCACAGGACATAGGGTGGGTAGGACCCCCGGCAGAAGAGTAGTCGGCGGGACCTCCAACGGCACAGGACATAGGATTGGCAGGACCCCCGGCAGAAGAGTAGTCGGCGGGACCCCCAACAGGACAGGACATGGAGTTGGCAGGACCCCCGACAAAACAGGTGTCGACGGGGCCCCCAAAAGGACAGGATCAGGTGTTGGCAGGAAATCCGGTGGAACCCCCAACGAAACAGGACATGGAGTTGGCAGGACCCTCAGCGGAACCCCTAACGACACTGGACGTGGAGTTGGCAGGACCCTCAGCGGAACCCCCAACGACACAGGACATGGAGTTGGCAGGACCCCCGACAAAACAGGTTTCGGCTGGACCTCCAACGGTACAGGACATAGGGTTGGCAGGATCCCTGGCAGAACAGTAGTCGGCGGGGCCTCCAACGGCACAGGACGTAGGGTGGGTAGGACCCCCGGCAGAAGAGTAGTCGGCGGGACCTCCAACGGCACAGGACATAGGATTGGCAGGACCCCTGGCAGAAGAGTAGTCGGCGGGACCCCCAACAGGACAGGACATGGAGTTGGCAGGACCCCCGACAAAACAGGTGTCGGCTGGACCTCCAACGGCACAGGACATAGGGTTGGCAGGACCCCCGGCAGAAGCGGAGTCGGTGGGGCCTCCAGCGGCACAGGACATAGGGTTGGCAAGACCCCCGGCAGAAGAGTAGTCGGTGGGACCTCCAACAGCACAGAACATAGGGTTGGCAGGACCCCCGGCAGAAGAGTAGTGGGCGGGACCCCCAACGGGACAGGACATGTAGTTTGCAGGACCCCCAGCGGAACCTCCAACGGACCAGGACATTGGGTAGGGACTTGAGAGGGGACTCGACGGGTGACTTGGAAAGGGACTTGAGAGGGACCTCGAGAGGAGACTTGAGAGGGAACTCGAGAGGAGACTTGAGAGGTGACTTGAGAGGGCACTCGAGAGATGACTTGAAAAAGGACTCCAGAGGGAACTTGAGAGGGAACTTGAGAGGAGACTCGAGAGGGGACCTGAGAAGGAACTTGATAGGGGACTCGAGAGGAGACTCGAGAGGAGACTTGAGAGGGAACTCGAGAGGTGACTTGAGAGGGGACTCGAGAGGTGACTTGAGAGGGAACTTGAGAGGTGACTTGAGAGGGGACTCGAGAGGTGACTTGAGAGGGGACTCGAGAGGTGACTTGAGAGGGGACTCGAGAGGAGACTTGAGATGGTCGGTAAGCCGACAGGACACAGGAAGCTGGCATCGGCCGAAGAGCCAGTACTGGAGCCGAAACTGGAGTCGGGACCATGGCTACTGGGGCCGGTCCTGAAGCCGGAACCATGGCTGCTGGGGCCGGTTCTGGAGCCGGAACCATGGCTTTGCGGACCGGTACTGGAGCAGTCTGTAGGTGAGGGAAACATTTTTCCTCTGCCTGGCGTCCTCCCAGCTCTTTTATTCCCTGGTTGGCTATGCCCAGCTGTTCCTCGTGGTGAAAAATCTTCTCGCCTCGTGCTGACAGGGCGGCATGAAGCGTTCTTGGGTCGGCTGGGTCCATAATGGTCAGTTTGTTCTGTTAAGAACTCAGACACTCAAGATATAGGACCCAATTGCACGACCCGGGAGACAGAGGTAAAGTATTGGTAAGATACTTTATTTTTCCAAAAAAGCAAGATGAACAAAAAAAGGTCACTATCGAATCTCAGGATGAGATGACAAAAAATGAGAACAAAAGGAAATCGCTGACGTAGTGAGGAACAAAACTTTTCTAGAGCACAAAGAGAGCATAGACCTGACTATGGCAAGAGACAAGATGAACTGACACTGAACACTGGGAGACAGGGGAATTTAAACATACAACAACAAGACACAGGTGAAAACAATCAGGGGCGGGGCTGACGCTGATTAGCACAGGAGACACACAAGGGAAACAGGTGAACACAATCAGACAATTAGACCAGGGAAACTAAGGACAGGGAGGAAAACACAGGGAGAAGGACCAGACAATACACAAGGAGGAAAACATGACAGGGAGAACAGAACAGCAAAACACCCATAACAAGACATACCAAACTAAAAACGTGACATAACATAAGAGTCGTGACAGTTTTCTTTATTTGTTTCCTTCTCTTTCAGCAGATAGTGGTCTGCAGAAGGTTTTAGATGAACATAGGATCAGTCTGAGGAGGAGATGTGAACGTGTGACTGAAGGAACTGATGAAAGTGAAACCCTCCTCAACAGCATCTTCACTGAGCTCTACATCACACAAGGCCAGAGTGAAGAGGTTAATACCCAACATGAGGTGAGGCAGCTGGAGGCAGCTTCCAAGAAGATGAACCTCCATGACACTCCAATCAAGTGCCAGGACATCTTTAAAGCCTCACCTGACCCGCAGACTCACATCAGAGCGGTCCTGACCAACGGAGTCGCTGGAGTTGGAAAAACCTTCTCAGTGCAGAAGTTCACTCTGGACTGGGCCGAGGGTTTGGGAAACCAAGATGTCAGTCTGGTGATCCCGCTCTCCTTCAGGGAGCTGAACCTGATCAAAGGTGAGCAGTACAGTCTTCTCAGGCTGCTCCATGTTTTCCATCCAACCTTACAGAAGGTCACAGCAGAGCAGCTGGCTGTCTGCAAAGTGCTGTTCATCTTTGACGGCCTGGATGAAAGCAGACTTTCTCTGGACTTCAGAAACAATGAGGTTGTGTCTGATGTCTCACAGCAGTCCTCAGTCAACGTGCTGCTGACAAACCTCATCAGGGGGAAGCTGCTTCCCTCGGCTCTCGTCTGGATAACTTCCAGACCTGCAGCGGCCAATCAGATCCCTCCTGAGTGTGTGGACAGGGTAACAGAAGTACGAGGCTTCACTGACGCCCAGAAGGAGGAGTACTTCAGGAGGAGATCGAGTGATGAAGACCTGTCCAGCAGAATGATCTCTCACATCAAGAGCTCCAGGAGCCTCCACATCATGTGTATGATCCCAGTCTTCTGCTGGATCACTGCTGCAGTTCTGGACCACATGTTGACTACAGACCAGAGAGGAGATCTTCCCCAGACCCGCACTGACATGTACTCACACTTCCTGCTGGTCCAGACCAAGAGGAAGAAGCAGAAGTATGAAGCGGGACATGAGACGAGTCCACAGCAGCTGACGGAGGCTGACAGGGAGGTTCTTCTGAAGCTGGGGAGGCTGGCGTTTGAACATCTGGAGAAAGGAGACATCATGTTCTACCAAGAAGACCTGCAGCGCTGTGGTCTTGGTGTCACCGAGGCCTTGGTGCACTCAGGAGTTTGTACAGAGATCTTTAAAAGAGAGAGTGTGATCTTCCAGAAAACAGTCTACTGCTTTGTTCATCTGAGTATTCAGGAATTTCTGGCTGCAGTCTACATGTTGCACTGTTACACCAACAGAGACACAGCGGTACTGAAGGACTTCCTGCAGGCGGATCAGGATTACCGATCCCTGGATGTCCTCCTGAAGGGAGCCATGGAGAAATCCCTCAGAAGTAAAAATGGCCACCTGGACCTGTTTGTCCGCTTTCTCCACGGCCTCTCTCTGAAGTCCAACCAGAGACTGTTAGGAGGCTTGCTGGGTCAAACAGACAACAGACCAGAAATCAACCAGAGACTGCTGGGTCACAAAGACATCCAGAGAGTTATCAACAACCTGAAGGAGATGAGCAGTGATGAAATCTCTCCCGACAGGAGCATCAACATCTTCCACTGTCTGACAGGGATGAAGGACCACTCAGTACATCAGGAGATCACAGAGTTCCTGAAGTCAGAGAACAGATCAGAGAGACTCTCTGAGATCCACTGCTCTGCTCTGGCCTACATGCTGCAGATATCAGAGGAGGTTCTGGATGAGTTGGACCTGAGTCAGTACAACACATCAGAGGAGGGACGATGGAGACTGATTCCAGCTGTGAGGAACTGCAGGAAGGCCAAGTAAGTCCAGATGTGATTAACTTTATAAACTAATGTGGATCAGGAGTTTAATTATTCAAATAAACACTATAACATTTCTGCTGTTTAAATACTGAGAGCAAAATAAACCCAACACTGTTCTTCTATTTATTTATAATAATAGTTCAATTGAACGTTTCTCTCTTCATATTGAGTGATGGAGGCGACATGTCAAACACATGAAGGACTTGAGAGGTTTCTCAGCATGTGATCACACCACACAGCAGGACTTACAGTTATCAGAGAACGCACTTATTACTTTCTAGTAGTTTCTTTATCATTAAACAGACACATGTTTTTTATCACAATGTGTTTGAGTTTAAAATCAGATCTATATCATTTCCCACCAATAACAGAGTTATGTCTTAATGCTGATATTCTGGGAACATCTGATGGTATTCAGTTGAAAATGTTAAAACTTTATTGGTTTGTTAATTTTGTTTGTGTGCGCAGTACATGTTCAGATGCTCAGAGAGGCCAAAACATCCTTCATCCATCATTCACATCTAAATATTAATTAACATTTAAATATGTACATCTCTAATATTGTGATTTATTTAATTTATGTTTCTTTTGGTAACAGTCACTGACAGCAGGAGCACAGACATGTGATCAGATCACCCTGACAACACATTACACTCTATTATCATTTATTATTATATATAATATAAAATGGACTAACAGCAAATGTCAATCAGAACATATGTGAAATATTTTTTCGTCAATATAATGTTTCCTCTTTTTAACACATGTTGTAATATATGTGTTATTATAGACTTACTGGCTGTGGACTCTCAGAGACTCACTGTGAAGTCGTGGCCTCAGCTCTGAAGTCCGACCCCTCCCATCTGAGAGACCTGGACCTGAGTGAGAATGTTCTGTTTGATTCAGGAGTGGAGCTGCTGAGTTCTGGACCAAAGAGTCCAAACTGCAGACTGAAGGCTCTCAGGTCAGTTCACTGACTGCAATTCATACAGATCTGTTTGTGTTTATGATTTTCTGAATTTCCCTGAGAACAAATACAATGTTATTATTATTTGTTCCACTTTTGCTAATGACTGAATATTGATCAGAATAACAGAGAGAAGGTGAATGTGTGAGGGAGAGTGTTTGAGCTTCCACAGACTCACTCTGTGCTCCATGAGTCAGTGTGAGTCTTACATCATGTTTTCTTTATTCAGACTGAGGAGCTGCAGTTTGTCAGAGATCAGCTGTTCTGCTCTGATCTCAGCTCTGAAGTCCAACATCCATCTGAGAGATCTGGACCTGAGTAACAACGATCTGCAGGATTCAGGAGTGGAGCTGCTGAGAGATCTTCTGGAGAGTCCAGACTGCAGACTGGAGTTTCTCAGGTCAGTAAGGGGCAGAGGAATGATGGATTTTTTTTAACAATGAGGGAAAAATCTGAAAGCCGTCTGTCATTTTGACGGATTAGAACAAACTCAGAACAGCGCCATAGTTTCTCCACAGCAGGGCTCCGGTGTTATGCCGTGTTATGCATGCCCGCCCAAAAGGAAATGATGTAGTTTCCAAAACCTAACTTTGCCAAACAGATCAACAAAAGTATTTGCTTTACGCTGTGCGCGCTCCCGCGAGGTGCTGTGGGCATGCATAACACGACGCTAACAGTTCACGAGCGTCCACCCCCCCCCCCGTTGACAGCGTGCTCTCTCTGCCCCCCCCCCGTGCAGAGTTGTTCCGGGTAATTCGGAGCACAATTGTACCTTTTACTATTTAAATGTATTTGTATTATATATGTTTGGGCTATAAAAGTGACATTTCTGGGTGACTTGGTCAGTTTATGGAGCTTAGCCCACAAATCCTGGAGGTTCCAGGCCGAATTTGGGAGCTCATAGGCGAACTGCCATGCGCCCCCACCCGTGGAAAGCAGAAAAAAGTGAAGAAAACCGTCAATTATATCTTAAGATAATCAAAAATGAAGTTTAAAAAAATTCTTGAATAAACAATTGAGTGCCAACAGAGAAGGGGCTCTGAAAAGCTCAACCTTTCGTCGCTTCGGGCCGAAGCCCCGGACACTTTTCCACTTCTCCGTTGCAACTTACAACGGAGAGGGGAAACCAAGCTCCCCCTTCTCCGTCAAAAAAATTCATTCATCTTTTTCAGACTACTGTCTGCACGAAATCGAAAACCCGGTTTTTGAGAGGACTCAGAAAAAAAACGGCTGTCTGATGTCCTGGAGGAATTCCTCCGCTACATGTGCACTCTGGCTCGGATACATGTGTTGCCTGGAGACCCCCCAGCCTGGTTCTTACCAAACTTTAAGTTTTTGAACTGGTCTCTGGAGGTATGTAAGGGGAGTTTGAGGGGACTCTACTTGCATTATGAGGCACTATTTTCGGACATATTTGATCACTTTTAGACCTTTTTTATGGTTCTCCAAAAAGTGAACTCAGACTTTTTCTGACTCTGGAGGAATGCAAGGGGAGTTTGAGGGGACTCTACCCGCATTATGAGACACTATTTTCGGATACATTTTCTCACTTTCACCCCTTTCTATGGATCTCCAAAAAGTGAACTCAGACTTTTTCTGACTCTGGAGGAATGCAAGGGGAGTTGACAGGGTACTCTTGCGGGCTCATGATGCACTATTTTCGGATACTTTTTTTCATTTTCAGCCCTTTTCCATGGATGAATTGAAACTTCTTTTTTTTACATTTTGGTCAATTTGACCCAGTTCTGGTAACCGCATTGCCTGGAGGATAGGACCGATAGATGACAGACTCTATGGCCGCCTCACAAGTCACTATTGTCGGACATTTTCTTTGCTTTACACCGGTTCTATCACCCTTTCCTCCTTTGACCATAAAACGTGTTTCCTGCTGGGGTACTGCCTGGTTCTGGGACACCCCAAACCCTCTCATGGTCGGGGCACCATGAATTGATGCATCGGACCCAATGTTGCCATCACCAGCCCCGCGTTGGTGCGGAGGTGGGACCATTTAACCCGGTGGTAACCCAAGTCCTCCCTTGGTCCGTGTACCATGCATTGAAGCATCGGACCCATTGTTGCAATCACCGGTTAAGTTAACGCATACAAACGGAGAAACAGAAAATAATTTAAATACAATTCATTGTGTCTGTTTTAGTAAGGATGCCGTCCGAATGCCCGGTGTGCAGACTCTTCTATCTGGCTTTGAACAAGCACCTTAAGCACAAACATGCAGTGCGGAACTTGGAGGAAAGAGGCATCATTCTTAAAATGGCCAGTGGCAGAATAAATGTTCGGACCAAACCCTGTCCCATCACAGGGTGTTCGTATGCTGGGAAGAGACTAGACCGTCATGTAACTCATGACCACCCTGAGTTCTCCCGAGATGAGGCACATCAGGTCCTGGCAAGGCTGAAGCATAGTGTGGCCCTGCAGTTGCTCCATGACCTCCGAGAGACTAATCCCATCATTGGAATGGCTACATCATTGGATATAGACAATGAGGAGGAATACCCGGTGCACCCTCCACCCTTCTCCCCACATACCGAGTGTGACGAAGAGGACTGCAGGCAGGTGATGCTGGAAAATGTGGCATTGAGGGCTCAGAAGGATGCCCTCATTGATGAGGTGAAGACCCTGCGCTCCAGAAAAAGGGGCTAAAACCCAGGGAGCAGAGTGCCACAGAGATCCATAGAGTGCTGCTGTGCTTGAGCGGTGGTGACCTGAAGTCATGTGGCAAGATGGCGCCAGTGTATGTGGCTTGCCGTCTGTCGCTCGCAACCTGGTTTATGTTTATACTGTTTATGTCACTTGTCACTGATACTGTAAGCTCCCTACTGGCGTATGATCGTCAAACACTCCTAGATATTCGCCTCTCTGCCAAGAACCTGTGGGAGTTTGATCGTTGTGATCAAAAAACGTTCTGTCCCCCGTTCCTGTCTGTGATACCTGCTCACTTATACCGGGCTCCGCCTCAACCTCCTCGTGGGAAGCGCCGCAGGCGCCGGGGCATCCGCGGAGGCCAGCTGGTGAAGCTGAAAGTTTGGTTGGCGCTATCCTCGTCCCTCCGGACTGAAAATGGAGCGGTTCAACGACTCGTTTTTTCTCGGCGTTTACTGGATCCTATCGACCCTTGGCTGGTACCTGTCGTCGGCTCTGCTGAGGAAACCCTCCCCCCCCGCCGCTGTCATTCCCGTCTAGGCAGACGTGGAGTGAATCCTCTGAACCTGCGGCCGCTGGATCGGGTCCACCGTGCGGCTATTGCTCCGGTTCCCACCAAGATGGCACTGGTTAATGCTAGGTCGATAGCAAATAAAACTTTTATTCTTAACGACTTCTTCATCTCCCGTGGATTGGATTTCCTTTGCGTGACGGAAACTTGGCTGAACGTGGGTGAGTCCAGCGCCTTCTCTGAACTGTTACCGTCGGGCTGTAGCTACCTGAATTCCCCGAGGATAACTGGTCGAGGAGGAGGAATAGCGATTGTTTATGAGTCAAACTTTTATTGTAAACAGTTGCCGGCCTCGTTCTCTAGTTTTGAACTGAACTCATTTGAGTTGGGCCGCACTGATCCGGTCCTGTGTGCAGTGATTTACCGTCCCCCAAAGTACAACAAGGACTTTATTAACGATTTTTCCGATTTCCTGACCGGCATTATGCATACATATGACCGGGTTCTTATCTTGGGGGATTTAAACATACATGTTTGCTGTCCTAACAAACCGTTGGCTCGAGACTTTTTAAATCTTATTGATGCCTTTAATCTTGTTCAATCGATTTCTGGCCCCACGCACGAACACGGGCATACTCTTGATCTTGTCCTGTCTTATGGTCTATCAATATGTAATGTTGAGATATGCGACCCAATCTTCTCCGATCACATGCCTGTTCTATTTGATGTCACTATCCCTTGTGTTGTTGGTAAACAGTGTCCACAGTCTGCTCATTTTCGTCGCATGCTTAAACCCTCCACCGCTGTTCAGTTTTCTGCTGCCTTCAAAAATGTTGTGGATGACCGAGCATATCCTGTTACTGGTGATACAGAGGAGTTACTTTCTTTCTTTAACTCCTCTTGTCAAGACATCCTTGATACTATTGCTCCACTAAAAGCTGTTCGCCCTAAAGTTAAGTCTGAACCATGGTTAAATGAGTCCACTCGTACTGCCAGACAGGAGTGCAGAAGGGCTGAACGCAAATGGAAAAAAGACAGGCTGCATGTGTCTTATGATATCTTAAAGGGCTCCTGGCGTAGCTATCAGAAAGTTGTTAAAGCGGAAAAAACGCAGTATTTTTCAGATGTTATACGTAATAACTGTCATAAACCCCGTGTTCTTTTTAGCACTATAAACTGTATACTAAATGTCCCACAATCCAACAACTTAGTAACCTCCACTGAAACATGTGAGGCGTTTCTTCAGTTTTTTATTGACAAGGTCGCCGTCATCAGAACAAACATCTCACTTCCTTCCCATGATCCATCTGTCATGGACACTTGCTCAGCTGCTATGGATCAGTTTGAGCTTGTGTCACTTCCTGCTCTAATAGAAATTGTTGCTCAATTGAAACCCTCAGGTTCTCCCAGCGATGTTTTCCCTGCGCGATTTTTCAAAGAAATCTGGGACATTGTTGGACTTAACGTTCTTAATATAATTAACAGCAGCCTGACTACAGCCTTTGATTAAAAAACCAAACCTGGACACCTCTGTTTTTGACAATTTTCGACCTATCTCTAAACTTCCTTTTATGTCCAAAATTTTAGAAAAAGTCGTACTGAAGCAGTTGCAGTCTTTCTTAAATGTGCATGGCATTCTTGAGGTATTCCAGTCTGGGTTTAAACCCCTCCACAGCACTGAATCTGCTCTTTTAAAAGTGTTTAATGACCTGTTTTTAGCTACTGACTCTGGGAACATTGCTGTTCTTATACTTTTAGACCTGACAGCTGCCTTTGACACTGTAGATCACAGTATTCTCATTTCTCGCCTGCAACATTTTGTGGGAATCAGTGGTACTGCTCTAGACTGGTTTAAGTCGTATCTGTCTGAAAGAAGTTTTAATGTAAATCTTAATGAATTTACTTCCTCCTCTGCTCCTCTCCCATACGGGGTACCCCAAGGCTCCATTCTTGGGCCGATTTTATTTTCCCTGTACCTGCTCCCCCTGGGCGCTATCATTAAGAAATATGGTGTCTCATTTCATTTTTATGCAGATGACTCGCAAATCTACATGCCCCTGAAAATAAATGACCCAAACCCTCAGCAACGTCTGTCTGACTGTCTGCAGGACATCAGAGCCTGGATGGCCTTGAACTTTTTAAAATTCAATGAAAAAAAGACAGAGGTCATAATATTTGGACCCAGTGGTGGCCCCAATGCCCCACCTGTGCTGGATTCTCTTGTCCCATATGTGAAACCCATTGTCACAAACCTGGGTGTACGGATTGATCGTGATTTTAAACTAGACAAACAGATTAACTCTGTGGTCAAATCCAGCTTCTTTCAGCTAAGACTTTTAGCAAAGGTCAAGCCTTTCCTTTCTTTTAATGACTTTGAGAAAGTAATACACTGTTTTATATCCACTAAACTGGATTACTGCAATGCTCTTTATATTGGAGTGACCAAGGCTTCCCTGTCACGCCTACAGCTGGTCCAGAATGCTGCTGCACGCCTCCTTACAAGGACAGGCAGGCGTGAACATATTACGCCTGTACTCGCCTCTTTACACTGGCTACCAGTCCATTTTAGAATACAGTTTAAAATGTTGCTGTTCGCATACAAGGCCCTGAACGCTTTAGCCCCACCGTACCTGGCAGATCTTTTAAAACCATACACACCCACACGGTCACTGAGGTCTGCTGACAGACTCCTTCTGGTAGTCCCAAAATCGAGGCTAAAGCAGCGGGGAGACAGAGCCTTTGCTGTTGCAGCTCCAAAGTTATGGAACGAATTACCCCTCCAGGTTAGACTTGCTCCAAATCTGCCTGTTTTTAAATCTCGTTTAAAAACCCACTTATTTTCCCTGGCTTTTACATACCAGGTGACACTTGTGCTGTTAAATGTGGTTTTTATTTATTTATTTTTTACCTTACTAGTGTTTTGTATTGTTTTTACGTCATATTGGTGAGTTTTTCAGTCGGTGGCTTCTGATCTGGTTTCATTGTCTCGTGTATTACATTTTTTTCATGTCCTGTCTGTTTTTATGTATTTATGCTATGTTTTTATACAGTTGTTGATGTACAGCACTTTGTTCAACTCTGTTGTTTTTAAATGTGCTATATAAATAAAATGGATTGGATTGGATTGGATTGAGGAAGAGGAAGAATGTATACGATTTAAGGGCCTGGCAATCTCAAGTACCTCCGGCATAAACAAAGTAGCCTCCGGTAATGAGACCCCTCTGAAGACCCCGGTCAAGACTGTCATGCGGTCCTCAGAAGCCTCCGGTAGTGAGACCCCTCTCAAGACCCCGGCAAAGACTGTCATGCGGTCCCCAGAAGCCTCCGGTAATGAGACCCCTCTCAAGACCCCGGTCAAGACTGTCATGCGGTCCCCAGAAGCCTCCGGTAATGAGACCCCTCTCAAGACCCCGGTCAAGACTGTCATGCGGTCCCCAGAAGCCTCTGGTAATGAGACCCCTCTCAAGATCCCGGTCAAGACTGTCATGCGGTCCCCAGAAGCCTCCGGTAATGAGACCCCTCTCAAGACTCCGGTCAAGACTGTCATGCGGTCCCCAGAAGCCTCCGGTAATGAGACCCCTCTCAAGACCCCGGTCAAGACTATCATGCAGTCCCCAGAAGCCTCCAGTAATGAGACCCCTCTCAAGACCCCGGTCAAGACTGTCATGCGGTCCCCATAAGCCTCCGGTAGTGAGACCCCTGTATGCCAGAAGACCTGTGCGTCTGTCTACAATCAGCTGAAAGCTAATCTGGCTAAGGACTGGCCCTCTCCCCCAAATCACTGGTCTACTGGGAAGGGACGGGGGAATACCATGCATGAAATCACATTGCCTAAAAGCATGGAGACGTACATTCAGACATACAGGGATCATTGTGAGGGAAAGAAAATTGTCTGTCCAAGGTCAGCCGGATAAAGAACTTCCTCGTATTCATGGCCCATGGTGTTAACCGGCTGTCAGACTGGCTGTTCCTAAAAGACACGAAGAGGGTCCGTGGCTGGAGCGAGTATATTGTAAAGTCGGGCCGGGCTGTCACAACATCGTTGTTGTTCCTGAAGAATGTGAACCATTTCCTGAGGTACTTGTCTGAGTCAAAGCTCCGGGGGTGCATGCTCACCCAGTCTGATATGACCCACATCATCAGAGAGGTGACAGCCAACATGAACGACTTGAAAAAGTCCGTCACTGTCCACCAGTTTAAGGTGAAGAGGAACAAGCTGGATCGTCTGCCGAGCCAGGCGGAGCTTCTCGCCGCCATGGCGGCCGCTGAGAAGCGCATCCCTGATCTCCTTGACCTGATGGCTAGCAATCCGACCTCAATCACCCAGTACCTGCTATATGGCTATCTAACCCTCCATTGGAGCCTCCTGTATGGCCACCGTCCGGGTGTGTACGCAAACATGACCAACACTGAGGTCTTTGAGGCGGACAGAAGGGGCACTGCTGAGGGCTACATCATCCATGTGCAGGATCACAAGACTGCCAAGACATTTGGCGAAGCACAGCTGGTGCTTACAGTAAAGGAGTTTAGCTGGGTAATGCGGTGGATGGGGATAAAAGAGGGCTTGTCGGGTCCTCAGAATGAATTCTTCCTTTTCACAACGGGGACGTACGCCTCCAAGAACCTGAACGCTGACTTGAAGAGGGCTTGGGCTGATGCTGGGCGAGAAACAGCCGTCACCTTCTCAATCCTGCGCACTGCCCTGGCTGACAATATCAAGCATCACCAAGATCCAGAAAGCAGGTCGATTCTCGTCAGGTTTATGTGTCACGACGTAAGCACTGCAGACCGGTTCTACGCGAATACGCCTGGAATAAAGGAGGGATTGAAAATCCGCTCCATGTTCAGGGCGGCAGCAGCTGCAGCAGCATCATCAGAAGGAGTTCTACTGCCGTCAGATACCTCCGAAGAGGGCTCAGGGACTGAGAGCAGCGATACCTCTTCTTCAGGGCCGGTTGATACTCCTGATGAGGGGGCAGGGGCCGTGGACTCAATCTTTTCCCCCCGGTGCACGGTACAAGTTAGACGGCTAATATGGCCCCCGCTAATCATGTTTTTATTATGTATATTATGTATACTGTGTATACTGTTTTTGTAAAAATCATGTGATAATTAAATAAATAATAAAACATGAATATAACCTTGAAGTTTCCCAGGGGCAGATACAGTGCCAGGTATCAGACTATTTAAACAATGTTTACCCAGGATTCAGACACCTTCCCTGTAAATAAATAAATAAATGTTTGTTGGAAACTGTCAGCTCTCTAAATGCAGAGGTGTTCATCAGTGGCCCTCTACCGCCAGTCAGAAGAGGAGTGGAGAGATTCAGCAGATTGTTTGCACTGAACACGTGGCTTTCAACAGCCTGTACTGATCATTCTGTCCATTTTATTGACAACTTTAACTTTTTCTGGGACCGCAGACATCTTTTTAAGGCAAATGGAGTTTGTCTGAACAAGTCAGGAGTGAAACTGTTTTTCTCTAACGTATTCAACTGCCTACGTCATCAATCTGTTCCCTCTGCCAAGGACAAGCAACAAGAGGAATCAAAACAAGAGAAAGACACAACACATCGCTCAGAAAACTTTGAAAATCTATCACTGCACCCGCCTGAGGAATGTCTTGATCATGGGAGACAAATGGAGGAGTCTCCACCGCCCTTAACCCCCCCTATCACCTCTGAGGATACTCTTCCTTCACCCCACAGCTCTCTCTACTCTCCGTTCACCCTTTCACCCTCGCCCACCCTCCTGGAGATCGCTGAACACACGAAAGAGATACAGAGGGTTGGCACAGATTCCTTCCTGGAGTTCAAAGACCAAACTAAGGAGATACGCAGGGCTGGCAGCATGTCCTTTACCCCCGCTCCTCAACGACGCCCACCAAAATCACAGCAGAGACGCGCACCATCACCCCCTTTTTCCTGGTTCTCACTGGTTTTCCAAAAAGTGAATTTGACTATTTTGACTCTGGACGAATGCAAGGGGAGTTGACAGGGGACTCTACCCGCGTTATGAGGCACTATTTTCGGATACATTTTCTCATTTTCACCCGTTTTGCCTGGTTCTCAACAAAATTACTCTGACAAATGTTGACTCTGGAGGAATGTAAGGGGAGTTGACAGGGAACTCTACCCGCCTTATGAGGCACTATTTTTGGATACTTTTTTACATTTTCTGCACAGCCTGCTCTCTGGGTTCAGAGGTTCACTCTGCCTCTATTTACACCACTTTTCCCAACGTTTCAAACTCTTTTCCTGGGTAAAATTAGGTCTGTCACTTTGGGTAACCGCACCACTCTCGGACAACTCCCGAGAGTGGACGTCCATTGCCTCTACCCAGTGAAAAAGTCTAGCGCAACCTCTGGTAAGGGGTCTCTGCTGGTTCAGCAGTATTGTATTAAACACAGGGAGGTGTTTCTCTTACTGGGGAATCACAACAGATCAGTGATGTTACCCACTGACTGCAGGCTCTTCCATTCTTCCATCAACTATAGAAGGACAGCTGGAAATGCAAAGCCACACTTTAGTAATCAACAGACATATGGGATTTTACAGAAGAGAGGAAAAGGTAGTCCGTTTTTTATTTTAATGTTTTATGTGATGTTTTTTAGTTTGTAGACTAATGACTGGTATATGATCACATCTGTATGTCAGTATGCTACCATGAGCAGCTGGTTAGCTTGACTTAGCAAATAGATGGGGGAAAACATTGGTTGGCTGGTCTGTTTTTTGTCCTTTAATTTTCACACAATTGTTAATTTGAGCAAAGCAAACTTTTACAAATATGAAAATTAGGATCACAAGGGAAACAGACAAGCTAACTCTCCTCCAAAATATGGCTTTCTATCCATTATGAATAATCACGCAAACATTACATCTAGTACAATTATGTTCTCCTCAAATTCATGGGTCTATCACCTAGAGAAGGACTTCTAGCAGCTCTGCAGTCACAGTGCAGAATAAGGTGTTTTGCAAAAAAAAACACAAAGCTAGCGCTGAGCCTCTGAATTAGCCACGAGCGAAAAAATGCTAACGGCGTTTGCACAGAAAAAACGGTATAACACCCTTATTACTTATCATAACTGCGCATCCAACATACCAATTAGCATCGTGAGAATACACAGAATCGATAGGTATCTATATCATCACTCCATGATAAGAACTTGTGGCGCTAGGTATCCAAAACGGGAATATGTCTTACCTTAGTCGTTGTCTGATCAAAAATTGTCTTCAATGGCATTAAAATGATAAAAACGCTGCTGAAGTTAATCCATAGGTTAATCCAATGTGTCTGTGTCACTTTGAATGATTTCTGATAATCCATAAGCGATAAACCTGCTTTTCCGTTTTCAGATTTCAGAGCGTGAGATAGGTTTTGCTCTTGGCAAAACTGCATGCGCATAGCCCCCACTTTGTTTTGGTAACGTTGGTGTGTATGTGGAAATCCCCCTTCGATTCTATTGGCTCTAACAGTTAAAAAGAGATGTCAATCATCACAATCGACCAATGGGTTCCAGAGAAACGGCAAAAACGCCCATTTCCACCCAAATTCAGAGGTGGAGTTTTTTTTTCTAAACCTCTCTAAAAAGGTCAAATGTCACTTGTTTTGCATACATCTTGATACAGGGTACTTATTATATGTTGTACTTTGGATTCCTAAAGCTTTCAGTCTACTAACCCATCATCCAAGGGTAGTTTTCACTATAAGTAAAAATAATTTTTGGACCCTAATGGATTAAAACCCTGTTTAACTCTGATCAGATTTTTAAACCTGGAGTTATTTCTAACAGGAACATTGTTTTCTAATGTTACATCATGTTTTCTTTATTCAGACTGAGGTGGTGCAGTTTGTCTTCGATCAGCTGTTCTGCTTTGGCCTCAGCTCTGAAGTCCAACATCCATCTGAGAGTTCTGGACCTGAGTTACAACGATCTGCAGGATTCAGGAGTGAAGCTGCTGAGAGATCTTCTGGAGAGTCCAGACTGCAGACTGGAGACTCTCAGGTCAGTAAGGGACAGAGGTGTATTAAACACAGGGAGGTGTTTCTCTCACTGGGGAATCACAACAGATCAGTGATGTTACCCACTGCGTCAGGGCTGGGGGAAAATAGGACCAAAATGCAGTGAAAGGACTAAAAGGTCAGGTAACAAAAATTGAGCTTTATTTCCCAAAGCTGAATGACAAAAGAAAACAAGGAGCAACTTAACATACCAAAACCGGGGGAGTACGAGGAAGGATAAGGACACAAAACCTCAGGAGCAAACATGGAGCGTGACAGGTAGCATGGACAAGAGCAAAGACACTAACAGGTATCATAGACGAGAAACGACGACGAACAGACATGGAGCAAGACAAGACTAGTCCTCCAACTCATACGACCAAATAGGCCGATTGTTCATGCCCTTTTTACGACCCAGAGACACGTTTTAAAGTGGTGCACGAGAGGTGCTCTAGTGGTCGTGTAAGAAACAACATGCTCCCGGCCCGTTCATTCACAAATAACCCTCTCTGTAAAATCCTAAATTGTAGGATAGTTTGGCCATTAAAACGCTTTTTGATTAGATTGATTAGAAGTGTATATGGTACTTTTAGAATCCACGTCCAGTCGATATGTAGGATCTATAGTTTGATTGATATTAAGAAGATGATTTGATGTATGCGGCAGCCTCCATGTAAAGTTACGGGTTGAAAACAGTATTTCCGGTCTCGACGTTTTCATAATAAAACATTTTGATAGGCTAAAACATTGATTGTTTTAGCCACAATGCATGTTGGGATATGGTGTTTATAAGATATGAAATCGGAAAAACATTTTTTTTAAATAAAATAATACTTAATTCCGAGTGTTCTTGCTTTTCTCTTTGGAAGTCATCACATAACGGCATTGCAATACACGGTTCGGCTGGATTAAATATTACATATCTGCCGTAGATATTTATTTATAGAGCCCTGATCAGAAGACCTTTTGACAAACTGTAAGAGATGCCGCCAAAACTGAATACGTGACGTGGATCATAAATATATTAGCAATTCAACAACATCTTCCATTTCTCTTCACACAATACGTCTCCTTGCAGTATCAACACTAATTCGGCTGACTTTTATATTTGATCCAATTGGTAGATAGGTTATATTTACACCATAACGGTGCACAGCTGATAGAAAGGGATTTGTTTGTAGTTTTTAAAGATATTATTTACTACCTTTCCAACTCCTCACGCAGTTGACTGTTACAGGTCTAGACAGGTTCATGGTACAATGCATAAGCTTCAAATCGAGAGACTGAAACTGTATTTTCCTTTACCGTTCTGTTTTCATTTCACAAAGTTAATAGTCATATTATGTTTGATATTATGTTTTATTAACTAGACCACTGTTTTTTAACCCTAGTGGTTAAAGCACGTTATTGAATTTTGTTGTTGAATACGTTTTATTTGATGAACACATTTAAATATTAAGAGTAGCCTACATACAACATTGGGGGAAAGTAGAAGGCATGATAGAAATATAGAATAGAAAATATCAAGATACTGTAGTGATCTCTAGAATCAAACAGAGCAGGACGTCCAAAGATATTAACAGGAGGATGAGCAAAACAGACAAACTAATAAGGCTTTATTTAAACATTAAAGAATACTTTAAGTTAAGGCCTTCTTTTGAATAAGAACAAAACGTTGGGGTTATCCACAGATAAATATGAAGTCTGACAAAGTACTTAACGTCCAGTATATGGCATAGTTTATTTTGGCACTTGACAATCACCTTCCCTGAATTTGACTCAGGTGTAACTAAAGTCTGATTTAAGGGTTGTTTATATTTATCATCATTAATCAGAATCTGCAAAGTAACTAAAATAAATGTAGTGGAGTAAAAATACCAGGTTAACCTCTGAATTGTAGTGGAGTAGAACAAAGGAGTACATGCTGCTGTAACAAAAACATTTCCCAACTTGGGATCAATAAAGTATCTTATCTTATCTTATCTTAAGATGATCAATGGCTACTGCCATATTTGCATAATGTGCCTCTGAACCTTGACAAGTGCATGTTTCAGGCTTATCAATTAACAACAGGAGGGGTCACAGACATAAGACCAGCTGTTAAATAAAGCTCTTCTGACCTTAGGTGTCATGTGGGTATATTAATTCACCCATTTATTAATTATATGTTTTACATTTGATAACACCACTGTGTTTCGTATCCCCTAAACCTCCAGTGTGTACACAGTTTAATACTGGCAACTTCTAATTGTGAGAGGGGGGGGGGCTGGACCCGTCCAATTCCAGTTTTGGAAAGTCTGCCGTGGTTCCATTCCATAGAGCTGTTTGACACTCAGCGTAATCTTGTCGCTGTTACGGTGAGTGAAGCAAGCAGGACCCAAATGCAGATAACGCTGAAAAAAGCCTTTATTTCAAGGATAAAAATAAAAATAACTTGGACAAAACAGAACTCTCCCCAGTGAACTCATTCACAAACAAAAGACGAACCAACACTGAACACAGGACGAGACCAGACTAAATACAGGGAGGGGTAATCACAAGACGAGAAACAGCCGGGCAGGGGAGGAGAAACACAAGGGCGACAGGTGAACACAATTAGACACACCAGGGAAACTAACGACAGGGGAAAAACACAGGAAGAAGGACCAGACAATACACAAGGAGGAAAATACCCATAACCAGACATACAAAACTACAAACGTGACATAACATGAGAATCCTGACAGAACCTCCCCCCCTCAAGGGACAGATTCCAGACGTTCCTAAAAAAAAGAAGAAAAAAAAGTCCAAAACCTCAAGCAGGGTGGGTGGAGGGGGTCCGGAGGAGGGACGCAAAACTAGGGCCACCAGGGTGGGTGGAGGGGGTCTGGAGGACGGGTCTTGGGCTGACAGCCCAGGAGCACAGCGGAGGACCCGGAAGGGATCTCGGGCGGACGGCCCGGGGGCAAGGCAGAAGCCGAGAACGGGGTCTCGGGCGGACGGCCCGGGGGCAAGGCAGAGTCCAAGGTGGGGGTCTCGGGCGGACGGCCCGGGGGCAAGGCAGAGTCCATGGTGGGGCGAAGGCCACAGCGGGCTCAGGGGGCCGAGCATGACGGCGAAGGCAGCGGCAGGAAGAGTCAGGGGGCCGGGCTCGAGGGCGAAGACCGCGGCTCTCAGGGGGCCAGGCTCGAGACCAGACAGCTCCGGAGGCCGGGCGGGAAAGCACTGACGGGACAGCTCCGGAGCCCGGGCAGGACCCGGTGTCGGCCGGACAGGAACCGGAGTCGGTGGGACAGGCTTCGGCAGGATCCCCCACGGAAGAGGACCAGGAGTTGGTAGGACCCCCAGCGAGACAGGTGACGGCGGGACCTCCAACGGAACAAGACATGGGATTGGCAGGACCCCCGGCAGAAGAGTAGTCGGCGGGACCCCCAACGGGACAGGACATGGAGCTGGCAGGAACCCCAGCGGAACCTCCAACGGCACAGGACATAGGGTTGGCAGGACCCCCGGCAGAAGAGTCGGCGGCGGGACCCCCAACAGGACAGGACACAGGGTTGGCAGGACCCCCAGCAGGAGAGTAGTCGGCGGGACCCCCAACGGGACAGGACATGGAGCTGGCAGGAACCCCAGCGGAACCTCCAACAGCACAGGACATAGGGTTGGCAGGACCCCCGGCAGGAGAGTAGTCGGCCGGTACACCGACAGGACACGGGGAGCTGGCGTCGGCCGGAGACGTGGGGCTGGAGTCGAAACCATGGCTGCTGGGGCCAGGGCTGAGGCCGGAACCATGGCTGCTGGGGCGAGAACTGGGGCCGGAACCATGGCTGCTGGGGCCAGAACTGGGGCCGGAACCATGGCTGCTGGGGCCAGAACTGGGACCGGAACCATGGCTGCTGGGGCCTGTACTGGAGCCGGAACCATGGCTGCTGGGGCCAGAACTGGGGCTGGAACCATGGCTGCTGGGGCCAGAACTGGGGCCGGAACCATGGCTGCTGGGTCCAGAACTGGGGCTGGAACCATGGCTGCTGGGGCCTGTACTGGAGCCCAAAGCATGGCTTCTGTGGCAAGGGCTGCTAGCCTGGACCTGCGACTCCTTCTCTTAGGAGCCTTTTGGAGGCTCCGTGGACCTCCAAAAGCCAGACGAGTTCCAGAGAACGACTCTTGGACAGGAGCAGGAACTGGGGCAGAAGCAAGGGTTGACTCCAGACGGAACACACCAAGGCGTATGGTGTCAGGTTGGGAATTGGGAGGCAGGGAGCTATCATGCCTAGGGCTAGCAGGCCGGGAATCACACACCGAGAGGAAGTCCAAAATCCAGCCAGGTAAGAATTTAACTAAACCTGGTTTCTCCATAGCCCTCTGGTGCGCCTCAGCCAGAGCAGCCTCTCGCTGCTGAACCCCGGACGCTCCCCTCCATCGATCAGAGCAGTAAGCCAGAGAAAAGGAAAAATCCAATAATTCCTGCTCAAATGGATCTGCTGGGCCCATATTTGGTTGGTTCATACTGTTACGGTGAGTGAAGCAAGCAGGACCCAAATGCAGATAACGCTGAAAAAAGCCTTTATTTCAAGGATAAAAATAACTTGGACAAAACAGAACTCTCACCGGTGAACTCAGTCACAAACAAAAGACGAACAAACACTGAACACAGGACGAGACCAGACTAAATACAGGGAGGGGTAATCACAAGACGAGAAACAGCCGGGCAGGGGAGGAGGAACACAAGGGCCACAGGTGAAGACAATTAGACAATTAGACACACCAGGGAAACTAACGACAGGGGAAAAACACAGGAAGAAGGACCAGACAATATACAAGGAGGAAAATACCCATAACCAGACATACAAAACTACAAACGTGACATAACATGAGAATCCTGACAGTCGCACAGCCACTCCAACATCCAATCACAGGGCTTGATGACTAATCACGGGGTTTGTAAAGCAAGGCGGATGTTGTAGTCCCAAATGATAGCTGGGGATTCTGGGTAGTGTAGTGCCTTCGGAAACTGTAGTGTCTAAAACTATTTGTTTCTCTGAATCGAAGGTTAAAAACACAAAAGCATTGTACACCATTTAAACCAATCAATATTGTGTAATAAAGGATAAACTGATGTTCTTTAGTGGATGAGTAATGCAGATATCACTGTGTAATCATTTGACAGTGAGGGGAATATATCCGGTTTTATTATGAAAACTTCGAGACCGGAAAAACAGTTTTCACCCACGCTAACTTTACATGGAAGCTGCATACACGTTATCCTGGCGAGACCTCAAATCATCTTCTTAATATCTATCAAACTATAGATCCTACACATCGACTGGACGTGGATTCTAAAAGTACAATATACACTTCTCGCCAGAAATCTAATCAAAAAGCATTTTAATGTCCAAACTATTCCACAATTTAGGATTTTCCAGAGAGGGTTATTTGTGAATAAACGTCCCTCCGGAGCGTTTGCAATGAACGGGCCGGGAGCATGTTGTTTCTTACACGACCACTAGAGCACCTCTAGTGGTCGTGTAAGAAACAACATACACTTTGGGTCGTAATAAGGGCTTGAACAATCGGCCTTTATGGTCGTTTTTTGTAGGAGGACAGGCTGCTAAATACACAGAAGGGTAATCGACAAGACACAGCTGGGCAGGGGAGACAGAAACACAAGGGCAACAGGTGAACACAATCAGATCACTTCAGGGAAACTAACGACAGGAAGGCAAACACAGGAAGTAGGACCAGACAAGAAACAAGGAGGAAAACATTTCAAAATAAAAAAGGTGGAAAATGAAAACAACAATCCAAAACTATGACCCACTGACTGCAGGCTCTTCCATTCTTCCACAAACTATAGAAGCCCAGCTGAAAATGCAAAGCGAAACTTTAGTAATCAACTCTCTAACAGACGTGGGGTTTTACAGAAGAGTGGGAAAGGTAGTGTGTTTTTTATGGGATGTTTTTAGTTTCTAATGACTGTTACTTCCTGTAATGCAGCTGAGAGCTGTGGCAGTCAGTCGTAGTGTTTGCAGAGAAGATATGATGGGATGTAAAGCATGAGATCAGGGGGGTATACTACGAAGCAGGATTTTCGCTTAGCCGGCTAACTTCAGGGAAAGCTCTGGGTTTCCAGTCCTACGAAGCTGGTTCTCTTTTTAGCGGGCTAGATCTCTCTGGTAACTTATACTTAGCGACTAACCTGGTCGGGAGCAGGTTAGGTTGCAGGCTAAGAGCTCAACTCAGTGAAAGCACTGCCTGCTGACCAATCAGAGCTCAGTGTGCGGAGTTTAAAACGATCAAGTCATATTACAGGAGAAAGGAAATACAGAAAAGCTGCCGTTGCAGGAAAGACGGCCGGCAAAGATCACCGACTGTGTGAATGTGAACATTAATAGAATATCACCTCCATCTTCAGAGCAATCTGACTATTATAACATTAGCGTAAAGAAAGCTTACTTAAATATCTGCCACAACATAAGTAACTGGATCAGAGTAACATTAAGTACAGTCCGCGGCATATCACATCATAATGTATCATATATCTCCTGATCTGAGTCAGCTGAGCCGTATCTGGCCGTGCAACACTCACAGTGTCACAGACTGTATGCAGAAGGATTATTTGAAGCAACACATTAAGTTGAGGAAACACTCGAGTCAAATGTAATGAAAGTCAGATGGTGTCTTAGACGGGCAGTGATATCATAAACCTGTTAATGTACGCATTCAAACACTTGTTCTGTTACCAGCTGTATTCACCTTGCAGCTGCAGCTCTGTGGCTTTGATCCTGGATCAAGTGTTTAAGTCATGTTTAAAGTTTAACTTCTTCATATGTCTAATATTATAGTTCACTTTTCATTCAGGAAGTATGACGCTGCGCTGTCAGTACGCTTCTCCATGTTTGTGATTGGTCGAATGCTCCAGATACCACCCCTCTCATGTGAATGCGCACCTAACTAGATAGGACACGGCTGGCTTGAGCGATCCACTTGATAACCAGCGTCGTAGGACCGCTTAGCGAGAGCGCGTATGTTTTGGATTAGGCCAACCGGCTAACTCAAACATATCCAGGTTAGGTTGAACCAGCTTCGTAGCACAGGCCCCAGGACTCTGAAGCTGACTCAAAGAACAAACACTTATTTTAAACTGGATCTCAAACTGTTGGATTGTGTTCATCCCTACAGGATTGGATATTATGACGAGCCGATCAGAGCCAAGATCTGGAAGACCTGTGAGTACTGAAACCATATCCTCCATTCATCAAGATATTACACTCTTTAATGGAGCGTGAGCTCAGAGGAAAACAACACTCTGGTTTCTCTCTCTTCATCATTCTGGCTGTTTCTCTCCATGTTTTATTATTATCATTATTCTCTCTCTCTCTCTCTCCTTTTCCTCTCAGGTGACAGGAAGTGAAGACACAGAAAGGTGAGAGGTCGCACCGTGTGAACTGTATTTATTGAGGTGTCACTACAGAATCAAATGTAGTTATTGCTCAGTGTTTTCTGGGATTCAAGACAAATCTGCAGCTCAGGTTTGATTTGTTCACAGTTTATTTATTACGGGGCGAGTTTGAGACGTACAGAGGAGCGTGGAGGCACTTTGGAAAATATGAAAGAAGGCTGCAGCTGAGACTTCCTGTTGGCTGTCCTCAATATGAAATGAACAAAAACAATCAATTGTACTTAAAGCTTTTTAAGAAGAAAGATGTGTCACCATAACACTGCAAACACTTCATCAGATTTAGGATCCAGTTTATTGCCAATTAGATTTCTCACATTGAAGGAATTCTCTTTGGTGTGTTGTCACAAAGAGGAGAAACCTGAAAATACATTTTAAATGAAGAAATATATGTAATTATATATCAGTTCATCTGCTCTGATTAATGTCTCATCAATGTGTCTGAGTTGAACTTTACTAACTCTGTTTCATAACTCCAGGCTCCAGTGTTCTTCTCACGTGAACACACACCTGGTTCTTCATACAGCTGATCCTCTAACATGACCAAACACTACTTTAATAATATCTTTATATAACCATCCTTCTTTCATGTCATGCCATGTTTGCACACGTCTGCACAGCCCTCCACTTTAAAGTACAACTCTCTGTAGTTATACATATCTTGTCATATTCTCATTCTGCTAAGTGTTGTAGTTTTAAGGTTCTTTGTGTATTCACATTTAAATTTGGTGTAAATACTTTTGTAATTATTTTTTTAATGGTAAATAGTTTCTTAAAAATACTCATTTTTATTTTCTTTATATTGTTGACCTTCTATTGCAACTTATTTTCTTATGTTGTTCATGTTCGCACCACCAGACACTAAATCTACTTCCTTGTGTGTGTAAACGGACCTGGAAATAAAGGTGGTTCTGATGAGGGACTGCATTCAGAAGAACCTCTGCTATACAGTAAACTAACCTAGGATGGTGTCAGCCTAACATAAACATTAATACGTTCAGATAACAGGTTCAACCAGCAGGGATTCTGAACCAGAGGCCTTTAAATACTCAGGTAGAGTACAAGTACATCAACATGGTACTTTAGTACAGTACATGAGTATCAGTGGCGAACCGTGTCTATCACAACTGGACCTTCTGTAGACACACACACCCCCCGCGGCATTATATTGTCCGTCTTTTCACTGAATTGTCGTCTTGAAAAGGGAACTCACAACAATTCCGCAACAACTTCATCTTCACCTGTTGCACTTGTCATTTCAACGTTAAAAACAATAAAACGGCATGAATTGCTTCGCCAGTTAACTAGCGGGCCTTCTAGAGCACCCTGGGACCGAGGGAAACTCTGAAAGAATACGCCCATTGGCTACAAATCAATTATGATTGGTTGATCAAACTGTCAGTCCAAACGTACGCTCTCATTCAGTGCAACGGCCAGGGCATTCGATCAAGGATGTAGAATACCTTGTTGAAGGATATTCCACCCAGAGACCCAGAACAAGATCTGATTAGTTGCTTTCTTTTCTAACACAACACCACTGAAATGCGTAGTGCATGGTCCGAGAAGGACAAACAAATCAACGTAACACTGTGATATTACAGATCAACGACACAGATACCATTCTCATTTATTCATTTTAGTTACGTTTTATTTATATAATTAAATCTATTTTTTGTTTGTTTTATCTGAGTGTTCCAGGGTATTCTCTGAATACCTTGAAGGCCCTGACGGTTCGCCACTGATGAGTATATATATTCTTAGTTCCTTCACGCCACTGTCTGTATATACAGTACAGAGAGGTGAGAGCAGATCAGATAGTATTGATCCAGTGAGAACAAATACTCTCCTCTATCAGTTGAAGAAGGCCGTCTACAATCTACTATTGGTTTTATAACCAAAGTATTTCCCTGTTTCTCTTCCAGGTCCCAGAGGGTTACCTGTTGACCCGTGACCATCTCAAAAAGGTCCGCAGGCATCCCATAATCCTGCGTTTGGGGGGGAGACGTTCTCCCTGTAATCAGAGCACTGGTTCTCTTGGAGACGCTCTCAAAGTCTTTGAGGACAAAGTCAGAAAAAGCCTAGAAGAAGAAATGTGTTGAGCTCTTCTTCGTGTTCATCACCCCGGGTTCATTAATGTCCAATCAAATGTTCCCGTTGATTTGTAACTCTTCTGAAGGAGCTCTGCCTGCTGTCATTGAAACTGTGCTAAAGCTTTGTGTGCATGTAGTCTTTATGAAATTTGATCAGATGTTGTTGAAACCTTTAACATGTGTTCTCTTCAGAACTGCTACAGGATGTGTATTTTGTAAATCGTGTAATCTTTAAAATGTGTTATCTTTAATATTAGTTTGTATGCATGCTTCTTAGTCAACATGAAGCTGTCTTTGGCTCTTTTCTGCTGTAACAAATGTAAACGTCCCCTCTGGGACGAATAAAGGTTTTCTGATTCTGATTCTGTGAAGTCTTTAAAATGAAATGCATGAGCAGCTGTGCAGAGAGTGGGTTCACTTTATTGACGGGGGTCCATGTATAGAAATACCTAATTTTGAGTTATTTAGACACAATTAACACCAATAGTTTCATGTCTTGTTACATCATCATATCATATTTGTTAAGTGTTATTATGGGAGAATTACTTTTCTTGTGGTACTCCTGCCTTATTAGGCCCATATTGAGCAAAGCATATTAAGACCAAAACTCATGTACAACAACTTCCTTACTTGCAATAAATAAGCACTAGCCGATGTTAGCTGTTAGCTTCATTAATTATCCAAGCAGAACCGTGCTATGCTAACAGCTAACATGAACTAGCTCTCCTGAAAATGTAGCCTGGATTTTGTATGTACAGTTCAGCGTTTACAGGGATTATGTGGGATATGTTCACTGCATTAACAATCCCTTTTACTAGTGTTGCGTTTCTATCTCTGAAGAACCAGCACCTTACAGTGGTCGAGAGGTTTGTGTGCCCTGATGAACCTGGGGGCTGTGTTGACTGGTAGGGTCTCCCATGGCAAATTGGTCTCAGGCAAGGGGCCAGACTATGATTGGTTCAAAGACCTCATGAAAGACGACACAAGAAGTGAGGATACCTGGCCGGGGCCCGGGGAACCCTTCTGGAGCCAGGCCCAGAAGGAGGACTCCTCAGCGAGCGCGGAAACAGCGATGGGGTCGGGTGCGCTGCCAGAAGGGTGGCAGTGAAAGCAGAGGGTCTCGACGGACCAGACCCAGGCGACAGAAGCTGGCTTTGGGGACGTGGAACGTCACCTCTCTGGGGGGGAAGGAGCCGGAGCTTGTGCGGGAGGTGGAGCGTTACCAGTTGGATCTGGTTGGGCTCACCTCTACGCACAGCGTCGGCTCTGGAACCTTACTTCTGGATAGGGGTTGGACTCTATTCTTCTCCGGAGTTGCTCAAGGTGTGAGGCGCCGGGCGGGTGTGGGGATACTCACAAGTCCCCGGTTGGGTGCCTCTTTGTTGGAGTTTACCCCAGTGGATGAGAGGGTCGCCTCCCTACGCCTGCGGGTTATGGGGGGGAAAACTCTGTCTGTTGTGTGTGCTTATGCACCAAACAGCAGTTCAGAGTATACGGCCTTCTTGGAGACCCTGGAAAGAGTCCTGTATGGGGCTCCTGAAGGGTACTCCTTAGTCTTGCTGGGAGACTTCAACGCACATGTGGGCAATGATCGAGACACTTGGAGGGGGGTGATTGGGAGGAACGCCCCCCCTGATCTGAACCGGAGTGGTTGTTTGTTACTGGACTTCTGTGCTAGTCATGGATTGGCCATAACAAACACCATGTTCGAACATAAGGATGCTCATAAGTGTACGTGGTACCAGAGCACCCTAGGCAGAAGGTCCATCATCAATTTTGTTATCGTATCATCGGACTTGAGGCCGTATGTTTTGGACTCTCGGGTAAAGAGAGGGGTGGAGTTGTTAACTGATCACCATCGAGCGATACTGCAGTCGCTTTACCGCACCGTTGTGACGAAAAGGGAGCTGAGCCAGAAGGCAAAGCTCTCTGTCTACCGGGCCATTTCCGTTCCTACCCTCACCTATGGTCATGAAGGATGGGTCATGACCGAAATAACGAGATCGCGGATACAAGCGGCCAAGATGGATTTTCTCCGCAGGGTGGCTGGTGTCTCCCTTAGGGATAAGGTGAGAAGTTCAGTCATCCGGGAGGGACTCGGAGTTGAGCCGCTCCTCCTTCGCGTCGAAAGGAGCCAGTTGAGGTGGTTCGGGCACCTAGTTAGGATGCCACCTGGGCGCCTCCCTAGGGAGGTGTTCCAGGCACGTCCAGCTGGGAAGAGACCAAGGGGTAGACCTAGGACCAGGTGGAGGGATTATATCTCTTCGCTGGCCTGGGTGTGCCTTGGGACCCCCCAGTCAGAGCTGGTTGATGTGGCCAGGGAAAAGAAAGTTTGGGGCTCTCTGCTGGAACTGCTTCCCCGAGACCTGACCACGGATAAGCGGGAGAAGATGGATGGATGCGTTTCTATCATTTGAGGTAGGAGTAGCTGAAAATAATACAAGAAGCTTCTCATCAAATTAACAGCATTTATTAATTAAGATGATACGATAATTTAGTTTGTTTATTTGGGATTGACAGCATGATTAAAGCAAGGCTCTGTTTATGATCACATTATGTCTTGTGAATGAAAGAAGTGAGTGGTCAATCAATCAGAGGTTGATTCATCATTTCATATCTTCCTTTAAGATCAGATAAGCCTGTTTTGTGACCAGAAGGGGATTTTTGTGTCCCAGCATAACAGATAAATGTCACATTGGCTTTCATAACATATTATATGGCCACACAAATTCCCCCAATAAAACACATAATAACAGTAGATATATTGATTATTCTCACTCTAGCTTATGTGGTTTGCCGGGCAGTACTTATTGTGGGGTATAAATGGTATGAAATCAGCAGTGATGCATGGACTTTAAATGGGCAACATAGATAGAGAGATGGGGTGCAACGTGTCTGGATTAAATAGAGAGAAAGACAAACGCTGATCCAACTACTTGTCAAGATCTAGAAATTATTTTACATTAATTTCAACATCTGTGTAGTAATCCAGACTCACCAGCTCACAAACTAAAGGGGGAACTATTGATGAAGAAGGTTCAATAATGTCTTCTCTGTCATTTTGCAAAGTAACCTTGTGGAAGTATGTTTGACACCTCTGGTCTAAAGTGACAAACATAAACAGGCAGAGACAGATGGGATACAACGTGTCCGGAGTAAATAGAGAGAAAGACAAACGCTGAGGCTTTGTGGTGAGCGAGAACAAAACAGAGTGGCAGGTCGGAGGTTTATCTCAGCCCCTCAGGAAATGACTTCTCTGTTTGGATGACTGAGAGCCAGCGAGCCGGAGGGAAATCATCCCGCTGCTCCTCTGGAGACACAGCGGCAACAGAGAGGGATTTACTCAGCAGCTGAAACACAAACACACACTCTCAGGACTGTGGATTTCACAATTAAAAGATCTGTTATATCATATCTCGTAGATATATCGTAAAAACTCACACTGTGTGCCAGGCTGTGAAGGCATCCTCAACGAGGCGTTCAGGAACCTTAACCTCTTAAGCCCGAGGGTCCCCCCAGGGGACCCCTCCCACCGTTTTTTTATGAGACTATGTCTCAGGGCTTCTTAACATTTATGAAACTATTAATGTTCCATACCCTTTTAACGCTAAGAAACTCCGCTAACTGACAATGTGAACCATTTTTAGCTAAAAGAAACACAAGAGTAATACCAAGCCTTTGAATTAGCATGGAGCGAAAAAATGCTAACTAATGCTAACGGATTTTGCACAGCACTCACGGTAGAAATGCCCTTATTACTTATCGTAACTGCACAAACAAGATATACGATTTAAAGCTGAGACTCCACAGATTCCACACATATAATATCATCACTGTAGGACCCCGAATTGCGGAGCTATCAGCCAGAAAAGAGAAAGTAAACAACATCCGGTTTAAAAAATATTACAATAATTTCGTCTTACCTTTTTTGATTTGTGATCAAAAGTTGTGTTCACCGGAATAAAAACGCCGCTCAAGGTTAATCCAATGTCTTTGTGTCACGTAGAAATTTTGACTGATAATCCTTCATCATATTTATGGCAATCTACTGGGTATAAAGTTTCGCCGTCCAGGCGTGCACTTTTAGATATGCTTTGTCCGTTTCTCTATTACGTCCGCTATGGTAATGTTTACGTTGATTTGGGAACTGCCCATCGATTCTATTGGTTCTGATGGTTAAGAAAAAGGTGTAAATCACACGAATCGACCAATGGGTTCCAGAGATATGGTCCTGCGTAAAGTATAAAGAATGCCAGCCAGTTTAAGTACTTTACGCAGGCGGCTTCATTTATTGTTTACTATGTAACAGCAGGCATTACAGCAGGACCCAGAGCGCACGGAGGACAGAGCGGACAGCAGATAACGGAATTGCAGTTTTATTGCTTATAGATTATCAGAACATTTCAAAGGGGACACAGCCACATTGGATATTAACCTATGGATTAACTACATCATCATTTTTATCGTTTTAATGCCATTGAAGACCAGTTTAGACCAGGCAAAGACGAAGGTAAGCCATTAGCCTAGCGCATGCTAGTACCTAACTCCACTTGTTTTGATGTACGTTTTTGTTGATAACGTCGCAAGTTTGTATCTTTCAGTGTTGAGGTGGGCACCGTTAGATTCTGTGTCTTTACGATCATAAACGATGTGTTGGATGTGCAGCTAGGATAAGTAATAAGGGAGCTAGGATAAGTAATAAGGGAGCTAGCTAGTGCTATATAAATAAACTTGCCTTGCCTTGCCTAAGAGGATAACAGAGTATGTTCTTATATTTTATTTTTATTTTTATTTTTTTTCACAACAGTTGTATTTGGATGGAATGAATACCTATAGTGAAAATTCAAAGTAATAAAATGATTTTTACAGTGAAAAAGTTCAAATGGAACCGATGGTTCCCAAATTACCCAGAGGTGAGTCCGCCTGGACTTTATTTTTCTAAACCTCTCTAAAAAGGTCAAATTTAACTTGTTTTGCATCAATCTTGATACAGGGTACTTATTATATGTTATAGTTTGGATTCCTAAAGCTTTTAGTCTACTAACCCATCATTCAAGGTGGTTTTTACTATAAGTAATGGGTATTTTTTAGGCGGACATTAGAATTTACATGTTTTTACTATGTTCCATCTGAATTTACTTTAAAATAAAAACATCTATATTGATTCTGACACTTCTACATCCAACTCACAGATGTAACCTTGCTTTGAGAGAAAATATTATTAATTTACCCCTTTTAGAAGTGAAGATATAGTCTTTGTTGTGTTAGTGGCATTTTCGAGCCTGAAACCTGAAAAACAGGCTCAGGGCTTAAGAGGTTAAACCATGCCTGTTTTCAAGCTTTCATACTTACTTTAAACCCATTTACATCCATGTGCTGCACGGTTTGTTCTGTTTACATATTCCTACATGCTTTACAATAAAGGACAACCTTCGTCTATTTAACTCAGTCTTCATTCAAACAGGAGTTAAGCACTGACAGACATCACAAAGACAGTTTTAAGCATCAATCCTTCACTGACATACTTTCTCTCTTTTCCCTTTCCTGGGTCCAGACCTCCGATTACCCCCAATTCATTTGGTTGAAATCAGTATATTTAAACACATCATGAGTATATTTCACTGTCGCAAAACCCTTGTTTCTACTGAATACACAACATTATAATGTAACTCAATGGAACCTCTGGTAACGTTAGCTGTTAGCTCAGTAATTTGGCCAAGTAGAACTGTTATGCTTATGGATAACTTTAACCTGCTATCCTGTGCATCCGTAATTATGACCCGTGGGCCGTATGTTTGACACCTCTGGTATACAACAGAGAGGGATTTACTCAGCAGCTGAAACACACAGCGACATTGAGGCCTGCTTCTCCTTGACCTCCTGGGCGTAAATGTGACAATTTGACAGTTAAAGACCCTCAAGTTTTACAGCCACTGTGAAAAATGAAAATATCCTGATTGGTCGAGAGGACTTTCAATGAGGTGAGAGCTGATGAAGCTTGAAGGGTTCACAACGACAACATCTGCTGCTGACTGTGAAGGCATCACGAGGCGTTCAGGGGCAGATATCTCCCTGAATATAATAATAATATTATTTATTTATTTAACACTTTTCATTCAGCATGTGCAGCTCAAAGTGCTTTACAAAATGGCGACACATCATCAGTAAAAAATAAATAACAAGAATTTCCCCTCAGATCAGATGTTAAGAACTTTACTGATACATGCAGCAAAATATAACATTTTATCAGGTTAAGAGACACAATGAAGTAAAATGTATGATAATACAAATAAAATACAATAACATAAATAATTATTCGTCTTGGAAAGATAAGACACAAGAAAAGTGAATCGATGCAACACTAAAAAACCTGTAAAATAAAGTGAACATAAAGGTAGAACATAAATATAAAGATAATAGTAATAAAAACGTCATAATTCTAATAAAGGTTACACGAAATGTTGCTCTTGAAACTGTTAAATGAATAATATAAGATAAAACTATGAATGTGTCATATACTCACGTAACGGGAAGAAACTCAGCTATCAGACTAAATTAACAATTTTTAGCAAAATGAAACACAAGGGTAATACCAGCTTCTGAATTAGCCCTGAGCGAAAAAGGCTAACACACTAAGCACAGAACTCACGGTATAAATATTTCATTACTTATCGGATCTGCACAAACATATCAGATTAAAGCTGAGACTCCACAGATTCCAGAGGTATAAGTATCATCACTGTGCGACTCAAAAAGTGGTGTTCAATGGCATTAAAACGATAAAAACGCTGCTGAAGGTAAATCCAATGTGTCTATGTCCCTTTGAAATGACTACTGATAATCCATCATTCCATTTTTGTCAAAACGCCTCAAAAACAGAGATTAGTTGTTTTCATATAGAGTGTGTGAGGAATACAACCCAGCTGCTGGCATGCATTCACCAATGGGTAATGTTTAGATGGATTTGAGGAACTTCCCCTCGATTCGTTTGGCTCTAACGGTTGAAACGAGGTGTCAATCCTCAAAATCGACGATGGGTTCCAGAGATAGGGCAAATCCACCCAAATGACCCCAGAAGGGTTTTCTTGCTAAATCTCTCTAAAAAGGTCAAAGGTCACTTGTTTTGCATCAATCTTGATACAGGGACACTATCATTTACATTGTTTTTACTATGTTCTATCTGAATTGTTTCTGGATAATTAAAATGTTCTTTAAACTAATGTAATGTTTAGATGGATTTGAGGAACTTCCCCTCGATTCTTTTGGCTCTAACGGTTGAAACGAGATGTTGAAATCGACGATGGGTTCCAGAGATAGGTCAAATCCACCCAAATGACCCCAGAAGTGTTTTTTTTTCTAAATCTCTCTAAAAAGGTCAAATGTCACTTGTTTTGCATCAATCTTGATACAGGGTAATTATTATATGTTATAGTGTGGATTCATAAAGCTTTTAGTCTACCTTACCATCATCCAAGGTGGTTTTCACTATAAGTAATGGGTTATTTTTGGACGGACACTATAATTTACATTTTTTTACTATCTTCATTTACTTTTACATGTTTGCTAATAGATCCCCCTTAAACTGCACACTGGCCCTTTAAGCCTCCACCTGAACTGTACCTTAACAGGAAGCACTCAATAGCACGGCCTCGAAAATGTAGAAACTTTTTCAGTGTGACTCAGCATCTTCTTTCTTTGGCTCTTCTGTATTTATTCATGAACGAGGTGCTCCAGTTTAAACAGTGTGTGTCTCACGCTGTGTGTTTGTCAGCACTCAGCGGATCTGTCTGTTGATGTAGCTCAGCGAGATGTTCAGCAGCTGCTCGGAAAACCACTGCGCCACACACCCCTGTTTCAGTTCATTACAGTCGGTCTGCAACCAAGAGATAAAGCATTGGGGACACATTAAACCCAAAGTGTATTTCCGGTGCAAAACAAACCAATTATTGAGTAAAGTGTGTTTAAATTAAAGGTGATTATGTAGAATCTGTAAAGTTATTCTGCAGAACTTTTAGTGCTTTCTATGTTTTGACAGTGTTTTTTTTAGGTTTTTTACCAAAAAAACAATCCATAAAACCAACATTTAAATAGCTTTCTTCATTCTTAGATTCATGAAATCAATGCTTTTTAAGGACGTTTTAAGATCCAAAGAAATCCAGGGCAATTAATGCCACTAAAAAGCTATTTGGAAATAAAATAATAATAATAAAATTATTTGTACGATATGGTATCTGAAAAAGGTCAAATGGCACTGATGGTATCCAAATGTGCCCAAAGGTTTTTGCTAAACCTCTCTAAAAATGTCAAATCACTTGTTTTGACTCAATCTTGATACAGGGTACTTATTATATGTTATAGTTTGGATTCCTAAAGCTTTTAGTCTACCTTATCATCATCCAAGGGTGGGTTTCACTATAAGTAATGGTTTTTTAAATTTACCTTTTTTTACTATGTTACATCTGAATTTACTCTGACACAGAAACATCTATATTGATTCTGACACTTCCACATCCAACTCACAGATGTAACCTTGCTTTGATAAAAGAAATTATTCATATAACCCTTTTAGAAGTTAAGTTATAGTCATTTGTTTTGGGCATAGCATTTTCGAGCCTGAAACCTGAAAAACAGGCTCAGGGCTTAACAGGTTAACTATGATATGTTTGCATTATTACATTCAAATATATTACCAGTACCGCAAGTGTGAACCGTAAATATTGTTTGTTATGGAATGAAAGATTGAATGGACTTCACTTTCAAGATGCACAAAACGGGACAATAAATGGATTGTATTACTCCGCATCTGAACCTACCGATTCATCATCATTCAAAACAGTAAAGCGCGTCAACCATCTCCTCCCCGGGAGTTAAGCCACCTTGAAGCATTGGGCAAAAGCTCATACAGTGCATCTGCCACCACATGGTCCCTGTGACAGCAGGACTCAACGCATCAACTGCTGGCTGTGGTTAAACATCTGGGAAAGGGAGATAAGTGGATGGTGGTCGGTCTAAACCACCACCACCAGCGGCAGCAGCGTTGAACTGGAGCCAACATACAGCTCAACGTTTTGCAGGGATAGGAGTCAGTGTCTCCTTCTCCATGGTGCAGTCGTTCAGCTGGTGGCGCTTAAACTGTATCAACTGTGTCTTTGTTGCACATTTTCACACAACCATACACACACACTGAGAACTGACCCCCGTGTTTGTTTAGGTTCGTTAAGTTTTGTTATTTTGTAAATAAAGGGGTTCGTTCGGGCTTATTCACTGTTGTCTCATGAAATTCTACACCTTCCCTTTAAATCGCATGTTCAATCAATCAGTCAACGTTTATTTATGAAGCCCAATTTCACACATTTTACATTTGTTCGAGTGGACTTTAAAGTTTGAATAGAATATGACTCCCTCTGTCCTACATTACTACAACTGAGACCCCTCAGTTAATGAGAGAGACCCCTCAGTTAATGAGAGACCCCTCAGTTAATGGGAGAGACCCTTCAGTTAATGGGAGAGACCCTTCAGTTAATGAGAGAGACCCTTCAGTTAATGGGAGAGACCCCTCAGTTAATGGGAGAAAAGGACCTAGCGTCCACGACTCGTAATCCAGTGATTTCCTGATATAGAATCAAGTATTTGATTTGATTAAATCACATTGGATTGACATCAGGGGCCTCATTTATAACGCCGTGCGTAGGATTCACGTGGGAAGGTTGCTTACGTAGTAGAAATCCAAAAAATAGGTACAGACATTTTCCGACATTTTCCGATTCACCAAACATTGCGTACCGGCGAGGAAAGTGCGTACAGCACTTCCTACGCCGGTTTCCCTTTATAAATCACAACCGACTCGAAATGCGGTGCAGCTTTTGCGGGCTTCACGTAACGCCCATATTTGCCTTTAAATAGTCAAAGAAACGCCCATTCATTCATTCATTCATTCTGACTGACTTTATGAAGGAGATCGCAGGAAATGACGACAGAACAGCTAAAAAATACATCTCTCACCGTGTCAGATTTTGGTTATTTTGGGGAGGTGGAGATAAATCATATTGTTTGGTGGATGCCGTTTGAACCAGAGTCGCAGCATGGAGGTCGGATCGTCACCAACATAAATAAATAAGTGGTCCGAAAAAGGTTCATGACAAAAAGAATACACATAGCCTTCCTCAGGCAGTGTGTTTGTACCGGGGACAGGAGACACCTCCTTGATGAGAGACTGTAAGAAGTGATCGGGGAATCCCTCCGGAGTGGAGTCATGACGACTGGATCTGAATTATGTGTTCGTATTTGGTGGTTTGTGTTCCAGCTGTCGATCAGCTGTGCGCAGCGTCTCCACTGCAGCAACTCTATATCCACCAGTTAGAGGAAATACAACTAATGTGTTGTGTTATATTAGCTGTACAGTTTACCACATATGGTGTTCTTAGCTTCCAGACCTCCTGTGTTTTACGAGCGACTTATCAAGTCTTAGCAAACGGCATAAAACATGTTTAAACATGGTAGTATATAAAACCATGCTCGTACAACCTAGAAATGCAAAACCGCATCATTTATGAGGAAACATTTCATAACATTAACACAACATATTCGAGGTGGTTTTAAATAACATATCCGTATTTATGTATTTCTCCAGGTGATGTGTGTGTGAGCGCTGAGGAGTCTCAACAGGCGTTTGTTTAATCATTTTAAGATTGGCTTTAATCAATGTTTGAAAATGAATTATTCATATCTGATAAATGAGAGGTAACATTTTGTTTATGGTATTATTTCCACACATTTCTCTCCATTCTTTCTTCTGCCAACGGTGTCGCAGTTTCTCGTCTCTCCCGTTGTTGTGCTTAGTGCGTACGCATGGGTTAGAGTTTGCGTGGAGGACCGCACGTTTTCCCGTCAAGTTAGTATTTTATAAATCGCAAACATTCCGTAGAAACTGGCGTATGCCTTTTTTTTAGCGTATATCCCTTTATAAATGAGGCCCCTGGTGTTTTCTACATTTGCCTTGAAACTGAGAGTTACTTTTAGTTCATGTTTAAAAGTTTCCATTTTTCTCCCAGAGTGAAACTTTTCTATCTGTGAATAAAAAGCTCAAACCATCAGAGATACTGGAAATCTCCATTGATGCATAACATTTTAATAATTTTCTGGGATGAAATGAAGAATCACAAAGTAATTAAGAACGTTCTCCAAAGCATTAAACCAGTAAACCTCTGTTACTGGATTACTGTGTAATCTCACGTGTCCAAACATATTTGATCAAAGGCGACATATTTTATTCATGCAAAGCAGCTTTGATATTTTAGAGCTCAGGAACATGAAATACTGTAGATTTGGAACCTGCTGCGTATATCTCCGGGTGCAAAAAAACCCTCTCTCATCCCTTGACTAAAACACAGATATGAAAGATAGGGTGTAACGGTTCACAGAAGTCACGGTTCGGTACAACAAGGAAAAGCAAAGAAAAGTCCCAAATGCATAATTTTTTTTGCTGTTATTTATTTGTAACAGTAGTGCACGTTTTGGTATGAAAATAAGGAACTCTAACATTTGGAATCATTAACTGTATTACACAGTTAAAAACAAACCACAAACAGTAACACACTCATTAATAAATATAAAACAAAATAAAATCTGTACCTTTAGGAGCAATGTCTAACATGTGTAATTAACTTGTGAGTGTGTGAGGCCGCCTAAATAAAGGTACTCAAGCTTTCCTCTATTTTCAAGTTGTTCTTCAGAAAGATGAGTTTGTCTGCGTTGTCAGTAGTGAGGGCAGATCTGTTGGCGGTAACTATGTCACCTGCCGTCGAGAAAACCCTCTCGCTGGGGACTGAGACTGACTCGGATGTGATTGAGCATGTTTGACGTGTTACCACTAGCATACCGCACCGCTGTCGAACAACGCCGACACACCGTCCTCGTCCGATCCACAACTCGCACCCCATCGTTGTTGTAGTCCACAGGGAACCCGAAATGTTCCCACACAGCTGATTTAAAAGAAGCAGGTGGGTCTTCTAGCTCCTGTGTGTTGTGTGAACTCGCCATAGCTACTAACTGTTCTTCTTCATGTATGGGCTAGTTGCACAAGATGGCGTCTATCAACTTCCGGCGGCTGGGTGTGCGGTTGTAAACTTCCGGTCTACAGTAGAGCGGTAGAGGGAAGAGCGATAGATAGCGAGAGAGATAGCGTATAGATATATATGCACTATTTTACACTCGATGTCTCCAAGACCTACCGAAGGTTAACATCAGTGATGTACATCGGCTGGTACAAGCGGCAGGCTCAGCCCCGAGGAGCAAAAGAGAAAAGGGGTTCAAGATGTAGCTACATATCCAGCTACGTCGACAATTATGAAGGTAAGTGACAAACAAAGCTGTAGTTACTGGCTAACTTTGACAACTTGACAGTCTTGATACAGTGTAAAGCATTTTAATGATGTACTAATACGTTTTTTTGGATAACATGAATGATATCCAATTCCCCACAGTTTCAAACAAAGATCTACCTTCAGGGAGAGTGAGCGTCAGGGCTGGCTGTTACAGGTCCATGAGAAAGCATGAAAAGCCTCACGATCTCAGAGTAGGGAGGAAAATAAAAAGTGTTAATGGGTTCAAAGCCTCAATCAGGTTCATGTTCTGGGGTTTTGATGTGGCCAGAGTAGGCTGTCAAAACTGGATACTCAAACCGGAAGTACTCAGCCGCACACCCAGCCGCCGGAAGTTGATAGACGCCATCTTGTGCACAGAGCCTATTGTGTTCGTTTTGTTGTGTTTTGTTCTTGTTCTTCATTTGTTATTTACGGGCAGCTGGCTTTTAGGCGCAATACCGCCCCCTGGATTATATATAGTGTAATACTGCCCTGAGTGACAGACTTTTTTCCCAGTCGTAAAAAAAGGCGTATTCGCCGTGTGACTGCATGTGCCGAACCATGACGTCCGAACCGTGACGGTACGGGACGAATACGGATACCGTTACACCCCTAAAAGATATACAATTTTAATGTGTTCTTTAATGCGTAGAAATCTGCAAGGCTTACAAACATTTGAGCATAAACTGAATTCATTAAAGTGGTTTCATCAGGTGAGAGACCTCGGGGTTTGAAGCGTGGTTAAAAGAAGCGTATGGAGGTTCAGATGTGGATCAATGTCTTATTAAAGCTCTTTGATAGCATCGGTTGGAGTTGTTCATATTTTAATATTGACCACAGGATCGACCCGCAGAGTGCAGATGAGTTAGAGAGGAATTGATCTGCTCTCTGCAGCAATTAAAAAGCCTGCATCGATTCAGCGCCATCTGCAGAGTGTTGGCTCAGGAACAGAGAGCGACATGAGACCGATAACATAACAAGTATACATAACTTCCCCCCCACGAGATCAAAAGACTCTTACTTCCACTATCTCTGCTCTCAGTCTCGCTCAGTATCGACGTGTCTCTTCTTCCTCTCTGAGCCCGGCAGAGTCTCCTAGATGCTAAATGTCCACAGGATAATGACTCTGAGTCCAGTCGATGATGAGGAGGGATCTATACAGTGTCTTTGTTCCCTCAGGGGGTTCAAGTCTCACTGGGGAGGCTCAGTTCACCCCGGAGTCTAAAAACCTGCCTGTGGAGCTTCATGGATCTTCATTATTCGGTTTAGAGATATCAATACTTTCTCAAAGCGACCGTCCACAAACTCATTTTTCTTAAGATGGGGCGGGTCACATAAGAGTTTCTTCTCCCTGCTCCTTTCCACCATGCGCTATAGAAGAAAACCACCAGTATAAGTGTACACGTTTCGTTTTAAAAGAACTGCCATATTATTTATTCTACATAAACAAATAAATAAATGAATGAATGAATAAATAAATAGCAGCAATATACCCAGAAATCATGACCTGGTTACCTAAAGGAATCCACAGATTGTGTGCGGATTCATGAAGGGACCGTTATCTTTATATCTTTTATATATTGAAATAATCTAAATCAGAGTTAAAAGAATACGTTTGTTCAGAAAGATGATTGGAGAAAAAGCTGAGCCTTCTAACGATCACCACACTGAGAGAGAGAGAGAGAGAGAGAGAGAGAGAGAGAGAGAGAGAGAGAGAGAGAGAGAGAGAGAGAGAGAGAGAGAGAGAGAGAGAGAGGGAGAGAGAGAGAGAGAGAGAGAGAGAGAGAGAACAAAACACCTAAACCATAACCATGTTCAATGGCATTAAAACGAGAAAAACGCTGGAAGACCTGGAAAACAGGCTCGGGGCTCAGTAAAGGCTGGCTTGGCTTCAGGTATAATTCGTCTGTAAACACACTTTGGCAGCTATCCTAGTTAGCGTTAGTTTAGCTTGCTAAGCTAACGTTAGCTGATGTCGGTATGCTGGGCTGGTGTAATGCGTAGGCTACTATTAATCACTGCTGTGTGTAATGTCAATTTGCAGAAAATGAAGAGAAAGTCAACAGACATCTCTTCTTATTGTAAGAAGAAGATGAGTCAAGGAGAGACAGAGCTGGCAGGGAAGCAGCAGCATAGGGCTAGTGAGGAGATGGCCATGCATGCTAGAAAGTAGAATGTGGAACTCTGATTTGTAAAAGTGAAACTAAAACCTAAATACAGTTTTATTAATGTGAGTGTGACCTTTGTAATCATTTAAGTCTTCTACACACTTTAGGTCTGCAGCTCCTTCAATGAAACGAGAATCTATGCAGTTTTTCCTCTTCTGTGTTCTGAGGTTATGAGCCGACCATTAGTCAAGTTTGTTTCATAATGTTCTGTATGCTAATTTAACGGTAACCAGTTTGTTTATATAAGTATAAATATACGTATACAAAACAGATGGAGTACAAGCTGTATGTATTGCTCTCACCACAGAGGCCTAATCTAAAGAAATAGAAATATGTCTCGTCACCTATTTTCTGTCTAATACTAAAAGGTAGTGTTTTGTATCATTTATAATGTTTTGAATTTGCTATAAAGGTCAATAATAGATGGTGTTTTTGTGTTCAATCACAGAATGTATTTACCACTTTATACCCCTTGTGTTTTTGGGTCCTGTTGAAATAAAATAGTCATGTTTTAAAACTTGATTTAATAAAGTCATGTCAATCATCTTTGATCCCAGTGTGACACAAACAGCTTTGTTCTAAAACTATTTATAACCTAGAGACAGAATATAACTGAAGAACATGTTGTGCCTTACAATAAAGGAACTTATTTAAATTAAGCTGTATTTGTCTTTTTAAAAGGAAAGAACAACTATATAAAAAACAAAACAATAAATCACCAACACATGTAAACAAGGTTCTTTTAAATGTTGTTTGAAGTAAAATGTTAACTATCCGTATTATATTCACTTCAGATGAATAGTATCAGAAAATGTAAAATAAGAAGCCAAAGTATATCAGGAGGTAATTCTCTTTGCCATTGTTTTCATCTAGTCTATACTTTTACAACAATTAAATGCTTGGTTTTGGTGGGCCACCCCAAGATCTTCAGTGGCCCCATTTGGACACCCCAAGATCTTCAGTGGCCCCATTTGGCCACCCCAAGATCTTCAGTGGCCCCATTTGGCCACCCCAAGATCTTCAGTGGCCCCATTTGGCCACCCCAAGATCTTCAGTGGCCCCATTTGGCCACCCCTATGAAACATTTCTAGAGGCGCCACTGCCTTCTCGGACCATGCTCTACGCGTTTCAGTGGTTTTGTGTTAGAAAAGAAAGCAACCAATCAGATCTTGTTCTGGGTCTCTGGGTAGAATGTCCTTCAACAAGGTATTCTACACCCTTGATCGAATGCCCTGCCGTTGCACTGAATGAGAGCGTACGTTTGGACTGACAGTTTGATCAACCAATCATATATTGATTTGTAGCCAATGGGCGTGTTCTTCCAGAGTTCCCCTCGGTTCCAGGTGCTCTAGAAGGTCCGCTAGTTCACTGGCTCGAGGCAGAGGATCTAGATGAATGCAACGAAGCAATTCATGCCGTTTTATTGTTTTTAACGTTGAAATGACAAGTGCAGCAGGTGGAGATGAAGTTGTTGCAGAATTGTTGTGAGTACCCTTTTCAAGACGACAATTCACTGAAAAGACGGACGTTATAATGCCGTGGAGGGGGGGTGCGTATGTCTACAGAAGGTCCAGTTGTGATAGACACGGTTCACCACTGCCATTAGCCCGTAATAACTGGACTTTAACCAGAAGAATCTAAAGGAATTCAGTAAAGAAGCTTTTTCATTTCTGAGGAAAAATAATATTTGCAGTTTGCAGAGGTGGTAGAAGTACTCAGATCCTGGACTTTAGTAAAAGTAGAAGTACTCAGATCTTGTACTTGAGTAAAAGTAGAAGTACTCAGATCTGGTACTTGAGTAAATGTAGAAATATAATAAGTAGAAAACGTCCAAACACGGCTTGTTTTATTGTTTACAACAGACAGAGATATTCTGTTTGCAGTGTCTTCTTCTTCTTCTTCTTCTTCTTCTTCTTCTTCTTCTTCTTCTTCTTCTTCTTCTTCTTCTTCTTCTTCTTCTTCTTCTTCTTTTCACACACTTAATATTTAACTGGCATATTTTGAATTAATTCCTGCCTCAAATCATTATCCTTTAAGAAATTAGCAGCATGGAGTCCAAGTAATCAAATAGTCATTCATTAATCAGAGCAATCAAAGGCAGACTGATTAACTCTGACATTCTCCACAGGGACTGCGCTATGATTTCTTGTTGCACTGCATTCTGGGTATTTAAGGGCCTTGTTTGTTAGTGGAAGTTTATTTGGGGTTTATGGAGTGATGCAATGAGTCCTAAACTACGTGACTTGGATTTCCATCACTTCCTGTCCTCTGGTCTGGAGGTCAATGGTTTTCTGAACTTGTTTTTGGTTGCTTGCCTGAAATAAGATTCGGACGTGAAGTCATGTGACCGTGCTGTAGTTCCTTTATAGCCTAAAGTTAGCTGTGTGTTGTTTTTACACAGAGATTTCCTTCAGTCTGAAGTCTGACAATAATGTAGAGCTAGACGTATTTGTGCAGATAAGGGTGAGGCTGTCTTAGTATTATCATACGTAGCATGCGATCCCAGTAGCTGCTGCCATCCAATCAATAACTCCAGAAACATCCAAAAGTCAATATTTATTGAAAAAGAAGATATTAAAGGTCACGATGTTATCATTTCATGTTTTATCTAACGAAATGTTCTCCTTCAATCCATATTGGAGGCTGTTGAGCCTTACAAAAACAGCCTTCACTGCAAGAAACGATGAACGACATTTATAGACATAATCACATGATGACTTGAGCCCAAAGCTTCGTTTCAACTCTCAAAAGATGCTTTCAATGTTAAAGGTCCCCTACTATACTGTTTCTCATCAGTATACCCCAGGTCTCAGATATATGAGCCTGTCTCTGATTGGCTGAAACGCCAAACAGATAATTGCAGCATTACCCATAATCCCCTCTGTTTCAGCCCTGTTTCCAAAGTGCTGATTCTCTGTCTGTTACTTTAGATGTAAATAAGGAGCCCCTCCCCACGCCCCTCTGAGAGACATTTGGTTACAAAGAACTCAATGGTGCTCTAGGAGGAGATTCAGGTGATAAGGGGGGGGGTTACCTTGGTTGGTGATTGGCTAATGGTTACACAAGACAAAACATCATGACATCATCAATTGGCCAAAATCTGATCAGCTCATTTTCAGACAGGTTTTTATAGAAATGGATCAAAAAGAGAGAGAATCTTTGTTCCTGAAACTTTCAGAGTCTCTTTCCACAGAGGGGACACATGTTGATGTAGAAGAGACATGGAGAAGAGGGGACACATGTTGATGTAGAAGAGACATGAAGAAGAGGGGACACATGTTGATGTAGAAGAGACATGAAGAAGAGGGGACACATGTTGATGTAGAAGAGACATGAAGAAGAGGGGACACATGTTGATGTAGAAGAGACATGAAGAAGAGGGGACACATGTTGATGTAGAAGAGACATGGAGAAGAGGGGACACATGTTGATGTAGAAGAGACGTGAGGAAGGGATTTTGGTCCAGCCTTAATACGTGTTTTGTATAAGAAACTGAAAAGTGTCTGTGTTTGTCCCATGCTTGTGTTGAAACCATGGATGAACGATTCAGTGAAATTAAACCATGGGATTTAAACACAGAGTCCAATCATGGTCAGGCTGATAAACAGTAATCAAACATATAGCACGAAGGAAGGCAGTGTCATGCAGCCGGAACATCCTCACTCCGAGCGGAATGAATGAACACATGTCTGAAATGCTACAGATCGTATATTGGTAGAAGTAGAAATACCCCAGAAAATATATTTAGGAAAACCCTTTAAACCCTTCAAAGCCTGATAGGGATGTGTGTGTACAAAACGCTGCAAACTGATATCTGCTGGGTCCAGGCTCAAGGGCGTATGGCACTCTCAACTCTTTCCAGGACATGCCGGGGCCCTGCCTGCCTGTAGCTTTGCCGATATCTGTGTTGATAGGTAATAGATTAAGAGCGGTGAATTATCTTAGATACAGGAAGCGCTCAAACGTTTGTGTGAGTTTATCTAATTTAGCAGTGATTCCATGTCAGCCACAGCTTGTTACAAAAAACCTGACTGATAGTGTGTTTAACGAACTTAAACTAGCTTTATTAAATGTCAGGTCTTTGGCAGGAAAAACATTTTTAATCAATGATTTTATCACTGAGCACAATCTCGATTTTATGTTTTTAACAGAAACTTGGATTGAACAAAATAACAGTGCAGCTGTTCTTATCGAATCAACCCCTCCCAACTTTAGTTTTATGAGTCAGGAAAGAATGCATAAGAAAGGGGGTGGAGTTGCTATTCTGTTCAATGATTCCCTTCAATTCAGGAAGACATCTTATGGGAACTTTGCTTCTTTTGAATATGTGGCCCTTCAGCTGAAATGCTCCTCTCGAGCTCTGTTCCTAAATATCTATAGACCACCCAAATACTGTGCAAGCTTTTTTGATGATTTTACCGAACTGCTGTCTATAGTGTGTATTGACTTTGACCGTCTAGTCATTGTTGGTGATTTTAACATCCATGTTGACAACCCCCAGGACAGAGGGGCAAAAGAACTGTTTTGTGTTCTTGATAGCTATGGACTGACTCAGCATGTGACGGAGCCCACGCACAATAAGGGGCACACTCTGGACTTAATTATCTCAAAGGGTCTGAATATCTCGACGGTTGTGGTGACTGATGTTGCACTCTCTGACCATTCCTGTGTTTTCTTTGAGAGCTCTATTTCTGTTCACAAAAATGTTCAGAAAGAGGTAACCACAAAGCGATATTTAACTGAAAACGCTAGGGAAATGTTTACTCAGAATTTTTCTTCCACACTTGCCCCTGCTAACATCTCAGTAAATGAGCTAGTAGATCATTTTAATTCAAAAATTAAAAATGTTATAGATGCCATTGCTCCAACTAAGGTAAAGGAAGTGTCTGGCAAGAAAATATCAACATGGAGAAAGGCCATGACCGTGAAAACAGAAAAAAGAGAATGTCGAAAAGCTGAACGCAGGTGGCGAAAAACAAATCTCCAGGTTCACTTTGACATCTATAAAGAGAGACTTGGCCTTTTTAATTTGGAATTGAAAAACGCACGACAATCGTTCTTCTCTGACATCATTACCAAAAACAAAAACAACGCACGTGCCTTATTTGCTACCGTCGACAGACTAACTAACCCCCCAGTGTCAGTAGCCTCTGAATTTCTATCCACCAGGGCGTGCAATGATTTTGCCTTCTTCACTGACAAAATTCAGAAAATCAGACAAGCAGTCAGTGCCTCTGCATCAGGAAGAGCAAATGTGTTGTCTCTGTGTCCACTTAACATCAATTCAAACACCATGACACAATTCCATCAGATTAATTATAAAAACCAAGAGGACATTATACAACTTCTGAAATCCTCCTCCTGCTGCCTTGATATTATTCCAACAGGATTTTTCAAAGATGTTTTGCCTTGCATGGCCTCAGATCTACTTCATATAGTAAACAAATCTCTTCACACAGGTATTTTTCCACAGGCCCTGAAAACTGCAGTCATTAAACCGCTCTTAAAAAAGAATAATCTAGATGCTTCAGTAATGAACAATTACAGGCCCATATCAAACCTCCCATTTCTAGGTAAAATCATTGAAAAAGTTGTTTTTCAACAGTTGAGTAATTTCTTGCATTTAAATAACTGTTTGGATGTGTTCCAGTCAGGCTTTCGTCCAAACCACAGCACTGAGACTGCTCTTGTAAAGGTCTTTAATGACATCCACTTAAACACAGACAGTGGCAGAACTTCAGTGTTAGTATTATTAGATCTCAGTGCTGCGTTTGACACTGTTGACCACAACATATTACTAGACCGACTGGAAAACTGGGTGGGACTTTCGGAAACAGTTCTAAATTGGTTTGAATCCTACTTAAAGGACAGAAACAACTTTGTTTCTATAGGTAAATACACATCTGAGTTGACAAATATGACATGTGGGGTACCTCAAGGCTCCATCTTGGGGCCTCTTCTCTTTAACGTCTACATGCTACCACTGGCTCAGATAATGAAGAACAACAAAATAAGTTACCATAGCTATGCGGATGACACACAAATTTATATAACAATTTCACCAGGAGACTATGCTCCAATTCAAACACTGAGTAAGTGCATTGAACAAATCAATGACTGGATGTGTCAGAACTTTCTCCAATTAAACAAAGATAAAACTGAGGTAATGGTTTTTGGAGCCAATGCAGAACGTATAAAAGTTAGCGCTGAGCTTCAGTCTGCAATGTTCAAAACAACAGATAAAGCCAGAAATCTAGGTGTAGTCATGGACTCTGACCTGAGTTTCAACAGTCATATTAAAACAGTTACTAAATCAGCCTACTATCACCTAAAGAATATATCTAGGGTTAAAAGACTAATGTCACAGCAGGATTTGGAAAAACTTGTCCATGCTTTTATCTTCAGTAGACTCGACTACTGTAATGGTGTCTTCACAGGTCTCACTAAAACATCTATTAGAAAGCTGCAGCTGATTCAGAACGCCGCTGCTCGAGTCCTCACTAACACTAAGAAAGTGGATCACATCACTCCTGTTCTGAAGTCTTTACACTGGCTTCCTGTGTGTCAAAGAATAGATTTCAAAATACTGCTGCTGGTTTATAAAGCACTGAATGGTTTAGGCCCAAAATACATTTCTGACCTCCTGCTAAATTATGAACCATCCAGATCTCTCAGGTCTTCAGGGACTGGTCAGCTTTCTGTCCCCACAGTCAGAACTAAACATGGAGAAGCAGCGTTCAGTTATTATGCTCCAAATATCTGGAACAAACTCCCAGAAACCTGCAGGTCCGCTGCAACTCTGACTACTTTTAAATCCAGGCTGAAGACTTTTCTTTTTGTCGCTGCTTTTAATTGAACTATTCATATCTTAGACTGCACTGTAACTTTTATTCATGTATTTTTTTCTTTTAATGTTTATTTTATTCGCTTTTCTTTTTAATGACTGATTTTAAATGCCATTTTCTTAATGTCTTTCATTTTTTGTAAAGCACTTTGAATTGCCTTGTGTTGAAAAGTGCTATATAAATAAACTTGCCTTGCCTTGCCTTGCCTTGCCTTTAAAATATATTTGTCTTCATGGATTGAAGCTCTGATGTTGGTATTAATAAGAGGTTTGGGGGATACTGAATATGTATGGTGTGCAGTGGGGCTGGGTTTAGAGTGACTGTTTGAACAAGTATATTTAAATTAGTTTAAAGAGGCCCTATGATGCAGGGATGACGTCTTTTTGTAGGCCGACCCGGAAAAAAACTGCACATATTTCTCCATGGGATCTCGAAACAAGATCTGTGGAAAACGAACCTGTTTGATGAATGCACGTAATATCTAATCCTAAATCTAATGTCCAGAAGCAAAATGCTAACGTGATGCTATAAAGGAACTACAGCCGAGTCCAGCAGCACGACTTCAACGTCACACCAACTTCAGATCCATATTCAAACACACAGATTCTAAATGGAACGAGTTGAAGCGTTTGTTTGAACACTTTGCAGGAGGCAGGGACTTGCTTTCAAGCAGAACAGAAACTAACTTAGAGGAGTGTTTACGTGTTCGGCGTAATGACGTACAACGACCTCCACGACTTCTGTAGTCCTATTCAGCCACTTGGTAACAACCATCGTCTCTCAGACACGCCAACTCTTCAGAAATCACCAGTGGGGTCTCTGCTGATGGATTTAATGTAGAACAAAACGTGATCCGTCTCTTCAATGTGTCTCAACCACAGACCTTAGTTCAGATAGTTTCCTAAATCCTCTAGAGAGATCCCATTGGCTCTGAGACCAGGGAACAGGAAGTGGTGAAATGCTGACTCACTTCCTGGTTTTAGGACTTAGGAAGAGACGAGACTAAATACAGGGAGGGGTAATCACGAGACGAGCAACAGCCGGGCAGGGGAGGAGAAACACAAGGGCCACAGGTGAACACAATCAGACAATCAGACACACCAGGGAAACTAACGACAGGAGAAAAACACAGAGAGAGGGACCAGACAATACACAAGGAGGGGAGTTAGAGAAATGAGAAAGGGCCACAGAGAGGGACCAGACAATACACCAGGGAGACAGGGAGAACAGAACAGCAAAACACCCACACCGAGACATAAAAACGTGACATAACATGAATATCGTGACCCTATATAATATTAATCGTGTCGTTCTGCAGAAGAGAGGACACCTCGATGTTCCGTACAGACAGTTCATTTTAATATGTTTTCCAGAGAATAATGATTTTCCGTCTCAGTGAAGTTAGGAAAAGAGACTCCAGCTCGTTCAGCGCTCGATTAAACTGAAATTAGTTTTTAATCAGATCGTCGTTGATTAAAAGAGTTAATGATCTTTTCGTTCTGGAGCCAATTATGTTCCAGTCACCATGAAACATGTGAACTGATCCGTCTCCACACACCGGCTTTATTCAGTTACTATAGAGCCGCTCTTCTTCTCTGTTTCTGACCGAGGCTACGTTTAGTTTCCGCTCCTTTGTCTTTTAATTTCAGCTTTTTGCCCATAACACTTTTGAGAACAATATTACAATTCCTACTGCCACCCACCTTTTTTTTGATTTTCAGATAAAGTCAGATTTTTCTGTAAAAAGTCAAAATGTTAAGACAAAAATCTGAATAAAAAAAAAAAGATCTGAATTTGTAAAAAACAAATCTGAATTTTGAGATTTTGAGAAAAAATTCAACATTTCAAAATAAAGTAAGAATTGTGAGATTTTGAAAAAAGTCAAAGTTTTTTGAAAAAAGTCAAAGTTTTTATTAACAAAGTCAGAATCAAGAGATTTTAAGAAAAAGCTAAAAAAAAAATAGATTTTCAAAAAAAGCCAGATTTGTGGAAAAAAGTCTGAATTTTCAGAAAAAGTCTGAATGTTGTGAGAAAAGTCAAACATTTTATATTTTCTGAAAAAAATTAAGAAACATTTTAGAATTTTGAGAAAAAAGCAGCTTTGAGCTTTATTAGAGATCATTCTCAGCTACTGCCGTGATGGGATGGTTTCTACCAGTGACGTGCGGTGAGGTTCGTGGCTCTGCCTCCCCTGACTGCACGTCGCTGGTTTCTACCTAGCGTGGCAAAGGATGTTCTGTAAAATCATCCGATCACCTCAGTGTAAATTATCTTGATTATAATTTTGATACTTTCAAAATAAAGTCAACATTTTTAGATTTTGAGAAAAAAGACAGAATTTTTTGATTGTGAGAAAAAAAACAGACATTTTAGATTTTGAGGAGTCAGAATTTTGAGAAAAAAGTAACATTTTATCATTTCTGAAAAAAGTAAGGATTTTGATAAAAGGTCAGAATTTAGAGAAAAAGTTACATTTTTGAGAAAAAAAGAATCCACCAATGTGCACACGCAGTACGGTCTAACGAGCAGGTTGAGTTTGGGATATTCTCTGTTTTCGCCAGCTGGGTAAAAGGAACCGATTTCACTGAAAACAACCCAAGGACATTCTGGAAAGCCATCCAGCCTGGTGTTGATGGCATTGGGTCGGCTCTTCTTCATCACCTTCCTTTGCAGAACTGTTTTAATCACCATTTGATTCACTGCTTAATTAAACACCACCGTTTGTGATACAGACCAAAACAGACTAGATTACACTCTGTGTTTCTCTCTCTGTTAACGAAGCCTTATAAAAGCCTTAAAGACACTAAAAAACCTGCTGGTCCTGACAACGTTTCTGCAATATAGCTTTTATTGCAACAACCCTACAACCTTAGCACTAATTTGAATCCCAAAATATGGAAATGAGTGGGACTTCTCCCTCTCGGTCTCATTATTATATTATTAAATGATGGGCCAAACTCTCACAGAAACACTTCCAGGGAGACTGAACAGAAGCTTTTATTTCAGGAATCCATCACACAGGCAGGAAAACACAGAGACAGGAAGCAAAATCACACAGAAAAAGTGAGGATGTTGAGAAAAAAGTGAGGATGTTGAGAAAAAAGTGAGGATGTTGAGAAAAATGTCAAAACAAATTTGATTTTGAGAAAAAAGTAAGATTTTTTTAATTTTTAGAAAAAGTCTGAATTTTGAGATTTGAAGAAAAAGTAAGAATTTGGAGGAAAAAGTAAGAATTTGGAGGAAACAGTGATCTCGAAATAAAGTCAGAATTTTGAAATGTTGGGAGACAGGAGGTAAACACAGGGTGAAAGCTTGTAAACACAGACCATGACAGAATTGGTCTGATTTTAGAGCTCTTATAAAAATGGTGGTGAATTAATTGGTCAAGGTATTTTAATTATTTCATCGTAATTATGTTGTCTTGTGGTTTTTGTTTTTATCTGTATTTCTTCTTCTTATGCTGCTGTCTTAGCCGCACGCCACCCTTATTAAGAATGCATTCATTTGATCAGGTCTTACATTGAAAAATATGTTTTTTATTACATAAATATGTTTGCATGTATCTTGCACAAGTTCTCCATGTTCCAAAAAGAAAGACTTGGAGGTGTTATTAATATTAACACAGATTGATGACATTGGACATCAATCCAGTGTGTGTGTGTGTGTGTGTGTGTGTGTGTGTGTGTGTGTGTGTGTGTGTGTGTGTGTGTGTGTGTGTGTGTGTGTGTGTGTGTGTGTGTGTGTGTGTGTGTGTGTGTGTGTGTGTGAGAGTGAGTGAGTGAGTGAGTGAGTGAGTGAGTGAGTGAGTGAGTGAGTGAGTGAGTGAGTGAGTGAGTGAGTGAGTGAGTGAGTGAGTGAGTGAGTGAGTGAGTGAGTGTGTGTGTGTGTGTGAGAGCTTCCCTAGAGCAAGTGGTGCTGCATGAATGAGGTGTGAATGGGGGAATGACTCGTAGTATGCAAAGAGCTTTGAGCGGTCGAATAGACCGGATAATGAGATTTATAAATACAGTCCTTTGTCATTAAATTGCAGCTCCGTTTTGTTGACTTTAATCATTTGTGTGACATTTATAAAAGAATATGTGCACAAAGAGAAGAAGAACCCGCTGTGTTATCTCTCTCTCTCTCTGTTAAAGTGAAACATGGATTTGCATGCAGCTTTGTGTGGAACTCCAGCGCAGAGCTTGACCTTTGCATCCTGCTGGGAGATGGATTTTTGTTGTGCAGACTTCTATTAACATGTTGCTTCTTATCTGCAGGAAGCCTTCAGTCTCCAGCACACAGGTCACCGTGATAACCTTTTAACCGTCCGTCCTGACATTTCCCCTGAAGCTATCTGCACTGTTAACATCGCCTCACCTTCACACGAGGAAAATACTGTATTTATCTCTATTTAGAAGTTGCTTTTTCTCCCTCGATCAGGAGCTTCATTATTCTCCTTCATAAAAGCAGAGAGCTTACTGTCAACTTTTCTTATCCGTCCTAAAATCAAAACTTAGTTAAATACTCGATTCTGATTGGTCAAATGTGACATTCTGCTGATGATGTGGTGTTAATATGTGGATATGATCCTGCTGAACAACACCTGTAACTATCATAACCATTTGTTATTAGCATATCCAAATCCAATGGAAAACCCCATTGAACCAGGGAGATGCTGCCTTCAGGGACCAACACAGAAACCACTTTATTTCTCAGTAATAACCCGAAAATGTACGATTTTCTTCCTAGAACATTACCCTCCTCACCCCACCGTCACATTTATTTTTGTATCAAGTTACTGGTATTTTTCTTTCATGTGTTGAGCTGGAGTGTGTGCAGGCTGTAATAGAGTTATTATCACAGAGTGGTTCAAGTACGGCCATTATGGGATGTAAAGTGTGAGTGGCTGGACGAGATGAACTCCACACTGTGAGAACACCTGATCCATGTTCCTGTGTGTGCTTTAGAGTCCTTTCAAATACCTGCTAATGGACAGCAGAGTTACTTCCTAGGCTCGTCTCAATTGAATATTTCACCTCCTCCTTTCCCTCACTCGCGTCCCTTCCTTGCGTCTTAGCTCCGCCTCCGTAAGATGCGAGCGAGGGACACGAGGAGGAGACGCGAGGACAGAGGAGTCCTCAGGTATTGATTGGGATGTCCTCGTTCACTCAAACGTCACTCTTAAACGACGTCTGTTAATGATGACATGTGCACAGCTGTATCCCCTCTCATCGGGCTTAACTGATTAACCCTTTAGAACCGGCCCATTTGTTTGTGAATATTTATTTAAATGAATGAATCTTTCTCTTGTTAGTCAAGGAATGCAATGTATGATGGTTGGTCCTGCTTTTATGTTCCGTTTTGGTGTAAAATGTACATTTAAAAAAAAAAAAAAAAACTCAATTTCAATAACGGCCCGTCCACACTACAGCTTCGACAGCTTCAAAAGCGGTTTCCAACGCGTCTGCCCATTCACTTTGAATGGGGTGACGTCACGTTGCCTCACTTTTCGCCTAACTGAATTGTGGGTAGCATAGCGGTCCGTCTCCGGCGTCAGAAGTTGAACAATGTTCAACTTCTGCAGCCGGAGTAGCCAGCGCCAGCCAATCAAATCCCGTTTCTGAAAATATGACAGCTCAAGCCCTAGCCAATCAAACCGCCTCTAAGCTGGGAGAGATATCCCGCCGTTCATTTCTATATTTCAAAAAAAGATGGAGGAGAAACTGATTATCGCCGTAGAAAATCACCCGGTTTTGTATGACCAGACCCTCTTCACCTACCGGGATACAAACCGGAGGAGCCAGGCATGGAGGGAGGTGGCAGAGACAGTGGGTGAAACTGGTAGGTTTTCGCCTGTTTGGGGAGTTTATATCCAGTTTACGAAGTGTTAACATAGCTAGCAAGCATGTCAGAGAATATTTTAATCCGATCCTATACATTTATGTGACGCTTTTCCTCTGTTGAAACCGACCAGCTGTGAAGGTGGGGGCGGGGCTTTTATACGAGTAGTGAAAACACTTCCGCGTAGTCTGCTCTCGTGTATATCCTCCCTTTCGTCTCCTCCCGCACCCCTCCTCCCTCACCCCTCCTCCCGCACCCCTCCTCCCTCACCCCTCCTCCCGCACCCCTCCTCCCGCACCCCTCCTCCGTCACCCCTCCTCCCTCACCCCTCCTCCCGCACCCCTCCTCGACTCCTCCGTGTGCATTTCAGCTATTGGGACGTCCTTCAAAATGGCGTGTCTTGATCGATTTCCGGGTCAAGTCCCGGAGGAGGGGAAGAGAGGAGTCGAGGAGGGGTATTGAGACGAGCCTTATGTCTGTCTTCTTCTGCTGTTCCCTTTAGTGTTTACTTCCTGTCTGTCTTCTTCTGCTGTTCCCTTTAGTGTTTACATTACATCACATTGTATTTAGCTGACGCTTTTATCCAAAGCGACTTACAATAAGTGCGTTCGACCAACAAGATACAACCTTGAAGAAAACAGAATCATAAAGTACATCAGGTTTTATAGAGCCAAACATTTCAAGTGCTACTCAACTGGCTTTAGGTAAGCCAGTCCTTTATTAGTATATAAGTGCTTTGTTAATAGCACAAACTTCCTGTCTGTCTTCTTCTGCTGTTCCCTTTAGTGTTTACTTCCTGTCTGTCTAAAAACCTGTCTGAAAATGAGCTGATCAGATTTTGGCCACTTTATGATGTCATAACGATGTTTTGTCTTGTGTAACCATTAGCCAATCAGCAACCAGGGTAACCCCCCCCCCCCCCCCCCCTTATCACCTGAATCTCCTCCTAGAGCTCCATTGAGTTCTGTCTCTCAGAGGGGCGTGGGGAGGGGCTCCTTATTTTCATCTAAAGTAACAGACAGAGAATCAGCACTTTGGAAACAGGGCTGAAACAGAGGGGATTATGGGTAATGCTGCAATGATCTGTTTGGAGTTTCAGCCAATCAGAGACAGGCTCTGGATATATCTGAGACCTGGGATATATTGATGAAGAAGAGGATGATAGGAGACCTTTAAAACGTTTTATTCTTCGTCATGTTAAACGTGTTTCCTGAGTTGAGTGGAAAGCACGTCTCGTCACGACTAAGCCGTTAAAAGGCAGCAACCTTTCTAAATAAACACTCTGTTAGCTCCATTGTGGTGTTATCAGTTGACGCCTCCAGAGCCCTAATGTTCACATTTCTACACATTTATAAAGGGAGAATGTCCCCTGATTGACAGGAAGTGGTTTGAGATAAACTGCCTCCACGCTCTTTGTTTGCCCTTCTTGGAAATGCCACGCTCAGCTGATATATTAATATATATTAAAAAGCACAAGTGGCAGGTATTAATCAGCTCTGAAGCAGATCCAGGGATTTAAGTCGCCGTCTGTGACTTTGAAGAAAAGACGGAGGGAGCAATTTGGATCGGCAGATAAAGAGCCCGGCTGCCGACAATAACACAGAGTCGTGAAGAACTGTAATCACAGACGTGCTTTCACCTCAGGAACCACGTTCAACACGATAAAGGGAAAGAGGATTCGAATTAAGAGCTGTCAAAAGTTCAGGATGCTGTTAGGATGCAGAACGACGGGGCGGTGTTACTCCTGTATACGGTACGTGATAAGAAGAAAGAAAACAGTCGCACTACGATAATGAACTTTTGATGTTTGTTGATTATGTTACCCTCTTTATAAACTCTTCCTTTAAGCCCCTAGTTGTTGTTGTTGTTGTTGTTGTTGTTTTAATCTCATTTGAACGTCTTGCTTGTTTTAAAGGCAGGACCTGATTGCAGTACAAAAAGAGAGCAGGCACGAATAAAGGAATAAACAACAAGCGAGGTTTAAGAAATGAAAGCTGGTACAAAGAAAATACAAACTAAAAAGAGAACAGAATCACAAAGGCAGGACATTAAAGAAAGAAAGGTATATCAAATATAAACAATATGGAACATTCTGGATAATTAAAAAAGTCAAAAATACTGCAGTAGCAAGAAAATAGGCTTTTCTTAATCTCAGAAATTAAAAATAATAATGTCTTTATAGCTGGAACAGTCGATAGCTTTTATATTCAGGGTTTGTGTCAGGTCTGGAGAGCGGAGTAAAAAGGACAGACATGAAGAAGAACGTTCCTTAAAATGAAAGTCCTTTATAGAGTGGAGCTGCGCATAAACAGAACTGGAAACGAGTGTCCAACATCATCAAGACTCTGACAACAACTGCACTTAAACACACGAGATGAATCACAAGACAGGACACAGGTGAGGAGGGAAGAGAGACACTCAGGGTGTTTCTCAATGTCGAGGACGCTTCCTTGTCTTCCGAGTCAGGTCCATCAGAAGCGAGGCAAGAATCCTTCCTGGCATTTGGAAAACGAAGAGTGGGACAGGCTAGCAGGTGTGCAGGAGTGCGTCATATGAGAGGCCCCGTCTTACATTTTCCACCAAAGATTTTTGAAATTGGTCCGTGCGCAAAGCATTGTGGGGATTTTAAGACTGCGGAGGATACACATGTGCAGCCTCGAAATTTCCCGCAACGAAGGACGCCGGCCTCGGTAGAATTCCAAGTATGCTGGACATTGGAACAGTCCTTCGGCGGGTCTCGGTGACGTAGCATCCTTGAAATAGTGGCACTGGAGCAGCCTTCCTCGACATTGAGAAGCACCCAGGTAATCAGACAGGAGGGAACACAGAGACAGGAAGTAACAACAGACATAACAGGGGAGTGAAGACTTTCAAAATAAAACAGGAAAACAAAGACAGATGTTGAGATGACACAATAAAACAGGGAAAACTCATAAGATAAGATAAACTTTATTGATCCCAAATATGTATTTTTTTTCCATTGCAGCAGCATAAAAAACAAGGAATTGCACATATGTATAAATTAAACCGATAGAAATAAACAATTCTAAAATAGAAAATATACAAGTTTATGGATCGTCACAGTTTATTTTTCCTGCTCTCATTACATAGATCAGCATCACCTTATCACCTGTGAGCAAGCATCATAAAAACAATTCACTTTCATTTCAAACCTGATTTTTTGTCTTCTTAGTTTCCATCTTTGTTATTCTGAGGCCAGGGCGGCGCCAGGGGGGAGCTAGGGGGAGCTAGGGGGAGCTGAAGCACCCCTCAGGATTGCCAAAGCACCCCCAATAAATGTTTTTTTTTTTTTTTTTTGAAAATTATTATTATTAAAATTAATTAGAACAAGTATTGATTACATCAATGCAAATGTGAAACAAACTAATTTTTGACCAAAAACATAAAGCCAACACAGGTGATATGATTAGGCCAATGGCCAGCACCCATTAGATTTTTGACCTACCCATAGGCTAAATTACTTTGTGACACTTGAGTGACTTCCTGTTAGCTAGAGCGCCAAATGATTTGCTAACAGCAAAGTGAAAAATGTATCGTTTTTTTGTCCTTAAACGTCCACGTGTGGACACTCAATCAAAACCACCTGAAGGCGAGAGGGATTCTGCACATAATATGCTCCGTGAGTACACAACCCAGTCTCATGGCATTTCGTGTTCACCAACACGATTTTTAATCTATTGATTCGTGTTCACCAACACGATTTCCCCCTTTTTTTCGTGTTGCACAGCACGATTTTAAAAGCAATGTATTTCTACTGGTAATGACGCTCATGGAAGCACGGCATTCGTTTGTGTCGGCTGCCCTTAAAGGCAATGTGAGCGTCCATTCTCATTGGATAACGGAGAATTGTACACCCGGAAGTAAGTATTCCCCTTACTGTCGATTGATGTTACAGTGATATCTGCACTACTCAAGACTAGAACACTCCAGAGTATCCTTGTTAATTACACAACATTGATTGGTTTAAATTGTGTGCAATGCTTTTGTATTTTTCCCCTTCGATTCGGAGAAACAAATATTTTTTCGGAGTAAAGGATAGCAGAAGACACTACACTACCCAGAATCCCCAGCTATCGTTTGGACTACACCATGTGCTCTGTTTGACAAACCCCGTGATTAGTTCTCAAGCTCTGTGATTGGAGAGTGTGCTCCGAGGGTTACGCCGAGCCTCGAACAGCACTTGAAATGGGATGGAACCACGGCAGACTGTCCAAAACTGGATTTGAACGGGTCCACCGCGTCCCCCCCTCCCCCACCCCGTCCCCAGAACTACACATGCTGGCTATTCTGTTTCGCAACATGTTCTCTATCTATGGCACGTCTCTACTGGGAGTTGTAGTTTTAAAAGACGTTTTCGTATTTCCCATAATAAGAAGTTGCCAGTATTAAACTGTGTACATCCCTAGAGGTTTAGGGGATAGGAAACACTCAAATTTAAAATATATAATTAATAAATGGGTGAAAATTGCTTGTGCCCATAATGGGCAGCATTAATATATATACCCACATGCCAGCTAAGGTCAGAAGAGCTTTATTTAACAGCTGGTCTTATGTCTGTGACCCCTCCTGTTGTTCATTGATGAGCCTGAAACATGCACTTGTCAAAGTTCAGAGGCACATTTTGCAAATATGGCTGTAGCCATCGATCATCTTAAGATAAGATACTTTATTGATCCCAAGTTGGAACATTTGCGTTACATCAGCATGTGTAACAGTTGTAAATATGCAGTGGTGTTTATTTGTAAATACTTTAGTATAATCACACAAATTCTGTGTTTTATATTAAATAAGTCTGTGTTCTTTATTTATTGATTGTTCAATACCTGACAAGGCCGGAGATTAAATATCTACATACATCTTATAAGAGTATAATACGTTATAATATCAGTTAAAATAAGTGCCTCAACATAGTTAACATTGCTGGAGGTATGCACACATATTGATAGATGTCTTGTAATGCACTATTGAGGAACCTGCGACCCAAGTTTTTCATTCAATGCATAACTACACCATAGTTGTGTAGGCCTATATGATATGTCAATAAACCTTAGAACATCTTGAAACCTTGAAAGGGATGTGCAAAATAGCCATTGTATAGAGTCTTTAATTAACTATTAGTAGAGAATAACGAGTAATGAATATACTTTATAGGGATCCTATTAATATCTAATAATAAAAATAATGAAATTCAATAACATGCTTTAACCACTAGGTGTCCCTTTCTATCAGCTGTGCACCTTTATGGTGTAAATACAGCCTGTCTACCAATTGGATCAAATATAAAAGTCAGCCGAATTAGTGTTGATACTGCAAGGAGACGTATTGTGTGAAAATAAATGTAAGATGTTGTTTAATGGCTGATATATTTATGATCCACGTCACGTTTTCAGTTCCTCATGTTTGTCGAGAAGTCTTCTCATCAGGGCTCTATAAATACAGAACTACGGCAGATATGTAATATTTAATGCAGCCGAACCGTGTATTACAATGCCGTTATGTGATGACTTTTAAAGAGAAAAGCAAGCACACTCGGAATAAAGTATTATTATATATTTTTTAAATGTTTTCGGTCTGTTTCCGGTATTTGTTTATGACGATGTGCTGTGAGATGTGAGACTGGAATTGCACAGGGGAAAATAACGTAGGCTATCTTTAGATGCAGATTTTACAGTTCTGTTTCATATGGGTGTTGAGAGATGGATCCATAGATCTCTTCATGTTGCTCTCAAAGTGCACCAGATTGATGCTTTTAACTTCAATATTTAAAAAAAAATCTTCCCAGGGGAGCATGCCCCCGGACCCCCCTAGAGGAGGTGAGGTCGACCCCCCACTTGTAAAAATAGCACTTTACCCCTGCCTATATGCCGTGAGCTGATTATCGAGCCTTCATTGTAACAGTCACTGTGTGTGTGTGTGTGTGTGTGTGTGTGTGTGTGTGTGTGTGTGTGTGTGTGTGTGTGTGTGTGTGTGTGTGTGTGTGTGTGTGTGTGTGTGTGTGTGTGTGTGTGTGTGTGTGTGTGTGTGTGTGTGTGTGTGTGTGTGTGTGCGCGTGGGGAGTGTTGCAGTAGAACATTCAACTGTAGCGCTGGTGCATTAATGGGAAACCCTTAATGTTTGAACACCCTCTATGAAACGTCAAGCTACCCCACAGCACCCCCTAGAGAAAATCTCTGGCGCCGCCACTGCTCTGAGGGAAAGAAAGAGATGTAAATTAAATAAAAATGAAGTTAACATGTCGTACTAACTTCTGAAATGCAAGTGATAATTGTTTAAATACTTGTAATTTGTTAATGAAAGTGAAAGATAGTTTAGATTTACTGTCTCTTGTGGCCAGTGCTATATCATAATTCACCATGTTATACTTTATTATGTTTAAAGGTTAAGCTGTTTTGTATATCATCACCAGTGTACCTTCCCTGTGTGTGTCGTCGTATTCTCACCAAACTTCTCCTTGATTATCCAAATGAAGTCTGTTGTTGCCTCTCCTCTCTATTTTAGAGCCTCTGAAGTGGATGAAAGGACGTCCTGAGCAGCTCTGCCTCTGAACTTACTTCACACAGCGTTAAGAAAGAGTTCAACGGCAAGCTTTTAGTTTCTGACTTGATGACAGTTTAAACTTATTTTCCATTTTCCTCCTTTGTTAATTTCTTTTGATTCGACTCTTGCACATCACAAACATCTGCATCAACTTCAGCTTTGTTCCTGCTCCCTCGGATTAAGATGTTTGCAAAGAGTTTGAGGTCAGCCGTTATAAAGTGTTTGAGAACTGGAGGATAGAAAGAAGCTGCCAATCAATCATTTAGTTCAGTCAGGTTCTGTTCAAACTCTGAAGGGAAAGAAGGTTTTTGATGGAAAGCAGATCCTGACTCAGACCCTCCCACAGCTTTTAAACCAATCAGATTCAATCAGAGCAATGTTCTGACGTATGTCCCAACGGACCTGAAGACCATCCGCCCAGAGGAGAAGTACTCAGATCTTGTACTTGAGTAAAAGTAGAAGTACTCAGATCTTGTACTTGAGTAAAAGTAGAAGTACTCAGATCTTGTACTTGAGTAAAAGTAGAAGTACTCAGATCTTGTACTTGAGTAAAAGTAGAAGTACTCAGATCTGGTACTTGAGTAAAAGTAGAAGTACTCAGATCTTGTACTTGAGTAAAAGTAGAAGTACTCAGATCTGGTACTTGAGTAAAAGTAGAAGTACTCAGATCTTGTACTTTAGTAAAAGTAGAAGTACTCAGATCTTGTACTTGAGTAAAAGTAGAAGTACCAGAGTGTAAGAATACTCTGTTACAGTAAAAGTCCTGCATTCAAAATGTTCCTCAAGTGAAAGTAGAAAAGCATTCTCATCAAAATATAGTGAAAGACAGTAAAAGTAGTCGTTGTGCAGATTGGTCCATTTCAGAATAATATATATGATATGTTTTATAAGTTAAACCGGTCACATAAACAAAATTACTATCTACTATGAATTTGTACTTTTGTAAATTGTAAAACATCTTATTTTAAATACTACGTGCATGCCTTTTTATACAATCGTGTATCTATACTTTGCTGTAACCACGTACATTTCCTCTTCCAGAATAAACTAATTCTGATTCTGGGAAAAGTCCTGAGCTTTTATTTTGTAGTAGCCATTCAAAGTCTGAGTGTTTCTGTCACTTTGACGGCCTGACCTGTCGGATCCACCTCGACGAGAGCTGAGACTTTCAGAGAGCTGTTTTTATCCCGAAAGTTAAAGATGGAGGAGACGGACTCCTGACGGACAGCAGCGAGGCATGAATTCAGTTCCATTTGTCGCTGACGGATGGGAGAAGAAGCAATAAACCAGAGTGAGGCTGTGAGTGATTGGATGTGACTCTTGTCCTCGGCAACACTTACATTCCTTCATTCATCAAACTCCTCCGACGTCTCTCTGCCTCAGGTCCTGGAGTAGTGGGCGAAAAAACAGCAGCCGTCACTTTCAAAACGCAGAGTGCTTTCAGAGCTTCATTGTGATGCTATTCATCCTGCTGTCGGTCCTAATCTTCCTCTAATTGCTCGGATATGAGACAGCAGCACTTCTTATCACAGAGGGAGGACTCGACGAATGACACAACTGCATGTAGACGCATCCTTTGCATACGCATGGCACAGAGGAACATAAAGATTGGAGGCATCGGGGTCAGGATATCAGCCCCCGCTCTCTACAGATCCCCGATGTGTCAGGAACAAACGTATGCTGTAGAGCAGTGTTTCTCAAACTTTTTCATACCAAGGACCACTTAACCAATAAAAAAACACTCGCGGACCACCTAACTCCACAAATATCAAAAAACACATCGTTTTTCTTGAACAGATTACAAATCGCCTGAAAATGGTACAAACAGGTGGCAACATGTGTGATGAAGGTGTTGCGCGGGGCTATATCATGCAATTGAAAGTGAAACTTAAGCTCGCTCCATTGCAGAGATATTCCTGTGAGAGTGCGGAAAACTGAAATGTATTTATTTATTTCAAATGTGAAATGTTACCAATATACTCACGGACCACTAGTGGGCGCTCAGGGACCACCAGTGGTCCGCGGACCACACTTTGAGAAGCACTGTGTTAGACAAATATAAAGGCATTTCAAAGCCCTTTTTAAACATTAAAACAAAGTATAAAGTCTCTTAAAGCTGCCGTTTATGATGACTTTTTATAATATTACATCTCCTCACCTGGGACTCTGAGGCACTGGGATGGACCAATTTTAAATACATTTACAGACTCCATATTTACACATCTCACACTGCGATAGATCTACCTCCATACAATATAAACTTCTGAAAATCAAGCTAAAGGCGGCTAATGCTGGGCTATAAAGGAACTACAGCACGGTCACATGACTTCACGTCACCACCGCTAAGCTAAAGGTGGCTAATGCTGGGCTATAAAGGAACTACAGCACGGTCACATGACTTCACGTCACCACCGCTAAGCTAAAGGTGGCTAATGTTGGGCTATAAAAGAACTACAGCACGGTCACATGACTTCACGTCACCACCGCTAGCTAAAGGTGGCTAATGTTGGTCTATAAAGGAACTACAGCACGGTCACATGACTTCACGTCACCACCGCTAAGCTAAAGGAGGCTAATGTTGGGCTATAAAGGAACTACAGCACGGTCACATGACTTCACGTCACCACCGCTAAGCTAAAGGAGGCTAATGTTGGGCTATAAAGGACCTACAGCACGGTCACACGACTTCACGTCACCACCGCTAAGCTAAAGGAGGCTAACGTTGGGCTATAAAGGAACTACAGCACGGTCACATGACTTCACGTCACCACCGCTAAGCTAAAGGAGGCTAATGTTGGGCTATAAAGGAACTACAGCACGTTCACATGACTTCACGTCACCACCGCTAAGCTAAAGGAGGCTAATGTTGGGCTATAAAGGAACTACAGCACGGTCACATGACTTCACGTCACCACCGCTAAGCTAAAGGAGGCTAATGTTGGGCTATAAAGGAAAAGGGAACCAGAAGTGGTAAAAAGCTAACTAATTTTCGGGGTTTTAGGACTCATTCCTGCACCACTCTATGAAACCTCTGGTAACATTAACCGTCAGCTGCCCAAGTAGAACAGTGCTGCCCAGCAGATGCTAACAGCTAACATTAACGAGTTCTCCTGCAAGTGTACTGTGGATTTGTTATCTACAGTTTAGTTTAGTAAACAGACCTTATTTCAGGATAACAACCAAAAACCTACATAAAACAAACCATTGACCACCAGACCAGGGGACAGGAAGTGATAAAATGCTGACTTATTTCAGAGTTAAGGACTCATTCCTGCACCTCTCTACTGACATGATCTGTGTTTACAGCTCAGTGTAAAGTGCATATTTGAATTTTCTCGTTCTGTTTTTCATTCGGCTCTCAGGAATCATCCTGACAGCTGCTTGATTTAAACAGGCGTGCTTTGGTTTATGTTTCAAACAAAAGAAGCTCATCAGTATTCTCCCTCTGTTTATCATCCTCCTCTTTACATTCAGAGCAGGAGGAAACTCTGTGGAAATGAATAAAGTCAGGTGAGTCCGCAGATTCGTTTTGGAAACTGGGAGGAAAAGACAGCGGGGATTTTAATCATCCTCTTTTGTTCACAAGCTTTCCTGATTGAAATTGGTGGAAAATTGAGGCAAATCAAAGCAAACACTGAGGTGATTTTTCATCTGCAAGCATGTCCTTTCTCTTCTGCAGGAAAGCAAAATCTCTTGCTGTGATGGTTTAGAAATAATCTGAAGTTTGGAGCTCAAACTGAAAGTAGGAAACCGTCACAGAGGCTTTGCTGCCACACAAACTGACTTCCTTTATCAATCATGTGTGATATTAATATTTATCAAGACAATAAGGACACTTGCTTGCGTGCCTGTAGGGAAAGATCCAGTTGCTACTGATTGTAAAATGCATTATAGTTTGAGAAGTCTTAAAAGTAGATTCATATTCAACCAATCTGCCATCCAGGTAGTAATTACGTCACGTGCAATGAAGGAAGGCATTTGGTTTCAAGTCAGTATATTTTGTAGAAATCACGTCTAAAGTACTCTTTTTTACAAGTTGATTTTATAAATTGCTTCTTGGATAACTGCACTTAAAATCACACTGTACATTTTACATACAATTTAACATGTAATAATCCATTCTTTACTCACTTAATGTATAATATCCTGCTTTATATTTTGTTGCTGTACATTTGTATTTCAACATGTATATTTTCTGCTTCTTTATTGCTATTTTATTTCTATTTGAGATGTTTACATTTTGGTTTGTTTATAGTCTTTTAATTTCTCTAATGTTCAATGTTGTGTCGTTTTATGCTGCTGCAACACAGACTTTTCCCAAATTGGGATCAATAAAGTACTTCTTATCTTATCTTATCTTATCTTATCTTATCTTATCTTATCCAGTGCTGGTGGTAACGTCACAGTTGTGTTGTGTGTACTCTGAATGATAGGAGGTTTAAGCCCTCCATCCCTAAATACATTGGATGCCTTTCTACATCCCCACATGGGAACAGAGGAAAAGAGAGAGGGTTTTATTTCCTGACGCTGCGTGAGTTCCCCGACGCACCAGGGACACATCTTTATGAATGAAATACATCAAAAAGGGCATTTTGCATGATAGGTCCTCTTTAACCTGTTGACCCCCGGGCCTGTGTTTCAGGTCTCAGGCTCCAAAATGACATTCCCAGAACAAATGACCATATCTTCTAAAAGGGTTACATTAATAATCTTTGTTCTCAAAGTAATGATAAACCTGTGAGTTGGATGAAGAAAAGTCAGAATCAATAGATGTTTTTATTTTAAAGAAAATTCAGATTGAACATGGTAAAAAACTGTAAATTATAGTGTCCGTCCAAACATTATTTTCTACTTATAGTGAAAACCACCTTGAATGATGGGTTAGTAGACTAAAAGCTTTAGGAATCCAAAGTACAACATATAATAAGTACCCTGTATCAAGATTGATGCAAAACAAGTGATATTTGACCTTTTTAGATAGATTTAGCAAGAAAACCACTTCTGGGGTCATTTGGGTGGATTTTCCATATCTCTGGCCCCCCTTGCTGGATTTTGCTGATTGACATCTCTTTCTAACCGTCAGAGCCAATGGAATTGAGGGAAAGTTCCACATACACACACAGGTTACCAAATAAGGAGTGATAGTGAGGCGTATAAAAACCGGAAGCTGCGCTAGCCTCTGGTGGCTACCATTAGTAGCTCATTTTGATTCTACGTTTTTTGCATAAAAATGGAATTATGGATTATCAATACTCTGTTCAAAGTGACAGACACATTGGATCAACCAGTGGTTCTCAAACTTTTACTGTCATTCCCCACTTCACCTTTTCAAGCCCCGCCTGTTCCTCATCGCTCCAATAAAATGGTAGGCCAAGCTTAAAATTGTCAAATGTATCGTTCTATCTCAGGGGTCTCCAACCTTTTTTAGGATGAGGGCTACTTTCAAAAAGTCGTGAGCTACTTTTACTCTTCTTTTTTTGTAGTGTATATATTTAGCACATTTGAACATTATGATATGCTGACCTTTAACCTTTGTGTGCTGTTTGGGTCTGTGGGACCCGTTTCAGTGTTTACTGAAAGAACATGTAGCAATCTAATTATTTTAACCTGCTTTATTTGGGGGGGGACCTCACATCCTCTAGGGGGGTCCTCGCCTCCTCTAGGGGGGACCTCACATCCTCTAGGGGGGGTCCTCGCCTCCTCTAGGGGGGACCTCACATCCTCTAGGGGGGGACCTCACCTCCTCTAGGGGGGGACCTCACCTCCTCTAGGGGGGTCCGGGGGCATGCACCTTTTTTTAAAAAGCATTAATCTGCTGCACTTTGAGAGCAGCATGAATGTATGGAAACAGCTCTCAGCACTCAGATGAAAGGGAGCTGTTTACTTTTCAATAATCCAAACATCTTTAGAATTTGATCACAACCAACAACAAATCATTTAAACTGTTTATTCTTATGTTCCCTCGTTAGCATTCTTTCTTTCTATTTATGCATATTTTACTAATCACTCTTTAAACTGTTTCTTGTTTTTTTTTGTCCTATACACATTGGAACGACTTCTTACTTATATATATTAAATAGGTCAAAGGTCAGGTTTTATGTCCGGTTCTACGTCGTGTTTGACATCATTTCTTACATCATATTTACATTATGTTTAATTACGTGATGTTTTATGTAGTTTTTTACTTCATCATGTTTCAGGTCATGTTTTACATTTCATACATCGTGTTTACGCCATTTCCTAATTTATATTTACATTATGTTTATATCAGGTTTTACAGCATGTTTCACTTGTTTAACGTCGTTTTTTACTTCATTTCTGATATCGTGTTTAGATGCTAACGAATAGATGCTAACGAATAGCAGCTAACGTAACTAGCTCTACTGCGGATTCATTATTTTAGGGCCACCAGGGTGGGTGGAGGGGGTCTGGAGGACGGGTTTTGGGCTGACAGCCCAGGAGCACAGCGGAGGGCCCGGAAGGGATCTCGGGCGGACGGCCCGGGGGCAAGGCAAAGTCCAAGGTGGGGGTCTCGGGCGGAGGGCCCGGGGGCAAGGTAGAGTCCATGGAGGGGCGAAGACCACAGCGGGCAAACTCAGGGGGCCGAGCATGAGGGCGAAGGCAGCGGCAGGAAGAGTCAGGGGGCCGAGCATGAGGGCGAAGACCGTGGCACTCAGGGGGCCGGGCTCGAGGGCGAAGACCGCGGCTCTCAGGGGGCCGGGCTCGAAGGCGAAGACCGCGGCTCTCAGGGGGCCGGGCTCGAAGGCGAAGACCGCGGCTCTCAGAGGGCCGGGCTCGAGGGCGAAGACCAGACAGCTCCGGAGGCCTGGCAGGAAGCCGCTGACGGGACAGCTCCGGAGGCCGGACAGGACCCGGTGTCGGCCGGACAGAAACCAGAGCCGGTGGGACAGGCTTCGGCAGGATCCCCCATGGAAGAGGACCAGGAGTTGGCAGGACCCCCGGCGAGACAGGTAATGGCGGGATCTCCAACGGAACAAGACATGGGATTGGCAGGACTCTCAGCGGGTCCTCCAACGGAACAGGACATAGGGCTGGCAGGACCCCAGGCAGAAGAGTCGTCGGCGGGACCCCCAACGGCACAGGACATAGGGTTGGCAGGACCCCCGGCAGAAGAGTAGTCGGCGGGGCCTCCAACGGGACAGGACACAGGGTTGGCAGGACCCCCGGCAGGAGAGTAGTCGGCGGGGCCTCCAACGGCACAGGACATAGAGTTGACAGGACCCCCAGCGGAACCTCCAACGGCACAAGACACAAGGTTGGCAGGACCCCCAGCGGAACCTCCCAAGGCACACGAGTAGGGACTTGAGTGGAGACTCGAGAGGAAACTTGAGAGTTGACTTGAGAGATGACTTGAGAGGGAACTCGAGAGGGAACTCGAGAGGGGACTCGAGAGGTGACTTGAGAGGGGACTCGAGAGGTGACTCGAGAAGAGACTGGAGAGGGGACTCGAGAGGTGACTGGAGAAGAGACTCGAGAGGGGACTCGAGAGGTGACTGGAGAAGAGACTTGAGAGGGGACTCAGGAGGTGACTCGAGAGGGAACTCGGGAGGTGAATTGAGCGGGAACTCGGGAGGTGACTTGAGAGATGACTTGAGAGGGAACTCGAGAGAGAACTCGAGAGGGGACTCGAGAGGGAACTCGAGAGGGAACTCGAGAGGGGACTCGAGAGGTGACTTGAGAGGTGACTCGAGAGGGAACTCGAGAGGGGACTCGAGAGGTGACTTGAGAGGGGACTCGAGAGGTGACTTGAGAAGAGACTTGAGAGGGGACTCGAGAGGTGACTGGAGAAGAGACTCGAGAGGGGACTCGGGAGGTGACTCGAGAGGGAACTCGGGAGGTGACTTGAGAGGGAACTCGGGAGGTGACTTGAGAAGTGACTTCAGAATTGTCTTGAAAGGGGTCTCGAGAGGAGACTTGAGAGATGAATCGAGAGGAGACTTGAGAGGGAACTCGAGAGGGGACTTGAGAAGGAACTGGAGAGATGACTCGAGAGGAGACTCGAGAGGGGACTCGAGAGGGGACTCGGGTAGGAACTTTAGAGGAGACTTGAGAGGAGACTCGAGAGGGGACTGGAGAGGAGACTTGAGAGGGGACTGGAGAAAAAACTCGAGAGGGGACTTGAGAGGGAACTCGGGAGGTGACTTGAGAAGGAACTCAGGAGGAGACTAGAGAGGAGACTCGAGAGGGGACTTTAGAGGGAACTTGAGAGGGGACTTGTGTCGGTCGGTACACCGACAGGACACGGGGAGCTGGCGTCGGCTGGAGAGCCAGCAGGAGACGAGGTGCTGGAGTCGGCCGGTACGCCGACAGGACTCGGGGAACTGGCGTCGGCTGGAGTGCCAGCAGGAGACGAGGTGCTGGAGTCGGCCACGTTATGATCCACGTCACGTTTTCAGTTCCTCATGTTTGTCTAGAAGTCTTCTCATCAGGGCTCTATAAATACAGAACTACGGCAGATATGTAATATTTAATGCAGCCAAACCGTGTATTACAATGCCGGTATGTGATGACCTTCAAAGAGAAAAGCAAGCACACTCGGAATAAAGTATTATTATATTTTTTTTAAATGTTTTCGGTCTGTTTCCGGTATTTGTTTATGACGATGTGCTCTGAGATGTGAGACTGGAATTGCACAGGGGGAAATAACGTAGGCTATCTTTAGATGCAGATTTTAGAAAAACTATTTTTTACAGTTCTGTTTCATGGGTGATGAGAGATGGATCCATAGATCTCTTCATGTTGCTCTCAAAGTGCACCAGATTGATGCTTTTAACTTCAATATTTAAAAAAAAATCTTCCCAGGGGAGCATGCCCCCGGACCCCCCTAGAGGAGGTGAGGTCGACCCCCCACTTGTACAAATAGCACTTTACCCCTGCCTATATGCCGTGAGCTGATTATCGAGCCTTCATTGTAACAGTCACTGTGTGTGTGTGTGTGTGTGTGTGTGTGTGTGTGTGTGTGTGTGTGTGTGTGTGTGTGTGTGTGTGTGTGTGTGTGTGTGTGTGTGTGTGTGTGTGTGTGTGTGTGTGTGTGTGTGTGTGTGTGTGTGTGTGTGTGTGTGTGTGTGTGAGCGTTTCACATGTGTGTATGAGAGATTTTTACATATGTCTGTAAATGATTTTGGTTTCAGTTGTGTGTGTGTGAGCAGGCTCGGATTGGCCATCGGGAGATTCGGGACTTTTCCCGGTGGGCTGCCTTTGGTGGGCCGCTGGCTCTGACATAGGTGGGCCATGGACTTTCACAGCGCCGGTACCGCACCCGCCGCCACAAACACCCGCCGTTGCGAGGCTCCGGTGGATCCGGCGCTGTGAAAGTAAAAAAAACATCCATTTGCGACCCACCTATCACATCGCTGGGCCCCACCAGTAGGACGCGCCTCACACTTTGAGAAACGCTGGATTAACCTATGGATTAACCTTCAGCCTCGTTTTTTCTCGTTTTAATGCCATTGAACACGACTTTTGATCAGAATAACAGCTAAGGTGTTTTTTGCTACCTAAAGCTACCTCGTGTGTTGGCTGTATTTGCTTCCCCTGTCACAAGTTCTGATCGCTCAGTGATGATCCTTATACTTCTATAATCTGTGGACACTCAGGATGTTATCTAAGCTTGTTTGTGCAGATCCAATAAGTATATCGATCGGTATAGCTAGAGTTCTGTGCCTTAAGATTTGTTTGCCTGTGGCTAATTCAGAGGCTCAGCGTTAGCTTTGAGGTTTAAAAAAAAAAAAAAGATCAGTTGGCTGAGTTTCTTTTCCTGTTACATAGATATGAAACATTCATAGTTTATTAAATCTTAAGAAGCGCTCAGACACTTTAGCTTGCAGATGTTGTGATTGCTTATCAACCTTCGGCGGGTCCGTGGGGCTTACATCTCTGCACACTGCTTTTCCAACTGATCCACCCAAACAAGCCAAAGTAATTGAAACTATTGTTTTCTAATCAACATCATCTCAAACATTGTCTGTCCTCCAGTCCGTGTGTGAGTGGTTCATGTTGGAGGCATGTATGTTTCCCACGTCTCAAAGTTCTGCATTTCTCTGCAAGCAAATGCAACCTGACCACAGAGATAAGAAACACCAAGAACAAAGACATGTAATATCCATCCTCTCTCATAATCAATACTTTGCTCTTCATCCTGCTCAGTGACACTGCTTCATGGTTCACAGGTGAATGCTTTCCTGCTCCTTCACTACACCTGAAGACTGTGTGACGTCCTCAGTGCTCATAGACATTACAGGTTTCACTCCTCTTCAGTGGCGTAACAGGGTTGTGATTGGCCCCGGTGCAAATATTGTTTTGCCCCCCCCCCCCCCCCCCATCGCCCCAAACATAAGGGCACGCTGATGCGCTCACACACGCACAGACATACACTCTCTCTTGTCCTTTCTCCTTTGAGCGCCGCTCTTGTGCTTTGGTTTGCGGTACATTATAGAAGCTATTACATTTTGAATAATGCTGCCGAACTTGCTGCAGCTGCTGCTGCTGCAGTACAGGTGGATTAAACGGTTCGCTCGTCACGCAAGGTGACGTTATATCACATGACATGAAAGGGAGCAAACTACAAATTAATTTAGGTTGCTTGGTTACTTTGAAGACTGCGTGAACCGGTCAATGCCATTAAAAGAATATATATATTTTTCTTTTGCATGGCCCCTGGCCGGCTCTGGGCCCCTGGCCGGCTCTGGGCCCTTAGCCGGCTCTGGGCCCCTGGCCGGCTCTGGGCCCTTAGCCGGCTCTGGGCCCCTGGCCGGCTCTGGGCCCCTGGCCGGCTCTGGGCCCCTGGCCGGCTCTGGGCCCTTAGCCGGCTCTGGGCCCCGGCACGTTGGACCGGCTGCATCGTCGATAGTTACGCCACTGCTCCTCTTATTTGAAAGCTCTTTTCAGTTGTCAAGTGGTATATTGGCAGTGAAATAAATGTTCAACCGTAGTCTCTTTTAACGTGTATACTTTTTTAAAACAACAAAACGTATTTGTGTAGTGGGCGTTACTGGGGTTTGGCTCTTCATGCATATTAATCGTCTAAAGAGGAAGTAAATCTCTCAACAGCCTGATATCCGTCTGCTGCTCATTGAGGACAGAGGAAAGTTATCTTTGAACACGTCGTTTCTCCTTCACTGTGAGTAGAAAGAGTTTATTGATGTAATGATTCTGTAAACCTCCTGTGAACATGATTTAATCTGACGTGTGTTATAGTCTCACAGAGATGAGAGGAGCAGCTAGGAGTCTCACTGCAGCAGCGAGTGGATTAGTCGTCCTCCTGCTCTCTGTGTCAGGTACTGTACATCTACATGTAGTGGATCAGAGTTGGATGAAATGCAAACTTTCCAGAAATATTCCAAATACATGTTTTGTCCAGTTTCGTTGAAACACGTCAATGTTGTTAAAGTAGTTCTTTAGTGTCACTTGTAAAGGATATTCGTACAAATATATTTCCTCTGTTGGTCGACGTGGATTACATTTATCTGTAACTGTGTGCTCACAACTTGTATACGCTTCAAACTGAGAATATTGTTCATTCAGAACTGTTCCCTCCTCACCAAGTTATAACATTTAGCTTTGTTCTTTGTGAAGATGACCCTCGTCGTTTACATTAAGTTTGAGTGTTTTCGAGGGACGTTTTCTCAGAAGTCATTACTGTCTCTGAACTTCCCTTCTGTCGCCATACCTCTGCACCGAACCCTGCTAGTTCCTTCTCTCCTCTGACCTCAGTGTTATATTCCCACGCTCTGAGTTAAAAGCAGTCTTCTTCTTTTTCTTATCTGTATGTCCGACAGAAGCTGCTCACACCTCAGTGTTCTGCATTCACTGTTATTGTTCAGACTGACCTCAGCAGCAACCTGACCACAGAGCGGACAGAGAGGGAACTGGAACGAGAGTCACACACTTTTCTAATTAATATGCTAATCATTCACTGTTAATGTTTATCAAGTCATCCACCAATCCTCCACAGCACTGACGCTGAAATACTGAGCTAACGGTTTGTTTTTGGACCTGGCATCATTTAGATATAACGCTAAAATAAGTCACACGGTATAAATGCATCTGGTATGAAGTGCCTCAGAAGGAGTTCAGATGTGAGTGTAACGTGCTCTTCTGCTCTTTCCCAGAAAAGTGTGTAAAATGTAACTCAATCATTATTTATGACTCATAAACGGCTCTTTTTAAGCACTTTAAAAACAGTTTGTTTATGGAAACTTGGAGACACATAGCAGTAGGACATATGATCTTAACAATGATACATATGATAAACCTCATACAGATCTACAGATGTAGCACTCCAGATAGGACTCACAACCAAAAGCCCAGCGGATCCCAGTGGCTGGGGGCGTTGCCAAATTGCTAGAGGGCGTTGCCCAATTTCTCCATTTGTTCAATTACAGGATTTAACCATGAGATGGCGCTTCATTCACAAATACACAAAGACAACTGGGTGTTGTAGAACTTAGTCTGTTTGCAATGTTTGCAGCTCTGCAGTTGTGTTTGCTGAATACTGTAGCATTTAATCACGTATTTGTTATGGTTTTCACAGGCTACTATAATGAAAAAACATCAATGTTTTAGATCAAATAAAGTATATAGTTTGCCTTATGCAGTATATTTTTTGTAATATTGTTGGGGTGTTTTTACACAGTACAGTAGATTGAAGTAAATCAACTTATACATTAAGATAAGATAAGATGGACCTTTATTAATCCCGTGGGGAAATTCAGTAGTTCAAACAGCAACAGGGTGAGAGTGAAAAACAGGACAGCACAGATTCACACAGATTAATAAAATCAAAAATAAGATGAGCGATAAAAATAATAATAATGAGAAACTATGAAATAAGAAATGAATAAAACTAAAATATAATTATCATATCATATATTATAATGTATTGTATTATTAAGTAATATCATACATTAACCCCATTATAGCAGATGCCACATTGAATGGATGAACACATTTATGCATCAATAATTACAACAGAGTATTTCTAAATACAAGTTGTAAAAATACTTATATGTATTTAATATTAATAACATAATGATTAATTTCAGATGATAATACTTTTCAGGGTTAGGTCCGGTCTGACAGCGCTTAGCTCTCTGCTGCAGAGAAGGTCACTGCTCTAAACAAAGTCAAAAATGCTACATCCAAACGGAATAAATATAATTAATTATGATGAATACGTTAAGTCTTGTTCATTGTTTTTCACTTTTATTAAATGTTTGATATTTCCGGCACAGACCCTTTCATACCGGCAATGCGCGATAGAAACAACAGAAAGTGCGACAGCTTAAATATGCCAGTGTTAATTTTGTCAACGAAAACTATGACGAAAAATGTTCGTCAACGACCTTTTTTACATGACTAAGACGAGACGATGACGAGCTAAAAATAGATTCTTGATAACGAAAACTATGACGAAATGTATATTTAGTTTTCGTTGACGAGACGGGACTAAGGTGTTAATGGTGGACTATCGGACATTCAAAATGCAGCATATTTTCCCCCAAGTTTCCATCTTGTCTTTAAAAATGCATCTTACGTTTCTAACTTGGAATATCATTATTTCCGCTCTCTTCACTCCAGAAGAGCGATCTCCCTGTTGTCTCTCTGTCTGCGGGGGGCGGGGCCTAACAGACATGCTGCAGCGGACACAGACATCTGCCGGGGACGGAGCGTTCAGACTGTATAGAGACACAAGTTGACTAAAATGTAATTTTTCATCGACTAAAAGTTGACGAAAACGTTTTGAGTTTTCGTCGACTAAAACTAGACTAAAACTATGAAGGATAGGAATGACTGAAATGTGACTAAAACTAATAACCATTTTCGTCTAAAGACTAAGACTAAATCAAAAACAGCTGCCAAAATGAACACTGAAATATGCGAACACAAACCTACAGACTGGGGGTTGGGAGATCACAGGTGGGGGGGAGAGCTGTGGAATGTGACCACCCCCCTTGGGAGACTTACTCCACACATTCCGATGGCCAATTAGTTTTAAACAAAGAGTTTGCAGCATACAGCATAGGCAACATGGGGGGTGGGGGCTGGTGAACGGTGGTCAATGTTTGTAAACACAATCCCCAGGATGTGTCCTAATCAAACCAAAAGAGAAAATGCAGATATCATTCTCACTCTGACTCGCTGGTATCTCGACCTGAGCGCTCATTGGTGGGTTTTACCCCGTGCTGCTGATGAAGCTCTCCCATTGGCTCGGCAACAGTGTGTTGTTGTTTTGTGTCAGTTTTACGTCGCCACTTCCATTCACATTTTTCATCATTGTTCCACAATGTTTATCATCATGAAATTAATATCTATATCTGCTCACAGGCTGCTGTGTGTATCTAGTGTATTAATACACACTGTGCATACTGCTCACAGGCTGCTGTGTGTATCTAGTGTATTAATACACACTGTTCATACTGCTCACAGGCTGCTGTGTGTATCTAGTGTATTAATACACACTGTGCATACTGCTCACAGGCTGCTGTGTGTATCTAGTGTATTAATACACACTGTTCATACTGCTCACAGGCTGCTGTGTGTATCTAGTGTATTAATACACACTGTTCATACTGCTCACAGGCTGCTGTGTGTATCTAGTGTATTAATACACACTGTTCATACTGCTCACAGGCTGCTGTGTGTATCTAGTGTATTAATACACACTGTTCATACTGCTCTCAGGCTGCTGTGTGTATCTAGTGTATTAATACACACTGTTCATACTGCTCTCAGGCTGCTGTGTGTATCTAGTGTATTAATACACACTGTTCATACTGCTCACAGGCTGCTGTGTGTATCTAGTGTATTAATACACACTGTTCATACTGCTCACAGGCTGCTGTGTGTATCTAGTGTATTAATACACACTGTTCATACTGCTCTCAGGCTGCTGTGTGTATCTAGTGTATTAATACACACTGTTCATACTGCTCTCAGGCTGCTGTGTGTATCTAGTGTATTCATACACACTGTTCATACTGCTCTCAGGCTGCTGTGTATATAAATATCTACTGCTCTCAGGCTGCTGTGTGTATCTAGTGTATTAATACACACTGTTCACACTGCTCTCAGGCTGCAGTGTGTATCTAGTGTATTAATACACACTGTTCATACTGCTCTCAGGCTGCTGTGTGTATCTAGTGTATTCATACACACTGTTCATACTGCTCTCAGGCTGCTGTGTATATAAATATCTACTGCTCTCAGGCTGCTGTGTGTATCTAGTGTATTAATACACACTGTTCACACTGCTCTCAGGCTGCAGTGTGTATCTAGTGTATTAATACACACTGTTCATACTACTCTCAGGCTGCTGTGTATATCTAGTGTATTAATACACACTGTTCATACTGCTCACAGGCTGCTGTGTGTATCTAGTGTATTAATACACACTGTTCATACTGCTTACAGGCTGCTGTGTGTATCTAGTGTATTAATACACGCTGTTCATACTGCTCACAGGCTGCTGTGTGTATCTAGTGTATTAATACACACTGTTCATACTGCTCACAGGCTGCTGTGTGTATCTAGTGTGTTAATACACACTGTTCATACTGCTCACAGGCTGCTGTGTGTATCTAGTGTATTAATACACACTGTTCATACTGCTCACAGGCTGCTGTGTGTATCTAGTGTATTAATACACACTGTTCATACTGCTCTCAGGCTGCTGTGTGTATCTAGTGTATTAATACACACTGTTCATACTGCTCACAGGCTGCTGTGTGTATCTAGTGTATTAATACACACTGTTCATACTGCTCTCAGGCTGCTGTGTATATCTAGTGTATTAATACACACTGTTCATACTGCTCACAGACTGCTGTGTGTATCTAGTGTATTAATACACACTGTTCATACTGCTCTCAGGCTGCTGTGTGTATCTAGTGTATTAATACACACTGTTCATACTGCTCTCAGGCTGCTATGTGTATCTAGTGTATTAATACACACTGTTCATACTGCTCTCAGGCTGCTGTGTGTATCTAGTGTATTAATACACACTGTTCATACTGCTCTCAGGCTGCTGTGTGTATAATAATAATAATAATAGATTTAATTTGTTAGCGCTTTTCCAGGTGCTCAAAGACGCTTTACAGATATAGTGAAGGGAAAAGAAAAGGAAGGAACAACAAATAAATATATAGTTAAAGTTAAAGTCAAATAATACAAAAACAATCACACATTAAAAGCCAGATTGAAGAGGTGAGTTTTTGTGAGTTTTTTGAAGGTGGTGAGGTCAGTGCAGTCTCTGATGGGTTGGGGGAGTGAGTTCCAGAGGGAGGGGGCAGCGACGGAGAAGGCTCTGTCCCCCCAGGTCTGGTGATTGGTGCGGGTGGGGATGGATAGGAGGTTGGCTTCTGATGAGCGGAGGCAGCGGGAAGGGGTGTGGTGGTGCAGCAGGTCTGTGAGGTAGGGGGGGCCTGATTGTTGAGGGCTTTGTGAGTAATGAGGAGGACTTTGAAGTTGATTCTTTGACGGACGGGGAGCCAGTGGAGGTTCTGGAGGACGGGAGTGATGTGGTCTCGGGAGCGGGTGTGGGTGAGGAGGCGGGCAGCAGAGTTCTGGATATGTTAGAGTTTATTGAGGAGGTTGGATGGTATGCCGTAGAGGATGCTATTGCAGTAGTGGAGTCGTGAAGTGATGAATGCATGAATCAGGGTCTCAGCAGCAGAGGAGGAGAGTGATGGGCGGAGACGGGCAATGTTTTTGAGGTGGAAAAAGGCGGTCCTGGTGATGTGATTTATGTGGTGGTTGAATTTGAGCTGACTGTCGAAGATGACTCCGAGGTTGCGGATGTGAGGGGGGGGGAGATAGAGTGTGGCTGTCAATGGTGAAGTTGAAATTCTGGATGTCTTTGATACGGGATGGGGGGCCGATGATGATGATGTCTGATTTGGCACTGTTCAGTTGGAGATAGTTTGTTTGCATCCATGCTTTTATTTCTGAGAGACAGTTGGTGAGAGTGGAGTGTGTTGTGGGGGTGATGGTTTTTGTTGAGATATAAAGTTGGATGTCATCGGCGTAGCAGTGAAATTGAAGGTTGTGGCGACGAATTATTTTGCCAAGGGGGAGCATGTAGAGGATGAAGAGGAGGGGGCCAAGCACCGAACCCTGGGGGACGCCTTGGGACAGAGGAGCAGTGGAGGAGGTGCAGTTGTTGATGTTGATAAACTGATGTCTGTCGGTGAGGTAGGATTTCAGCCAGGAGAGTGCAGTGTCGGTGATGTTGAGTGATTATTCGAGGAGGGACAGCAGGATGGCGTGGTTGATGGTGTCGAATGCTGCGGTGAGGTCGAGGAGGATGAGGATATTAAGGTTGCCGGAGTCAGAGGAGAGGAGGAGGTCGTTTGTGATTTTGAGAAGAGCTGTTTCGGTGCTGTGTTTTGATCGGAAACCGGATTGAAATGGCTCAAAGAGATCATTGGAGCTGAGGTGGGCTTTAAGTTGTGAGGCAACGACACGTTCAAGTATTTTTGACAGAAAGGGGAGATTTGAGATGGGCCGGAAGTTGGACATGATGTCAGGTGTGAGTCCAGGTCTTTTGAGAATGGGTGTGACAGCAGCCAGTTTGAGAGAGGGGGGAACTGATCCAGATCTGAGGGAGGAGTTAATGATGGTGGCAATGAGTTGGGAGATGGCAGGGAGGCTCTCTTTAACAAATTTGGAGGGCATTGGGTCAAGTGTGCAGGTGGAGTTAATTCCAGTCATGAAGTCGGACAGTTGCATGGGGGTCACAGGGGAGAAGTGGGACAGGGGCTGTGAGGTGAAGGGGAGGGAGCCAGGAGGGGAGGTGGGGGGTGCTGATGAGGGTGTCAGATTGCTGTAAATGTTGCTGATTTTGGTTTGGAAAAACGAGAGGAAGGAGTTGCACTGTTCGGTGGTGAAGGATGAGGTGGCGTTGTCACAGGGTTTGAGAAGTTTGCTGATGGTGGAGAACAGACGCTTGGGGTTGCTGGAGCCAGACTGAATGAGTTGTGAGTAGTAATTAGACCGGGCTGCTTTGAGTGCGTTACTGTACTGCTGGAGATAGTCTTTGTAGATTTGAAGATGGACTGTTAGTGTGGTTTTCTTGTGTTGGCGTTCAAGTTGACGTTTCCTTGATTTCATTTGGCGGAGTTCGGGGGTATACCAGGGGGCGGAGTGTATGAAAGAGACATTTTTTGTTTTTGTGGGGGCCAGTTCATTGAGACAGAAGGAGAGGGTGCTGTTATAATAGTCCACAAGTTCAGATGGGTTTTCAGAAAGTGGGGGGAGACAGACAGACATCTTGCAGGTAATGGAGGCAGTGATTGCTGAAGGTGAGATGGATTTGAGATTTCTGTAGGTTATTGTGCGTTTTTGCTTTTGGGCGGGGGTGGGGATGTTGATGTCCATGATGATGGCCAGGTGATCAGAGATGTGGAGATTGAGGCTGGACAGATGATGGATGGTGAGACCAGTGGAGCAGACCAAGTCCAGGATGTGACCACGGCTGTGTGTTGGGAAGTTGATGTGCTGAGAGAAGTTGCAGCAGTGAAGGGTTTCCTTAAATTCAGAGGCATATTTGCAGGTCGGGTCGTCAACATGAATGTTAAAATCACCTAAGAGGAGAACAGATGGGGATATGGCAGAAAGCTGAGTGAGAATGTCAGAGAGGTCGGAGAGAAAGGAGGGGTTTGGCTTCGGGGGACGGTAGATGATGGCTGTGACCAGGGGAGTGGGACCAGAGAGTTTAAAGATCAGGTGTTCAAAAGAAGAAACATCAGGGATGGGGATTATGGTAGCTTTTATTTCCTTTCTGATAATAGCAGCTATACCACCACCCCGCCCTTGTGGTCGAGGTTTGTCAATGTATGTGAATCCTGCTGGGGTGATTTGATTTAAAGAAAAATAGTCCAGGGGTTTTTGCCATGTTTCGGTCAGATACAGAAAGTCCAGGTTATTGTCTTTAATGAATTCATTTAGAATGTGGCTTTTATTGTGGATGGAGCGTGTGTTGAGCAGGGCTGCTCTGAGGTGACGTTGCATTGGGGGGGGTTGTGTGGACCGGGGGAGTGGAAGGAGATTGGTCAGATTCACGTGTTGTTTGTTGTGATGGCGTAGTGTGGGCGTGTGACAGGACCGAATGGACGGGATGGAGTGTGGAGACGTGGAATGAAATAAAAACTTACGGCCAGAGCCTCTGTGTGGAGGACGGCGTTTGCGGAGTATTTCATTATCTGCGAGGATGTCCATGCAGTCCGGACGCAGGCGGTTATTAAAGGAGTGGAGATCTGACAGGGAGTAGAGCGGCGGCATGATCCGGTGAAGTGGCGCTAGCACGGAGCTAGCTAATGCTGGGGACCCGGGCAGCAGAGACCAGGAGCCGGATGACCGTGGAAGAAGGAGCGGTGTGAGTCCAGATAAAATGAGAATTATAATCCACAGCATATCAGGAGAATAATTCCAGTGGTTTCCAGAGGAGAATCGTAGGAGGGGCTGACAGCCTGGTGCAGAGTGGGAGCCGGGTGACCAGCCTACTAGCTGGTTAGCTAGCTTGATAGCCACCGGCTGTAGGCGGCAGGGAGAGACGATGTCAGCGGGAAAGCTGGCTGATCGCAGCGGGATGGGAAGACTCACACGAGCCGCGGAGTTAGGGTGGAGTTAGGGTGGAGTTGGGGTGGAGACAGAAATGTTAGCTCAGCAGACTTCAGGGAGCCGAGGAGCATCTAGGTAGCAGCCGGCTAGGTCCGATAATGCTAGCTAGCTAGCGGGCTAGGAACCGGTGAGCAGGAAAGAGCCAGCAGGTAGGAGATGACAACACAAATATCTGTGTCGATTCGATATAGTGATGCTGCTATTTTTGCTGATGACTGACGTTTCAAAAGTAGAGAGCCAGACAGGAGAGGTTCTGATCTGGACTAAAGAACAATATTTGGGGCGGAGGAGCGGCGAACAAACAACGCCAGCACCCCGGGGAAAAAAATAAATAAATAAATAATAATAATAATAATAATAATAATAATAATAATAATAATAATAATAATAATAATAATAATAATAATAATAATAATAATAATAATAATAATAATAATAATAATAATAATAATAATAATAATAATAATCATCATCTAGGGGGCGGTTTTGGCGCAGTGGTTAGAGCGTTGGTCATCAGATCAAGGGGCGCTGGTGAACTCCAGTTCGAATCCCGCCTCGGCCGCCACTGCGTCAGGCCGTTGTGTCCTTGGGCAAGACACTTTACCCGCATTTGCTCCTGTGGGTAATGTCCGCAGTAATGACTCTTACATGTCTAATATGTGTAATGTGTACTTGTAAAGCGCTTTGAGCACCTGTAAAAGCGCTCTAATAAAAAAAAAATGTAATGCATTATTATTATTATTATTAGTCTGATGTTGAGGTAAGGGTTAGGCTATGCCCAGTGCTCTAGTCGGTCTAGTCTGATGTTGAGGTAAGGGTTAGGCTATGCCCAGTGCTCTAGTCGGTCTAGTCTGATGTTGAGTATCTAGTGTATTAATACACACTGTTCATACTGCTCTCAGGCTGCTGTGTGTATCTAGTGTATTAATACACACTGTTCATATCTAGTGTGTTCACTGTTTATTCATCATTCAATTCATTCTATATTTGTCTCATAAAGACATACTGTATTCAGTTCTCCTTACATTACATTGCATTTAGCTGACGCTTTTATCCAAAGCGACTTACAATAAGTACAATCGACCAGGAAGACACAACCTTGAAGAAAACAGAATCATAAAGTACATCAGGTTTCATAGAGCCAAACATTTCAAGTGCAACTCAACTGGCTTTAGATAAGCCAGTCCTTTATTAGTATATAAGTGCTTTGTTAGTAATTCTATCGCTCTAAGTGGAGTCGAAAGAGATGAGTTTTCAGTCTGGAAGGTGTGTAAGCTTTCTGCTGTCCTGATGTCAATGGGGAGCTCATTCCACCATTTTGGAGCCAGGATAGCAAATCCACGTGTTTTTGCTGATGGGAACTTGGGTCCCCCTCGCAGCGAGGGTGCAGCGAGCCGTTTGGTTGATGCAGAGCGGAGTGCACGTGCTGGGGTGTACGGTTTAACCATGTCCTGGATGTAGGAAGGGCCAGATTCATTCCCAGCATGGTACGCAAGTACCATTGTCTTGAAGTGGATTCTAGCAGTTACCGGAAGCCAGTGGAGGGAGCGGAGGAGCGGAGTGGTGTGGGAAAATTTAGGAAGGTTGAAGACCAGACGAGCCGCTGCATTCTGGATGAGCTGCAGAGGTCGGATGGCACATGCAGGTAGACCAGCCAGGAGGGAGTTGCTGTAGTCTAGGCGTGAGGTGACGAGAGCCTGGACCAGAACCTGCGTGGCGTTCTGGGTCAGCTGGGGACGTATCCTCCTGATGTTGTAAAGCGTGTATCTGCAGCAGCGGGTTGTAGCAGCTATGTTTGCAGTGAAGGACAGGTTGTTATTTAGGGTCACACCCAGATTCCTTGCAGTCTGAGTCGGGGAAACAACTTAGGTGCCGATGTTGATCGTCAGGTCAAGAGTGGGACAATCTTTTCCCGGAAGGAAAAGCAGTTCAGTTTTGTCAAGGTTGAGCTTGAGGTGATGAGCAGACATCCACTGAGAGATGTCAGCTAGACAAGCAGAGATGCGTGCGACGACCTGGGTCTCTGAGCGGGGAAAGGACAGAATTAATTGGGTGTCGTCAGCGTAGCAGTGGTATGAAAAACCATGCGGGCTAATGACTGATCCGAGCGAGTTTGTGTACAGGGAGAAGAGGAGGGGACCAAGAACAGAGCCCTGAGGGACCCCTGTAGTTAATTGACAAGGGTCGGACTCGGACCCTCTCCAAGTTACCCTGTAGGTGCGGTCTTTGAGGTATGAGGTGAGGAGGGAAAGTGCAGAGCCTGAAACTCCAAGTTCTTGGAGAGTGCGAAGGAGGATCTGATGGTTCACCGGGTCGAATGCAGCAGACAGGTCCAACAAGATGATGACAGAGGAGAGGGAGGCTGCTTTAGCAGTGTGCAGTTCCTCAAAGACAGCAATGAGAGCAGTTTCTGTGGAGTGACCTGCCTTGAAACCAGACTGGTGCGGATCCAGAAGGTTGTTCTGATGGAGATAACAGGAGAGTTGTTTAAAGACAGCGCGTTCAAGTGTTTTAGACAGGAACGGGAGGAGAGAGACAGGCCTGTAGTTTATAACATCAGATGGGTTGAGAGTGGGTTTCTTTAAGAGAGGGTTTACTCTTGCCTCCTTAAGACTATTTGGAAAGTGACCAGAAGTTAGAGAAGTGTTGATGAAATGGGTTAAGAAACGGTAGCGATATCAGGAGCGATAGTCTGAAGGAGGTTTGAAGGGATAGGGTCCAGAGGACAGGTGTTAGGACGGGCAGAGGTAATGAGGGTAAGAACCTCACTTGGAGAGAGAGGGGAAAAGGAGGTCAGTGTGTGGGTGAAAGGAGGGTCTGGTGACCCAGCGGTGAGTAAAGGTGAGTCAGAAAAAGAAGAGCGAATATCATCAACCTTTTTTTCAAAGTGGTTAACAAAGTCGCTTGACAGAAGTGAGGAGGGGGGAGGGGCTTTGGGGGGGTCCAGAAGGGAGGAGGGGGAAGGGGCTTTGGGGGGGTCCAAGAGGGTGGAGAAGATGGAAAATAGTTTTTTGGGATTGGAATAGGAAGATTGGATCTTATCTTGAAAGAAAGTGCTTCTTGCCTGAGAGATGGAAGCAGAGAAAGAGGAGAGGAGAGCCTGATAGGTTGGGAGGTCATAATGGTGTTTGGATTTCCACCGTTTCCGCTCTGCTGCCCGAAGGACGGTTCTATTAGCACGCAGTGCGTCATTTAGCCAGGGAGCAGGAGGGGACTGACGAGCCTGCCGAGATGTGAGAGCACAGAGAGAGTCCAGAGAGGATGAGAGAGTAGAGAGGAGAGTTTCTGCAGCAGAGTTTGGAGGCAGGAGTTGGAACGAGTCAGAGGAAGGGAGGGCTGAGAGAACCGATGAGGCAAAGGTAGAGGGGGAGAGGGAACGAAGGTTACGGCGGACAGGTGCAGGATGAGAAGAGATTAGTTCGTTATGTTTGGAAAGGGGTAGAGAGAATGAAATGAAGAAGTGATCGGATGTGTGGAGCGGGTTTACAGAGAGGTTAGAAGTAGTGCAGTTCCTTGAGAATATGAGATCAAGGACATTGCCAGCTTTATGAGTTGGTGGGGATGGAGACAGTGAGAAAGCAAAGGCGGTTAACAGAGATGTTAGTTCGTCTATCTTCCCTGTCTGGATGTTGAAGTCTCCGAGAAGTACAGCTGGAGGGCCAGTTTCAGGGATGTGTGAGAGGAGATTATCTAATTCCTCCAAGAAGTCTCCCAAGGCGCCTGGTGGACGGTAGAGAACAACAATGGTTCATTGTATAGGATGGGTTACTGTGACGGCATGGAATTCAAAGGTGGAAGGAGTGAAGTTAGGTAGCTTGAAGAGGGAAAAGCTCCAGTTGGGAGAGAGCAGGAGACCAGTGCCACCTCCTCTGCCAGTGGGTCTGGGTGTATGGGAGAAGGAATATGCTGTGGAGAGAGCTGCTGGGGTGGATGTGTTGGATGGAGTAATCCAGGTCTCAGTGAGAGCAAGGCAATCCAGAGACTGCAGGGAGGCGTAGCCAGAGATGAAGTCAGCCTTAGGAACAGCTGACTGGCAGTTCCACAGGCCGCCTGAAACTAGATGTTGGATCTCAGTGGAGCACGTGGGATAGACGAGAGCAGGCCGGTTATAGCGATTAGGAGATACACGGGGCCAGCGATGATTGCGAGAAGACACGTGAACAGGAATGGAGAAAATACACATGATTATAGCCTGAGGGGCTAAACAACCAAATGAAATAAAACACCAGCGATACTTAGCTCAATCAGAGGAGGATTTGCCTCCTCTTTGCCCCCCTCGTGACCCCAGCAGGACTCCAATGTCTTTGTCAGTCACCCGGTCTCGATGCACACTGGGTTCTTCAGAATTTAAATGCGGTATTTAAGTGCTTTTTAGCTGAAAGATGGGTGAGTCACGCTGTTGTACTTCACGCAATCAGCAGAGTGGCCCTGCCTATATTGTAATGCAGGGTTGAGAGCCCGACTGAGACCTGTGTAACAGGTTGACTTTGAGCAGATCTGAGATTTAAAATCTCTCAAAAGCGCAGTTTTAGCTACAATAACTACAGAACAATTATACAGAGTAGAATAAATGAAACAGAGAAGTCTAATTAAACAAGAATATAACTTACAGTGGTTGCTGCGTCAATAGGTAGTGTCGTCACCCGGAGTCGCATACATACATAACGTAGATGCATGATTATAATATGTTTCTTATGATGAGGGATCTTGAGGCTTGTCCGGGTTACATCATCCTGAAATTATATTTGTATTATAATACCATGTTTCTTAGTAACTAACTGTTAACTTGAGTTTTTAACATTGATTCTAGTTTCTGATGTGCTCTGTGTTTCAGCGGTTCAGAGTCAGCGTGGCTGGGGAGTGACTTTCTCTACTACTGAGAACTGTGCAGTGAAAGGATCAACAGTGGAGATAAGCTGCACCTACACATATCCATCCAGATGGAAAGGCAGTATCATAACAGTACTGAAAACATTCTGGTTCACTGAAAGGAAAAGTGGTGAACCTGTAGATCTGAAAACAGACTCAGAGTACGCAGGTCGTGTCGAGGATCGCTGTGAAACCAACACCTGCACTCTGAGAATCAGAAACCTGAGAGAGAGCGACTCAGCGAAGTACTGGATCAGGATCGAAACAAACCACCCAGGTGGAAACTATAGTGGTTCACCTGGAGTCTCTTTGTCTGTCACAGGTAACATTTTCATTCCTGTGTATCATTTCCAAATGTTCAACATCGCGAAAACAATCATATAAATGTGTGCTTGTTTCATGGTGTGCGAGCTGAGCTGTGGGATCTGTTTGTATGTGTTGTTGGTTTGGCTGTGCAGCACCTGTGTCTGGAGGTTTGAAAGTGCTTTAGAAATGAAGCTGTATTGTATTGTATTTAATGAATGCAGGTATGTTGACAGTTTTTATCTGAAATATCATTCATTTTATTTAATTTAATTGTTTATTTGAACAGGGACAATGCACATTAATGAACACTTAAAGCAAATCATGCGTAAAGTGTAAACATGCCGGATTTAGCTTTGAGCTCATTTCCATCCGTAGTCCGTCACATACAACATTTAAGAACATGACATTTATAAACATAGCACAAATAAATACATGAGATGCAGAAAGAGCAAGAGCAGCACACACAAGTATTTACCACATGGCAGTACACTATAGCAGCTACGACATATTAAGGGCAAGAGGAGATACCCCTGTGCTAAAGTGCATTCAGCGGTGATTGCACGTCTGTTTGTTTCTCAACAATTCTTTGAGTTGACCTTTGAAGCTATTGAGAGTGGGACAATCCCGTATCTCAGTTGGGAGGCTGTTCCACAAAGAGCTGCCTTTAATTCCTGTTCTTTCTTCACAAATCCAGGTCTCACGGTGCAGGTTGAACGCAAAGATAACCAGGTAGAGCTGAGGTGTCAGAGCAGGTGTGATGTACCCTCTGGTCATTATGTCTGGTACAAGAACTTGAAAACTCAGTCAGGAACATCTTCTACTCGTGCATTCCTCTTTGGTGAAACAGACACATATTCCTGTGCTCTGAAAGGACATGAGGACTTCCCCTCTCCTGCAGTGTGTGAGTTAACCACTACACACACACTGACATTACAATGCAATTCAACTTCAGAGATAACCTCACTGCAGTGTTGATCATCTGCATACGGAGACAGCAGTAGCACAAAAACAAAAACGTAGCTGTGACCTGTACATAATTGTAATAAAAGCAACATACAGTAAACAACTAGAAAATGCATTTCCTGCAGAAAATGCGTGTGAATGCTGTAAACTGTGAACATTTGTGGCTGAAAATGCAGAAAAAGCTGAATATGTTATTAGCTGAATGGTAGCTGCTTTTAGCTACAAAAACCAAGTAAGTGTGTTGCTGAACTTAGCGGAGAAATGCAGAAAAGTGAAATGATTTGAATCAAATGATTACAGCTTAAATGCATTGCAATAACTTCCATGTTAAAAAAAGACTTTAAAAAGCTAAATATTTTAAAAAGTATAACATATTTTGAAAAAGTTGAAAGTTTCCCATCATGTGTTGAAAAGGCTGAATAGTTTGATATTTGAATGGTTCCTGCAGCTGAGATTAGGCTGAAGGAGTTACATGTAAGTATTAGTGATTGAATGTTTACAAACACCTGTGTGTGTAAACCCAGAGATCAAAGGTTTCCATGGTGTCTGCTCTGATTGGATGATATCACTCACATGTGTGTGTGTGTGTGTGTGTGTGTGTGTGTGTGTGTGTGTGTGTGTTAATTGTTACAGCTCAAATGCATTGCAATAACTTCCATGTTAAAAAAAGACTTTAAAAAGCTGAATATTTTAAAAAGTATAACATATTTTGAAAAATGTGAAAGTTTCCCATCATGTGTTGAAAAGGCTGAATAGTTTGATATTTGAATGGTTTGTAGCTGAAAGTAAGCTGAAGTTATGGAGAGCCAAAGCATAGGCTGACATAATAATAAGGGGATTAAAGATTTGAAGAACTATAGTGGAATGAATAAGTGGAAGAATACATATTCGAAAAACTAATACAAGGAAAATCCTATACGCACCAAGAACATCTAAAAAGAAATGTAAGAATAAACTAGAACATGCATTTCCTGCAGAAAATGTGCACTGTAAAACCTGACAAGTTAATAGAACTCAAACGTTTTTTGAAACTGATTACATCAAAGTTTTTGAGTAATACTTATACCTTAACTGAAATGTTTTAAGTTCAAATATAATCTTATCAATTGAGTTCTATTTAGTAGTAATTTTCAAGGGACACAAACATATTGTTTTTAAGTTAAAGAAACATCATATATTAAGTTTTTTTTAACTAAGAATTTGTGTTAACACTGTACATATAAAGATCAAGTATTGCTCACTTAAAAATGTTCATATCTTTACAACTAGCTATTTTGTTAGCACACTACATATGACAATCAAATATATTTAACTTGAATATTTGTATTATCTCTAAATACAAAACTTTTAGCTGTATAAAACGCGATATGAATTAAAAACATCCATTGAGTAGTACTCAAAACTGACTGAATGTAGAGTACTTAAAACTTTTTTTGAAACCGATTACATAAATATTTTCAGATAACTGTAACTCAAAATCCCTGTTGTTCCCTAATGTTACAAAGTTAACATTTTGAGTAAACATTAAAAAGCACTTTAACACTGACAATTTAAATGGAAATCACTGTTTTATTAAGTGACAATATACAAAATAATCTAACCATCACTTATGAGTGAACACAATTTTCAGGAACAGTTCTGCGTATTAATTTAACACATGGACCATAAAGACCCAATACATATAAAAGTATGAAACAACATCTACGAACAGTCCTTCAACTTGAAGCTGAACAGAAACAAATCTGTCAATGAACACAACAGAACACAGATGGAAAGCAGCAGGGTGTAAGCAGAGGAGAACAGTGTGTGTGTGTGTGTGTGTGTGTGTGTGTGTGTCTGTGTGTGTGTGTGTGTGTGTGTGTGTGTGTCTGTGTGTGTGTGTGTGTGTGTGTGTGTGTGTGTGTGTGTGTGTGTGTGTGTGTATGTGTGTGTGTGTGTGTCTGTGTGTGTGTGTCTGTGTGTGTGTGTGTGTGTGTCTGTGTGTGTGTGTCTGTGTGTGTGTGTGTGTGTGTCTGTGTGTGTGTGTGTCTGTGTGTGTGTGTGTGTGTGTGTGTGTGTGTGATTGTTAGACTGCAACTTTGTTGGTAGGATTACACTGCCAAAAGCTCATTTTTCAGGCTCAACACCCTGGGCTTCAAGTTCTTCAAGTTCTTCAAGTTCTTCAAGTTCCCCTCATCCAGGCCCATCAACACTTTCTGGGTGAAGATTAAAGTGTTGGCCAAGTCTTTTGGGTAGCTCAGATGCAGGGCAAAGGTCAGTGCAAAAAGCAGGATGATTGCGTCAGCCAGTGTGGGGAGCTCGATAACTCTGTTATATCTCTCACAGGCTACGCCCTCTACTGGACTCTTTGAGTACTACCTTATCATTCAAGCATTCACCTACTGAGATTTCTATAGACGTAGCCGGCCCCGGGGCGGGCCTACGTGAATGCGTGCACATCTCACTTCCGTATAAAAGGAGGCCTCGCCTCCTGACCACCATCCTTTACTCTTCAGCGAGCGGAGGTGATAGCCTAGCACTGAGTCAGAGACGTATTTTTTGAGAGAAAAGAAGAAAGAGAAAGAAAGAAACGAGTATTTTTTGAAATCGTGCCCTGGCTTAAATAGCGGGCACCGATCCCCACCACCTCTGCTTCGAGTGTTTGGGGGACCAGGATATGGCCGAGGCGGTGCCAATTTCACGTTCACCATTCCTTCCGAGTCCGGCGTCCATGGAAGTCCACCGGCCAGGGCTGTACTCTCCCTGGATGATGATCATGGCGGCGGGTGTGTGGGCTACTCAGTCATTGCTAGGCAAGCCCCCGCCTCACCAGGTCAGAGCGATTATTGGGCCGCAAGGCCGAATAAGTAGCTTGGTCCACGAGCCTTGCCTCAGGCCCGGTTCCCCCGGGGACCGGTGCTCGGTGGCTTCACATGATATAGGGTCGACCCTACTTCATCACAGGCCGCCGCCGCCTGCCGTGTGATGTCCCTGGGATATCACGTCGCATGGCATTTTTTCAAAGAGGATTGTGTTGATCTCCTGGGAGCCCCCGTCTTTACGGAAGGGCTCTATGGATCGATCTCCTTGCTCACGGGATGAGGAGTAGTCGCAGCGTGGCTGCTTCTTGCCATCCCCAGAGGAAGAAACACTGTCCTACACTCCCCGCCCCGCTGTAAACCCCAGTATAGGGAGCCAGCAGGTGGGCGTGTGCACGTGAGTGGAATAAACCGAGTGCTGTCAAAGCACTGTGCGGGTTCAAGAGACGCTATTGCCGGCGTGCTGTTGTCAGAAAACACACCTTGCCTGGTATAATAGCTCCGATTAATGCATTTCACTGGAATGGGAAACACAGCGTTAATAGGTGGGCGCGCGGCCCTCGTGAGAGTGGCCGCGGTGCGTTCAGGACCTCCGCAGAGGAACGGTGGTTTACGTTTGTAAACTCTAGTTCTAATCTTGAGTGATGTGTGTGTGGGAAAAATGCATTCAGTGAGAACGAGTGCATTTATCCCAGAGTAAGAGCAATCTCTCTCCACAATTCCACTTTTCCCCATAATGTCCGTTTCAAAGAGACGGCATTGTGACGGCGCGTGCGGCCCCCCTCCCCTGAGGGTGGGCCGCGGTTCGTTCTAAGACCTCAGTGCGTTCTAAGACCTCAGTGCGTTCTAAGACCTCAGTAGAGAGAAGAGTCACCGCAGCGCTCGCTCCTCCACAGGCTTTTCTGCAGACGAGGGAGCGCGGCGCGACGGTGACGGTCCGTCCACACAGCGGCGTGCGTTGTCGCTTGCCGGCAGGCGTGTCTGAAGCGGTTTGATTGGCTAGAGCTTGTACTGGCATATTATTTGATTTGCTGACGCTTCTGCCGAGGCTTCAAAAGTTGAACATTGCTCAACTTTTGCAGCGAGCCATGCCAGCAAAGCTCCGCTTCGCTTCCCACAATGCAGTTCGGCAAAAAGTGACGTCACCCCATTCAAAGTGAATGGTGAAGCTTTCAACGCACGGCGCTGTGTGGACGGGCCGTGAGACTAAGGGAGAGGTGCCGGCACGGAGATCTCGTGCCTGCGGCACCCTCCACCTCTTCGGCCCACCCCGTGGAACCGGCGTGCCGGAACTCACGGGGACGGGCTGCCCGTCTTCACGGATCTGACTGGCGGGGGGAGAAAATCTCTCCGCCCGGGACGAGAGGGCGAATCCCGCCTCCTCCCTGTATAATGCACAGATCATTACGTTTTCTCATAAGAATGAGGTTGATCTGTATCCAAATCTAGGTGTCTTTTGTTTCCACAAATGCTACACTTACATGATAAATGTTAACCGTACAAATTCCCCATTCGCTGCCCCAGCTGGAGCTCCTGTAAAGGAGGTGGCTAGTGGGCATGCGCAGATGAGAGGGATGAACCGCAGGGAGTGCTATCTAAAGGAAAGCGCTATGCGGGTGTAGGGACATTATGGCCGGCGTATTACTGTCAGAGAACACACTACGCCTAGAGCAAAGACTCCAGTTAATGCAGTTTACCGAAGTGGAGGTAAGGGCTGCATTATGGCGGAGCCCCAACTCACACAAGAGCGCGTGGCGGTGCGTTCAGGGACCTCAGTAGAACACACTACGCCTATAAAGACTCAGATTAAATGCTGTCTACCGTAGTGGTGAGAACAGCATTATTATGGTGGAGCGCGCGCTCACACAAGAGCGCACAGCGGTGCGTTCAGGGACCTCAGTAAATAATCGGCCCTTTCTGTGTCGACCCTCCATGGGCAAATCTTCCCTTCACAGGGAGTTTTGCGGTGGAACAGGTCACCAGAGAGTATCACAGCTTCATAGCTGCGGCCATAGCTGTGTACTAACAAAGTGGATGGACAGGACGCTGAAACGGGGCTATTCACTCAAGTTTTGCAGCGTCCCACCTCCTTTTATGGGCATGCGAGAGGAAATCTGTCTTCCCAGGAGGAGATTGGTTTCCTCTCAGCAGAGATTCAGGCTCTGGTGCAGAAACAGGCTGTGTCTGTTGTGCACCCTCAGCACAGATAATAGGGTCTTTATTCTATGTACTTCCTGGTTTCAAGAAGACAGGGGAATTCAGATCTATTCTAGATCTCAGCGGCCCGAATCGCTACATTGCCTGCAGAAAATTCCGCATGTTAACTATAAAACAGTTAATGGGGCTAGTGCAAACCGGGCAATTGGTTGACCACCATCGACCTGAAAGACGCATACTTTCATGTGGAAAATTGCCCCGGAGCACAGAAAGTGTCTGCGTTTTGCCTTCCAGGGGATAGCCTATGAGTACAACAGATTATAATAATAATAATAATAATATATTAGATTTATAAAGCACCTTTCATTGCTCACAGCAATCCCAAGGTGCTACAGGAGGCATCATAAAAACAAACAAAATAAACAAAAGTTTAATCAAAAGCTTTTTTTAAAAGAAAGGTTTTTAAGCCTTTCTTGAAGGTGTCAGTGGTCTGTGGAGTCCTCAGGTGGTCTGTGGAGTCCTCAGGTGGTCTGGGAGTCCTCAGGTGGTCTGTGGAGTCCTCAGGTGGTCTGGGAGTCCTCAGGTGGTCTGTGAGTCCTCAGGTGGTCTGGGATGGAATTCCACAGGTGAGGAGCAGCTGCACAGAAAGCCCGATCCCCCATTGTGCGGAGTTTGGTCCTCGGGGGGCGAAGCCGATGGTTGGTTGTGGAGCGGAGGTTGCGTGTGGAGGTTTGAGATGTGAGAAGTTCCTTCAGGTATGGAGGAGCGTTCCCGTGGATGCATTGATGGGTCAGTAGTGCGATCTTGTATTCAATCCTGAATGAGACAGATTAGCGTTCGGCTATTCCCTATCCACATGCACGTTCAGTAAATGTGTGGCCACTGCGCTTCAACCGCTGTGCACCCACGGCATGAGAGTTTTTCTTTTACTAGACGACCTCATAGTCATGGCCGGGTCCAGGGAACAGGCAATGCTTTCCACAGCACAATTGATCACATACCTAACCAAATTAGGCTTTGCGATCAATTGAAAAAAGAGCACCCCCATACCTCACCAACAGGCGTTGTAGTTGGGAGTGGTGTTCGATGCAGGCGCGCTACGCGCCACCCTGTCAGGGAGCAGAAGTGCGTCCCTTCTCCGGGCGGTGCACAGGCTGCGACAGGGGGCGACAGTGACAGCTTTAACTGTCATGCAGACTTTGAGTTTCATGGCGGCTGCTCACATTGTGGTCCCGCTGGGGTTACTGCATATGCGCCGCCTGCAGAGGTGGTTCTCCAGCCTGCGTTTGGATCCCAAGAGGCACAAACGGCGGCTGGTGACCATCCCCCCCTCAGTGGAGGGCAACCTCCGGTTCTGGGGGTCTCCCGGGCGCCTCCGGAGGGGGTCTCCACTGGGACGGGTAACCTCCTACATCACAGTGTTCATGGGAACAGGATGGGGAGGGACCTGCCTGAAGAGGGCTATAGGTGGGCGCTGGTCTCTAACAGAAACACGACACAGCAACCTCCTAGAGCTACGGGCGGTAGTGTTAGTCCTCCAGCATTTCATGAACCTGTCTCTGTGGTCCTGCCTGACTCTCACCATACTACTTCCCTGATGGCTCCCACAGGAGTGCTGACATCCTCGTGGATTCATCTTCTTATTATACACACATGCATTTCCAAACATTTGGACTACCTATGTTGCAAATGTATTATCTTTTCAATTTACACACAGCATCTATTGCACGTCTGTCCGTCCTGGGAGAGGGATCCCTCCTCTGTTGCTCTCCCTGAGGTTTCTCCCATGTTCCCCTTAAACTGTGGGTTTTCTCTGGAAGTTTTTCCTTGTACGATGTGAGGGTCTAAGGACAGTGGGTCTAAGGACAGAGGGTCTAAGGACAGAGGGTCTAAGGACAGAGGGTCTGAGGACAGAGGGTCTAAGGACAGAGGGTGTCGTATTGTCATACTGATATTCTGTACAAACTGTGAAGACCACTGAGACAAAGTTTTGGCGGCAGTTCCTCATGTTTGTCTAGAAGTCTTCTCAGCAGGGCTCTATAAATAAAGAACTACGGCAGATGTGTCATATTTAATGCAGCCGAACCGTGTATTACAATGTCGTTATGTGATGACTTTCAAAGAGAAAAGCAAGAACACTCGGAATAAAGTTTTTTTTTTTTTTTTTTTATGTTTTTGGATATTATATTGCATTAACATCATATCCCAACATGCATTGTGGCTAAAACATCCAATCAACGAGCTTCAAGCTGAGGATCTTGGGTAATCAGTTCAGTGGGTTTGTGGTGTGTATCGCTCGAAATGTCCCTTATAGGCCTACGTCTGTTTCCGGTGACTTTATTTACGACTAAAAAGCCCAAGATTATAGAATTAAACGAATAAATAAAAACAAGGATAATTGTGTGTTATTGTTGAGTAAATAAGGAAAAAAAGATTTTCAAAAATACAGATTTCAGTATTTGAGGCTCTGAGCACCATTTATTTTCCTCACAGACGGCAAAAAAAGTCTGACATTATACGATTTAAAATAAAAACAAATAAATAAAAAGATAAAACACTGGCATGTAATTTACGTTAGAATAAATAGAATGGTTTTGAATAATAGGAGAGTAAAATCTATGTCACTTTACAGCCCCGCCCACTTTTGGGGAAACCAACACTGTCATTTGAACGGCGGACGGACATTCGGGGGCAAAGCAGAAGCCGAGAAGGGGGACTCGGGCAGACGGCCCGGGGGCAAAGCAGAGGCCGAGAAGGGGGACTCGGGCGGATGGTCCGGAGGAACAGCTTCAGAGCAGGGAAGTCTGCGGCGGGGAAACACAAAGGGCCGAAGACAGGGGTGAAGGTCTCGTCGGGGTATATTAGGGGGCCGGGCTCGAGAGCGAAGGCATCAGCTGGGAAAGTCATTAGGCCGGGCTCGAGGATGAAGGCCGTGGCTGGGGATCTCGGGGGGCTGGGCTCGAGGGCGAAGGCCGCGGCACTCAGGGCGCCGGGCTTGAGGGCGAAGGCCGCGGCTGGGGAACACAGGGGGCCGGGCACAAGGACGGGCAAGAAAGCGACGACGGGACAGCTCCAGAGGACGACGTACGCCGCAATGGGACCCCTCCAGTGTCAGCTGGATTGCCGGAGCACTGGGATCGAGAGCAGGAGCTGGTGGGACCCCTGGCGGGACAGGCGTGGACGGGAATCTGGACGGAACATGAGCTGGTGCCAGTGGGACCCCGGACGGAGCAAGGGCTGGTGTCGACAGGACACTCGGTGTAGCACGTGTCGGCGGGACCCCCAACAGGACAGGATCTGGTGTTGGCAGGAAATCCGACGGAGCAGGTGTCGGCAGAACCCCCAACGGCACAGGACATTGGGTTGGCAGGACCCTCGAGACTCGAGAGGAGACTTGAGAATGAACTCGAGAGGAGACTTGAGAGGGGACTCGAGAAGAGACTGGAGAGGGGACCTGAGAAGGAACTTGAGAGGGAACTTGGGAGGTGACTTGAGACGGTCGGTACGCCGACAGGACACGAGGAGCTGGCGTCGGCCGGAGAGCCAACAGGTGACGAGGAGCCGGAGTCGGGCGGTATGCCGACAGGACACAGGGTGCTGGCGTCGGCCGAAGAGCCAGTACTGGAACTGAAACCGGAGTCGGGACCATGGCTGCTGGGGCCGGAACCAGGGCCTGAACCATGACTGCTGGGGCCGGTACTGGAGCCGGAACCATGGCTGCTGGGGCCTGTACTGGAGCCCAAAGCATGGCTTCTGGGGCTCGGGCTGCTAGCCTGGACTTGCAACTCCTTCTCTTAGGAGCCTTTTGGAGGCTCCGTGGACCTCCAAAAGCCAGACGAGTACCCGAGAACGGATCCTGGACAGGAGCAGGAAATGGGGAAGAAGCAGGGGCTGACTCCAGACAGAACACACGAGACGTATGGTGTCAGGCTGGGAATTGGGAGGCAGGGGGCTAGCATGCCAGGTGCAAGCAGGCCGGGAATCACATGTCGGGAGAAAGTCCATAATCCAGCCAGGTAAAAACTTCACTAAACATGGTTTCTCTCTTGCTATCTGGTGCGCCTCTGCCAGAACAGCCTCTTTCTGCTCAACACTGGACGCTCCCCTCCACCTACCATAGCAGAAAGTCAAAGAATAGGTACATTGATGTAACTCCACCTCAAATGGATCATCTGCTGGGTCCATCTTGGTGAGATTATTCCATCACGACTGGAGGGCAAGGTACACAGGACCCAAATGCAGAATAATCAAATTCAAAATACTTTATTTGCAAAACTAGCAACAAAGTAGAATAAGGCAAGGCAAAAACACAAAAATCCCTCTGAACAAAAAAACCTTCCAACAACATCAATAATCTCACAAAGACAGACAGAAAAACCAGAACTTAAATGCACACAAACTAATCAACTGAACAGGACACAGGTGGGGGAGGAGACAACACAGGGCACCAGGTGCACACAATCAGCAGTAACAGACACGATGGGAGGGGGAACACAGAGGCAGGAAACCAAAGACAGAAAGACACGACAAAAACACAACACGGACAGATCGTGACAACAGCAGCTTTTTGGCATGTTAAAACTATTATTTTCTGCCTCGCTCATCAGAGTAACAGCTTGCGAAATTACAGCCTTGTCTACTGATTTCAAATGTGTGCTCTAAAATGATATTTATAAGCAGGGGTGCACATAACTTTTTTGCTGTAGTTCTCAAAGGAGCATCTGGAGATGTTACTTGGTGCGCATCCTTAAAATGAAATAAACCGGACCTTTTGAGGGGGTCTTGACTTTATGAAGGGGGGGGGGGGTGCGCTAGTCAGCACGCAGCAGGGTTACTGTGCGGAGCGCATAAAGCAGACCCTTCACGCGATAGCGAGGGGTAGAGCGAGGGATCGCAGATGCCGTCGTGCTCGCGGACGGATTAAAACAATTAAACCTAAATAGCTCGCAAATTATACTTTGGCGGCCGTTAATATACCTGAGCGGCCCGCCCAAGTAAAGTCTATGTGTGGGAAACCCTGCTATCTTACCAGTCCTTATACAACTCACAAATATCCCTCTCTCTCTCTCTTCTCTATCTCTCTTTTCTGTCTCTTCTCTCTTTTCTCTCTCTCTCTCTCAATGTTGGTGCGCAAATGCGCCTTTTTTCAAATGATCCGGTGCTCGTTTTTGGCGGGGGGTGCACATGCACACCTGTTATGTGCAGCCCTAAACGTATTTACATATAAGATACGTTCATAACAAACGTAACGTGGGAGAAAATACGTTTCTAGATAAACGTAATTGAGAATGCAGTTTAGTTCTGTGGGAACGTAATTTTTAGGAGACAGGGTTGGACTTTTTTTGTATGAATTTATGTTTCATCCAATCACAGAGCTTCTTGACTTATCACGAGGTGTGTCGCAAAGCGGACAGGCGTCGTCACAACAATAGCTGGGGATTGTGGGTAGTGTAGTCTCTTTGGTGCTCCACATTTCAGAGAAAACAAGTTGTTTCTCAGAATTGAAGGGGAAAAACACAAAAGCATTACACACAATTTAAACCAATCAATGTTGTGTAATTAACAAGGATAATCTGGTGTTTTGTAGTCGATGAGTAGTGCATATATCACTGTAAAATCAATCGACAGTAAGGGGAATACTTACTTCTGGGTGTACAATTCTCCGTTATCCAATGAGAATGGACGCTCACATTGCCTTTAAGGGCAGCCGACACAAACGAATGCCGTGCTTCCATGAGCGTCAAATCCCGCCACAGATGGGAATACATTGCAATCAGTTGAAAGCTATTTGCGTCCCTTTATGAAGCTGAAGGAGCCTAGGAGCGTCACAACTGCACGCCACGGACACTGACCAAACGTCACTCCTGGACGATTATGGAGTGAGAGTGTGTTGGTTAAACACTATTTTCGAACCTAAAATAGCAGCAGGCGGCGCGCTTTTCTTCTTCTTTTTTGTTACCGCATGCATGTCTTTGCATGTTTTATTAACTTAGAGGCATAGAGGATTTATGTTAATTGTATCCACTAACGTTGTAACATAACCGTGCGTTATGCATTACATTACATTACATTATGCATGTTTGTAAAAGCAAGCTAACTTGAAACACTAGACTATTAATCTGTTAAGCCCGGCAGCCCCCGGTACCGAGGGCTTCTTGTTCACGAAACTTTGTCTCAGGGCTTCTTAACATTTAAAAACCTATTAATGTGTCATACCCACTTAACGAAACTCAGCTAACTGACGATACGAACCATTTTTACCGAAACAAAACAAGAAGAAGCGTCTAAATTAGCCCTGAGCGAAAAAATGCCAATGCACAGAACTCACGGTACAAATAATGTATTATACTTATCGTAACTGCACATACAAGATATCAGATTAAAGCTGAGATTCCACAGATTCTAGAAGTATTAGTATCATCACTGTGCGATCATTACCTTTGCTGAGATACATGTATTTGAAAACGCTGGGGGGTATAAATTACCTTGTAAAATGAATAGTCTAGTGTTTCAAGTTAGCTTGCTTTTACAAACATGCAGAACGCACGGTTATGGTACATTGTAGTGGATCAAATTAACGTAAATCCTCTATGCCTCTAAGTTAATAAAACATGCGGTAACAAAAAGAAGAAAGAAAACGCGCCGCCTGCCGCCACTTTAGGTTCACTTTTCCAGAGAACATTTGCAACACAAACGTTTCACTTTGAGATATAACTTAAAACAATATAAAAATACTGTCTTACATGTAAGTTAAATCATTTTTCAAGTGAGGCAGATATTAAATGTAGGCTAGCTAACAAGAGCTCAAATCAAACTAACACACCATGCGACAGAAAGTGCATTAGATGCAGAAATTAATAACACATCATTTAAATACTGTGCAAAGGCAAGACGTAACTCACCAGAGTAGTGCGGCCAAAAAGGATCACGATTCCGGCAGTGAGAGCACGGTGGGCAAAGTATTCTTAAAAGTCTGAGCGATTTCAACAGAGACGAGGGGCTAATGGCGGACTCTGGTGAAGCATGTGGTGAAGGCATGTGTGATAGAACGTCTAGGCACGTCGGGGGCGGAGCACATACGTGATGACGTCAGACCAGCGTCAGACAGATTCAGTAAAAATGTTTGAGTACTATTACCAATATGACCCAAAGTGGTTGAACACTGTATACACAATATTAAAAATCAGTTCAGAGTCATCAGAAAATTAGCGGTGAATTAACTTTTTTAAATGTTTGAGTTAAAACAATCAATTTTCTTTCAGAAGCTTGTAATGTTCGGTCTTACAGTGCGTGCGAATGCTGTAAACTGTGAACATTTGTGGCTGAATTTAGCTGAAAATGCAGAAAAAGCTGAATGTGTTATTAGCTGAATGGTAGCTGCTTTTAGCTAAAAAAATGCAGAAAAAGCTTAATATTTCAAAGAAAAGATTTAAAAAAAGGTATAAACAACAACATGTATAGCCTTGATGTCCTGAAATAGCTGAATAATGTAATAGTTGAATGGTTTCTGCAGCTGAAAATAGGCTGAAGGAGTTCAATATCAGATGTAAGGAGTAGTGAATGAATTTGTATTAAGATGAGAAAGGAAAGGAAAAAGGCTTGGGAAAGCAGCAGAATATTTTGACTGCAAACTTTTCGACTAAAACCATACGTCACCAATAATGTATAAAATATGTGGAACCTGTTGAAGTCTGTATGAAGTCTCCATCAGACAGAAAATAATAGGCTGAGACAGTCTGTTAAAGTCCAGTCTGTCAGTGTTTGTTTCTGTGCTGAGCACTGAAGTGAAATATTTGTATGTATTCATGCTAGCAAACTATGAATAAGCTTAAATGGGAAATAATCTGTGTAAAACCGTGAGCTGGATTTGGGCCTGCTGACATGTGTTTTGGAGGAACAAAGGGTGCTTGGAGTTAACAGGTTTTATTGCCCTGTGGGGGAGGTATGAGAGTTGGATGAGAGTTCCTTCTGCTTAAGATCTCCTGTATGTCATGTTTCAGGGAAGTCAACATATCTTGAATAGTATATGTGTGTGTTTGATTACTTTGTATTCATATGAGGGTATTAATATGTATTATCTTTGTGAACAAAAGGGATACAGCTCAGGCCTCTGGAATGTGCAGGAAAGTGGGTGCGTGAAAGTCTATGCAGGAAAGATAACGGACGCCAGATACATTTTATTACCCTCTCAGAGACACGGGTTTATTTTTGGGTATAAAAGTTGTGTTTGAATTCAGTTCACTCTCTTTTCTCCTCTGGCTGGCTGCAGGTAATGTAGGGATCCCATAGATAGCTGTATTGAATTTGTACTGTATTTGATTGTATTGCATTGTCATATTACCATTAAAGTGGATTATTGTTTAACGATTACTTGGTAGCTCTGGATTCCTTCCTGTGTTTTTAACCAGCTTGAATAAGGACGCGCGGAGATTAGAAATGCGGAGAAGATATCCCTTATAATCTCTATCAGCACCTACTCATAACACCTGTGTGAGCCCAGAGATCAAAGCTTTCAATCTGCCCAGCAGCACCATGGTTACCAGCTGCAGCACTGAGTGTCATTAAGAATGCATTGGGGATCATATCTGACAATTTTGCCACCTGTTCAAAAACTATGGGTCCAATCAAAAAATTAACAGACCGTGAGCATCAGGGAACCCCAATTAACTGATATATGTTGTTTTTTTGGTTTTGTGTGGTAAATGTGGAGATGAGAGCAGTTTGTCTAAAGTGTACTTCTCTCTGTTTTGAAGAAAGATCCAGATTTTTTTAATATGGCAATCAATTGGGAGCTAGGTGGACTTTTTGTCTCTTCATGCCCTCAAAAGGCATTTTGTTTAATATTTGTTCCTAATTTTTTTTTTTCAACCTAAGAGAGGTTTTCCTTCGTTTTTCATAAAAAATATGTCTGCGGAGTGTAGGGTTTGGGAATTATGGCAAGTTTAAAACATTTTTTGGCGAGAATTTCAAGCACTCCTGCACTCTGTTTTGAGATCAAAGCACTCTAAGCCTTAACGAGCTGCTCCATCCACTCTAATGTTAAAATCTGAAGAAAGCCTCTTTACCAAGCTCCAAACTAAGTTCAATATCTCAAAAAGTGTGAAAGATATCAAATATTTGTATCATAATTGAATAGCAGAAGGTCTTGTGATCATTTTAAAGTTGGAATGAAGTCTCTAGCTGAAAGTATGTGGAAGGAGAAGCATTTGGCGTAAGGTGTAGGAAAATAGGATTTGAAGAGTCGTCCCTTTAACTTCCATGTTAAAAAAAGAGTTTAAAAAGCTGAATATTTCAAAAAGTATAACATATTTTTAAAAAGTTGAAGGTTTCCCATCGATTCCTGAAAATGCTGAATAGTTTAATATTTGAATGGTTTCTGTAGCTGAAAGTAAGCTGAAGTTATGGAGAGCCAAATTATTGGCTGAAATAAGTTTAAGGGGAAGAATAAAGATTCAAAGAACTATGGTGGATTGCTGTAAACAGTATTCATACTAATTTGGCAAATAATTTCTCAGCAATTAAAAAAACTAAATCAAGAACAACTGGAAGTTATTTTGGTTTATATGAAATATTTAACAAAAATATTTATGGTAACAAAGATATAATATACCACCAGTAAATAAGCCATCTTAAGAAAATAAATAAGATTACTTGGAGATACTCAATTGGAATAAAGCAACGTTTATAAAATACAATTAAAAACAAAATATCAGAAATAACCAGGAATCCATAACCACAAAGAAACTACGAAACTTCACAATGAATAAATTACAAATGTTATAATGGGTTCAATTAACTCAAGAACAAGTGGAAGTGAAATAGTAAAAACAGGTGAACTTCATAATTTAAATTGCCCTAAGAAAACAAATTACCTTTAGATTGTTCTGCATGTTATTCACAGTGAAAGATGAAAGATGAATTTGGATTTTGTATGCTCAGTACAAACAGCCGCTGCAGCACAGCATATGAAGAGAAGAACCAGTCGTTACAAACTAAAGACTAACATGTTAAAGATTTGTTATTGGCTGTACGTTCAAACATGAGTTTGAATGATTTGACAGCTCCAGCTCCACATTACAATAATACATGACAAAAGTAAAATCTAAAATAAATATTTTAGATAGAAAATCATGTGATTTTAAATATTCTTATATTTAAATATTAATGTTAATTTCTCCTGCAGACTCTCCAAAGCCTCCCTCTGTGTCAGTGAGTCCCTCTGCTGAGATAGAGAAGGGCAATTCAGTGACTCTGACCTGTAGCAGCGATGCTAACCCAGCAGCTAAATACACCTGGTACAAGGAGAAACACCATTCACACCCTTCTCATGTCAATGAAGGACCACGTCTTATCTTCAGCTCCATCCAGTCCTCTGACTCTGGACAGTATTACTGCAGAGTTGAGAATGAGCTGGGGAGTAGAAGATCTGAATCCATCTCCATTGATGTGAAATGTGAGTGAAACATTGTTTTAAAGTTTTAATCTGTTCAGACTTTGCTGGAGAAGATCTCACTAATCTTTACTACTTTCTTCAGCTCTATCGCTTCACATTCACAGTCTGCTGTAATACTCTCAGTAGCTTCAGGTGACTTTAAGATACTAAACCATTTTTATTTTTTAAAGGACATTTGTTGACAATAATTTCCCCAAAATGTATTGATTAATCCAAAATGCAACATCTGAGAATGCCATGTAAACATTTAAAACCTCCTGAAATGAATGACAGGTGTCTCTCTGAATCTCCAGATCCTACGAAGCTCCCCTCTGTGTCAGTGAGTCCCTCTGCTGAGATAGAGGAGGGCAGTTCAGTGACTCTGAACTGTAGCAGTGATGCTAACCCAGCAGCTAACTACACCTGGTACGAGAAGGATGGAAATCAGAAACGTCGTCCTCTCACTACAGGACCACAGCTTGTCTTCAGCTCCATCCAGTCCTCTGACTCTGGACAGTATTTCTGTAGAGCTGAGAACAAGCTGGGGAAGACATCTACAAACATCTCTATTGATGTGAAATGTGAGTTAAAAATAGTTGTAGAGCTTTAATCTGTCCTCTCTTGGCTGGAGGAGATGTCACCGCTCTTACTTTCTTCAGCTCTTCCTGCTTCACATTCACAGTCTGCTGTAATTCTCTGAACAGACTTCAGAACATTTTAGGAGTTTTAAAATGTGTAAGGACCCATAATCAAAAATCTGTTTCAAAGCAAACCTACAATAATCGTTAATACATCTGCTCAGGATGCTCCAAAGCTTCCCTCTGTGTCAGTGCCACTGAGATACTGCTACAACATTTACAGCTGTGTAGACAATAGAATGAATAGATGATCAGGGGCAGTAGGATTCATGAGGTGGAGGTAAAGCCAGCCTCAGTAACATCAACAACGATTATCATGGTCAGGAATTTAGTTTCGGTTAGGCCTGTCTGTCAAAGGCCTCACTGAATGAGACGCTTGCTACTTTAGCATTTACAGTCGCTCATAGTTCATTCATTGTGTTTATCGTAAATGCTTGATAAACCTTCATTAACCAGTTTAGCCCTGAGCCTGTTTTTAGGTCTCAGGCTCGAAAATGACATTCCCAGAACAAATGACCATATCTTCCCTTCTAACAGGGTTAAATTAATAATCTTTGTTCTCAAAGTAATGATAAACCTGTGAGTTGGATGTAGAAAAGTCAGAATCAATATAGATGTTTTTATTTTAAAGAAAATTCAGATTGAACATAGTAAAAAACTGTAAATTATAGTGTCCGTCCAAACATTATGTTTTACTTACAGTGACAACGACCCTTGGATGATGGGTCAGTAGACTAAAAGCTTTAGGAATCCAAAGTACAACATATAATAAGTACCCTGTATCAAGATTGATGCAAAACAAGTGACATTTGAGCTTTTTAGAGAGGTTTAGCCAAAACATCCCACTTCTTCATTTGGGTGGATTTTCCATATCTCTGGCCCCCCTTTGTCGATTTTGCTGATTTGACATCTCTTTCTGGCTGTTAGAGCCAATATAATCGAAGGGGGGGTTCCCCACACACACACATGGTAAAACAAAAAGGTGGGGGCTTCGTGCATGTAGTTTTTCATCAGAGCGAACCTATCTCTAGCTCTGACATCTGGAAACGGAAAAGTAGGTTTATTGCTTATGGATTATCAGAAATCATTTCAAAGGGACACAGACACATTGGATTAACCTATGGATTAACTTCAGCAGCGTTTTATCGTTTTAATGCCATTGAAGACCATTTTTGACCAGACTACGACACAGGTGAGCCATGCTAGCGTTTTTAGCTACCTAGCGACACATGTTTTGATGTCTGTTTTTGTTTATAAAGTTGCAAGTTCGTATCATTGAGTGATAATGTCTGTACCCATCGATTCTGTGTCATCTCACGATCAGAACAATGTCATAGATGTGCAGAATGGATAAATAATAAGGTTTTATGAGTGAGTTTCGGTGCAGTAAATCTGTTAGCATTTTTCGCTCGTTGCTAATTCAGAGGCTCAGCGTTAGCATTGTGAGGTTTTTAAAAAATAAATAAAAAATGATCAGTTAGATGAGTTTCTTTCCGTTACATGGATATAAAACATTCATAGTTTATTAAATGAACATGCCCTCAGACACTGTTTCCTGCAAGATGTTGCGGGAGGGCCCCGGTACCGGGGTCTCTCGGGCTTAACAGGTTAATAACTACTTCAAATACTATGACACTGTAAGAGGACCTATGCTCTTATAAACCTTCCTGTAATAATCACTTTGACACAATGGAAACATATGATGATTCTTTACAGAATAAGAGGTTTAGACTGTTTCTAAGTGGCCATTCAAGTAGTTTAATATATGATACATTAAATCGCAAGAGGCGAATCACCTATATTAACACATTTTTAGAAATGATGTTCCTTTAATAGAAGTATTAATTATTTTTGACAATGTATCTTGAAGAAAACCGAGATTGATGTGACTGTAATATTACTGCAACAAAGCAACTTAGAGACTTGTGTAGCTGTAACAGTACAAGTACACATTTAAAAGACTTTAAATGTCTGTTGGAAACTGTCAGCTCTCTAAATGCAGAGGTGTTCATCAGTGGCCCTCTACCGCCAGTCAGAAGAGGAGTGGAGAGATTCAGCAGATTGTTTGCACTGAACACTTGGCTTTCAACTGTCTGTACTGACCATTCTGTCCATTTTATTGACAATTTTAACTTTTTCTGGGACCGCAGACATCTTTTCAAGGCAAATGGAGTTTGCCTGAACAAGTCAGGAATGAAATTGTTTTTCTCTAACGTATTCAACTGCCTGCGTCATCAATCTGTTCCCTCTGCCAAGGACAAGCAACAAGAGGAATCCAAACAGGAGAAAGACACAACACATCGCTCTGAAAACCTTGAAAATCTATCACTGCACCCGCCTGAGGAATGTCTTGATCATGGGAGACAAATGGAGGAGTCTCCACCGCCCTTCACCGCCCCTATCACCTCTGAGGATACTCTTCCTTCACCCCACAGCTCTCTCTACTCTCCGTTCACCCTTTCACCCTCGCCCACCCTCCTGGAGATCGCTGAACACACAAAGGAGATACAGAGGGTTGGCACCAATTCCTTCCTGGAATTCAAAGACCAAACTAAGGCAATGCGCAGGGCTGGCAGCATGTCCTTTACCCCCGCTCCTCAACAACGGCCATCAAAATCACTGCAGAGACGCGCACCACCTCCCCCGTCTCCGTCACCGTGCCTACGTCAACCACCTCCCCCCCTGGCAGCATGTCCTCTACCCCCGCACCACCTCCCCCGTCTTTGTCACCGTGCCTACGCCAACCACCTCCTCCCCCTGGACACGCACCAAGACCCCCGTCACCATGCCTACCACAGTCATCCGGACCAAAACGTCCCCCCCTCCCCTTCAAGACTGCTGTCTCCAAAGCCTGATAAGAAAGTGTGTGTTAAAAACGCAAACACTGACTGATATATGCTGGGTCCAGGCTCAAGGGCGTATGGCACTCTCAACTCTTTCCAGGACATTCTGGGGCCCTGCCTGCCAGTAGCTTTGCCGATATCTGTGTTGATAGGTAATAGATTAAGAGCGGTGAATCAGCTTAGACACAGGAAGCGCTCAAAAGTTTGTGTGAGTTTATCACATTTAGAAGTGATTCCATGTCAGACACAGCTTGCCACAAAACATCTGACTGATAGTGTATTCTGATGAAACCAATTATCTAAATAAAATTCAAGACTGCCTCAAGGACTTAAAAACGTGGATGACCTTAAACTTTTTGATGTTAAACACGACCAAAACTGAAGTTATTGTACTTGGCACAAAGAATCTACGAAACAAAGTATCTAAAGATATACTAACTATGGATGGCATTAATTTGGCCTCCAGTGAGACTGTAAGGAATCTTGGTGTTATATTTGATCAGGATTTATCCTTTAACGCCCACATAAAATCAATTTCAAGGACCGCCTACTTCCATCTACGTAACATTGCAAAAATCAGGCATATCTTGCCTCAAAACGATGCAGAGAAACTAGTCCATGCATTTGTTACTTCAAGGCTGGATTATTGTAACTCCTTATTATCAGGGTGTACCAAGAAGTCAGTCAAGTGGCTTCAGCTGATTCAAAATGCTGCAGCTCGTGTACTAACCAGAGTTAGGAAAAGGGACCACATTACTCCTGTTCTGGCTGCCTTACACTGGCTCCCTATAGAACACAGGATAGAATTTAAAATTCTTCTTCTCGCCTACAAAGCCCTTAATGGGCAGGCGCCATCTTACCTTAAAGAACTCATTATACCCTACTGTCCTACTAGGGCATTGCGTTCCAAGAATGCAGGGTTGTTGGTTGTTCCTAGAGTCTCTAAAAGTGCAATGGGAGCCAGAGCCTTTTCTTATCAAGCTCCACATTTGTGGAATCAGCTTCCAGTTTGTGTTCGGGCGGCAGACACCCTATCCGTTTTTAAGAGTACGCTTAAGACCTTCCTTTTTGATAAAGCTTATAGCTGATAAAATAATCTAACAAGAGTGCATTGACGTAGACACGTTGTGCCTCTTCACCTATACATTTTAGTTCTTACTCTTTCACTTAAATCCTAAAAACTTAGATCTTATATTTAAAACTAAGGTTATTACTTCTCATTCTTCTAAATCTATTCTCTCTCTACTTCTCATACTCTCTACTCCTGTAATCTATTTATTCTATTTTCTCTTCATCCAAACCTTTCCCCTCACTGACCTCTCAAGGTTCTATTAGAGGGTAACAGGTTGCAGAGAGGCCTATTCCGGCCGGGGAGTGTGGAACGTAGTCACAGACCTACTCCTTACCTCTCACCAATTTCAATTAAGGTTCCAGTGGGGACCTTTCTCCCTGCGTGTGCCTCTCCACCTCTGCTTCTTACTTCTTACTTTCTAGCCTTTTCCCTCAACCTATCCTAAGGGAGCACATGTATGTAGACACGTTGTGGCTCTCCACCTCTGCTTCTTACTTCTTATTTGCTACCCCTTTCCCTCAATCTATCCTAAGGGAGTCCATGTACGTAGACACGTTAGTTTAGCTGCTATAGGCTTAGACTGTCGGGGACACCTTACCTTCTCTCTCTGTCTGTACCTGTGTACTCTCATGTTCCCAATAACCCAGCTTCCCCCACATTTCTTTTTTGTGTGTATATCTACGCCGGGATCCTGAGTCGTGGCTGAACCTGTCTCTGCGGTCCTGCCTGACTCTCATCATACTACTTCCCTGATGGCTCCCACAGGATTGTTGACATCCTCGTGGATTCATCTTCTTATTTACAGACACATGCATTTCCAAACATTCGGTCTACCTACGCTGTAAAATGTATTATCTCTTCGATTTATACACGGCATCTATTGCACGTCTGTCCGTCCTGGGAGAGGGATCCCTCCTCTGTTGCTCTCCGTGAGGTTTCTCCCATTTTTCCCTTTAACACTAGAACCGCCAGAGATTTTTTATACCTAAAACCGCCACTGGGGTCAACTTGACCCGGCATTAGAATGCATTCATTTTCAAGGTAAAAGTATTGCTTTAAAAAGAAAAATTGTCCTGTGGTATTGGTATTTTGACAAGCAATTTTGTTAAATTGTTTCGTTTATTAACGCTACAACATAACGTTTCGTGAGGCGGTTGTTGTTGTTGTTGGGTGAAAAGCAAACAGCTGTTTGCTGCGCAGCGCGAGCAGTCTCCCGTGAGCGGGAGCATGCTCCTTCACTACAGACTGTCGCTATCAATATATCTATCTATCTATCTCTTTCTCCCTCTAAATCTATCTCTCAACCTATAAGGAACCGCAGTAGACAAAAGGCATTGCTATAGCAACACCTCATGTTTGTTTACACGCAAAGTCAATAGCGCGAAAAGGGGTGGGGTCAATATGACCCGCTTGGCGGAGATAGGTATAAATGGCAATTTTTTGTGCGATTTCTTCAATCTGACTTCATATTGACCATTTTTAACAGCATAGGGTGCTACATAACACACTTTCAGGAAAAGTCACGGACTGGGAGACTTTAATATTTTATTGAAAAAAAGTTACATACAATAAAAAACAGCTCTGGGTCAAATTGACCCGATTGGCGGTTCTAGTGTTAAACTGTGGGTTTTCTCTGGAAGTTTTTCCTTGTACGATGCGAGGGTCTAAGGACAGAGGGTGTCGTATTGTCATACTGATATTCTGTACAAACTGTGAAGTCCACTGAGACAAATGTAACATTTGTGATATCGGGCTATATAAATAAACATTGATTGATTGATATCCAACAAACTTAAACTAGCTTTATTAAATGTCAGGTCTCTGGCAGGTAAAACATTTGTAATCAATGATTTTATCACTGAGCACAATCTTGATGTTATGTTTTTAACGGAAACATGGATTGAACAAAATAACAGTGCAGCTGTTCTTATCGAATGAACCCCTCCCAACTTTAGTTTTATGAGTCAGGAAAGAAAGCATAAGAAAGGGGGTGGAGTTGCTATTCTGTTCAATGATTCCCTTCAATGCAGGAAGACATCTTATGGGAACTTTGCTTCTTTTGAATATGTGGCCCTTCAGCTGAAATGCTCCTCTCGAGCTCTGTTCCTAAATATCTATAGACCACCCAAATACTGTGCAAGCTTTTTTGATGACTTTACTGAACTGCTGTCTATAGTGTGTATTGACTTTGACCGTCTAGTCATTGTTGGTGATTTTAACATCCATGTTGACAACCCCCAGGACAGAGGGGCTAAAGAACTGTTTTGTGTTCTTGATAACTATGGACTGACTCAGCATGTGACGGAGCCCACGCACAATAAGGGGCACACTCTGGACTTAATTATCTCAAAGGGTCTGAATATCTCTAAGGTTGTGGTGACTGATGTTGCACTCTCTGACCATTCCTGTGTTTTCTTTGAGAGCTCTATTTCTGTTCACAAAAATGTTCAAAAAGAGATAACCACAAAGCGATATTTAACTGAAAATACTGGGGAAATGTTTACTCAGACATTTTCTTCCACACTTGCCCCTGCTAACATCTCAGTAGCTAGTAGATCGTTTTACTTAAAAAATAAAAAATGTTATAGATGCCATTGCTCCAACTAAGGTAAAGGAAGTGTCTGGCAAGAAAATATCTCCATGGAGAAAGGCCATGACCGTGAGAACAGAAAAAAGAGAATGTCGAAAGGCTGAACGCAGGTGGCGAAAAACAAATCTCCAGGTTCACTTTGAAATCTATAAAGAGAGACTTGGCCTTTATAATTTGGAATTGAAAAACGCACGACAGTCTTTCTTCTCTGACATCATTACCAAAAACAAAAACAATGCACGTGCCTTGTTTGCTACCGTCGACAGACTAACTAACCCCCCAGTGTCAGTAGCCTCTGAATTTCTATCCACCAGGGCGTGCAATGAATTTGCCTTTTTCACTGACAAAATTCAGAAAATCAGACAAGCATACCTGCCAACCCTACCGATTTGGGCGGTAGTCTACCGCTTTTGACATGTTTCTACCGCCTACCAACTTAGCTGGCTTTCCCTACCGATTTTCAATCTTCCCAAACTATAACAAATAAAAATGACACTACATAGACACACTGAACTCGACTTTTGGCGGGCACCGTTTGCAGCATGTCTGTGATCCCATCATACAAACAGTCCTCTGTGTTTCTGAAAGAGAAACAATGTGCAGACCGGGGATAACGCTGCCTTTCCTCTGCACCCCCGGGGCTGATGGATAATCACTCCAAAATGAGTTTAAGGGAACAGAGACGAGGCATTTGAGTCCTGCAGGATTTCCCCGTTAGTATCAGTGTCTCGAAAACACATGTTGGCGACTGAAAGACATCTAGTGTTTGGTCTTTTCCTGAAGCATCCTTCACCTACAGTGTCTCAACTGAAAGAGGACCACAAACACACACAAAATATAATAACATTTTGAGATTTGGGGATATTTATCTCCCAGTCTTTCACTTTTTCTGACATTTCAACACCAAACATGTCGTTAATGTCTCTGTTTAGTGAACTACAGCAATCTGAAAGCCTGTACATTATTTATATCACACTTTATCAGTAGAAACATGCAGGAAATGACTTTTTTAATGCAGTATTTTCTGATTTATGGCGCAACACAAAGATATTTCGCTCAGTGCAAACCTTTGACTCTAATATGTCAACAACATGAAACACGAATATGAACCCTGCTTTATCCAATGTTCACACAAGAGTTCTACATCCTGTCACATCCTTCATCTACACTGTCTCAACTGACAGAGGACCAGAAACACATTAAAAATATAATAAAATGTGGAGACTTTGGGATATTTATCTCCCATTCTTTTACTTTTCGGGCATTTTACAGACCAGACATGTCATTGATGTCACTGTTTACCAAACTACCACTTTTTCTGAAAAATACATAAAATGATGCAATATATGTTAAATACATGGTTTATACATGTAATTACTGCGGTTCCATTTCTTCTGATTACCTAATTTGGGCGTGCACATTTGCGCGCACACACCTACCTCTTTTGGATTTGGAAAGGTTGGCATGTATGGACAAGCAGTCAGTGCGTCTGCATCAGGTACAGCAAATGTTTTGTCTCTGTGTCCATCTAATATCAATTCAAACACCATGACACAGTTCCATCAGATTAATGATATAAACCTAGAGGACATTATACAACTTCTGAAATCCTCCTCTTGCTGCCTTGATATTATTCCAACAGGATTTTTCAAAGATGTTTTTCCTTGCATGGCCTCAGGTCTACTTCATATAGTAAACAAATCTCTTCACTCAGGTATTTTTCCACAGGCCCTGAAAACTGCAGTCATTAAACCGCTCTTAAAAAAGAATAATCTAGACGCTTCAGTAATGAACAATTACAGGCCCATATCAAACCTGCCATTTCTAGGTAAAATCATTGAAAAAGTTGTTTTTCAACAGTTGAGTAACTTCTCGCATTTAAATAACTGTTTCAATGTCTTCCAGTCAGGCTTTCGTCCAAACCACAGCACTGAGACTGCTCTTGTAAAGGTCTTCAATGACATCCACTTAAACACAGACCGTGGCAGAACTTCAGTGTTAGTATTATTAGATCTCAGTGCTGCGTTTGACACTGTTGACCACAGCATATTACTAGACCGACTAGAAAACTGGGTGGGACTTTCATCAACAGTTCTACATTGGTTTGAATCCTACTTAAAGGACAGAAACACCTTTGTTTCTATAGGTAAATACACATCTGAGTTGACAAATATGACATGTGGGGTACCTCAAGGCTCCATCGTGGGGCCTCTTCTCTTTAACATCTACATGCTACCACTGGCTCAGATAATAAAGAACAACAATATAACTTATATGGTATAAGTTACCATAGCTATGCGGATGACACACAAATTTACATAACAATTTCACCAGGAGACTATGCTCCAATTCAAACACTGAGTAAGTGCATTGAACAAATCAATGACTGGATGTGTCAGAACTTTCTCCAATTAAACAAAGATAAAACTGAGGTAATGGTTTTTGGAGCCAAGGCAGAACGTATAAAAGTTAGCGCTGAGCTTCAGTCTGCAATGTTCAAAACAACAGATAAAGCCAGAAATCTAGGTGTAGTCATGGACTCTGACCTGAGTTTCAACAGTCACATTAAAACAGTTACTAAATCAGCCTACTATCACCTAAAGAATATATCTAGGATTAAAAGACTAATGTCACAGCAGGATTTGGAAAAACTTGTCCGTGCTTTTATCTTCAGTTGACTCGACTACTGTAATGGTGTCTTCACAGGTCTCACTAAAAAATCTATTAGAAAGCTTTTCTTTTTGCTATCTTGAACAGATTAAATATTGGCTCTCGGTTCATAGAGTGGGTCAAATCAATTTATAAAAATCCTAAAGCAGCGGTCATCACTAACTGCAGTTCCTCAGATTTTTTTCCACTAACAAGGGGGACAAAACAGGGATGTCCTCTGTCACCTTTGCTTTTTGCAATTGTAATTGAACCACTGGCGTCATGTGTGCGAGACAACATAAGTATTAAAGGAGTGAAGATTAACGATGAACACAAAATGTCTCTGTATGCTGACGATATCATTCTTTACTTAACAGAGCCAGACATTCAGTACCACATCTGCACGACACGATAGAGCAATTTGGAAGATGCTCAGGATATAAAATTAATTTTAAGAAATATAATGCTTTTTTCTTACATATGACGCCAACAGCAAATTTGGAAAAGTCTTGTTCTTTTCATTTTTCACCAGGTGGCTTTAAATACTTAGGAATAAATATAACACCACACCTGGATAATCTGTTTAAAGAGAATTACAATCCACTCATTGACAAAATCAAACAGGATTTGTCTAAATCGTCCACATTACCAATATCACTGCTAGGAAGAATCAATGTCATAAAAATGAATATTCTACCGAGATATTGATGTCATCGAGCACGATCAAAGGTGAAATTAGAGAATTTAATGCAGTTTTTTCTAAAAGAGCTCAGTCATCCTTTCCAACTTTAAAAAAGATCTGGGAAAAGGACTTAGGGATACAGATGGATGAAACTACTTGGCTGAATATCTGTGAAAGAACACATTTTCCATTCACAAGCAATAAAATCAAAGAAGCAAACTTTAAATGTATCAACACATTTTACCTCACACGCATAAAGATAAACATTTCCAAAGAAAACTCTCCAAAATGTCCGAGATGTAAAGTAAAAGAAGGGACATGTATGAATCTGTTTTGGGACTGTGATCTCTTGAAACATTTCTGGGATTCGATGCATGTTCTTTTTAGACATCGAAATTAGCCTAAATCCATGTTTTTTCCTGTTAAATGACATGCCAAACTTTAAACTGTACCCCAAACATTACAGAATACTAATAACAATAACATATTTTGCCAATAAATGTATACTTTTATTTTATATAATACCACCGGTACGTCGACTTGTAAAACGTTTCGGTTCAAGCCCGGTTAAAACCGGAACGTCGGGAACCGTTACTTCGACTCGCAAAAAAGCACTTACGTATATTCTCCTTTTTGTTCTAAAACCTTCCATAGATCGAGAAATTTGCGCTGAGAAAAGACGAAAAACATCGTGTCGGCTTCAGATATGGCGGCCATTACTGAACTCACGATGTCTCGCAAAATATCGCAACTGCTCGCGAGATCTGTGTGACGTCAAGGGAAGCTAGCGATGTGATTGGCTTAGACATATTGGACAGCGTGGTCGAGTAGTAGTCACTACAGTATGTACTGTATAGTAGGTGTGTAACAGTGTAATGCGTATAGTCTACTCTACACTCTACCTTTCAGCAAAGCTTTAGGGATTTAGGCTCAGGGACTGTTTGGTTACTTTAGTTTGGTAAATGAAATACATGTTTGAACTTTGTAGTAGTTCACTGTAGTTGCTGTCATAAGTCATTTGTAGACTAAGTGGCAAAAAGTGTTTTTTTTACATTTGTACTTTGTAGAGAAATGTAGACACAAGTTGGAAGGGAGCGCAATAAACCTGACGAGTTTGAACTTGAGTTGATTATGAGTTTATTTTCAATTGATAATTAGCTCACAATAAGTTCACTTTAGTTACTCACACAACTTGACACAAGCCATGGGTTCAGGTCCGGACTTATAAGTCCGGACCTGAACCTGAACCTCTGGACTTGAGTCCGGACCTGAACCTGAATGTGAGTCCAGGTACGCAGCACTACTCCCAAACATATAATTTCAAAATGTGAATCCATCCTCATTTTCCTTGATTTATGTCTTTTTTCCCAGATGCTCCAAAGCTCCCCTCTGTGTCAGTGAGTCCCTCTGCTGAGATAGAGGAGGGCAGTTCAGTGACTCTGACCTGTAGCAGTGATGCTAACCCACCAGCTAACTACACCTGGTACAAGGAGAATGAAGACTCTCCAAAAGCTTCAGGACAGATCTTCAACATCACTGACTTCAGAGCTGAACACAGTGGGAGTTATTCCTGTGGAGCCCAGAACAAGTTAGGACGCAGCAACTCCACCTTTCATCTGAGTGTTGTGGCAGGTACGTTCTCTACATTCACCAGACCTGATTCACTTTGTAATCTGAAGCAACCCAAGCATATTCAAAATGTCAGTGTTCATCAGGGAGGAACCTCCATGGTGTCAGAGGTGGATCACACTGACAATGTGATTTATCAATCTACTAATCTAGTAGTTAGAAGTATCACATATGTGTTCATGTTTCTAGGGAGTTGGATATTGGAGGATATCATCAGGACGACTCTGGGGGTCTTGATGCTGATTCCTGTGTTTCTCCTGAGTCTGTGGATGAGGTACAACCATATAAATGCATCACTTCACACATCCTTCTAACATCTTCTAGTTTACTGTTATGAAATAAAATCTGTATTTGTTGTTGCCCTTAATCCAGGAAGAAGAAAGCTCTGCGCTCCACCACTGAAGCACCTGAAGAGATAGAGGTGAGAGAGAGCGGACCTATTGACAACATTACCCCTTCGTCAAAGCTATACTGTGGCTCACAAATGCAATGAGAAGAGAACTTGTGATTAAAGACAACGTCCTGAGTTGAAAATGAATTTAGCCAAGAAATAATTGACATCAATTTTTTTAATTATGAAAAATGTTTTATACATTCTTAAAGTTTATGCAGGTTTCATGAACAAGGGTCTGATGTTGTCTTCTCTCTCTTCATCAGTTGGACTCTATCCCTGAGTATGAGAACGACTCACACACTGCAGCACAGACAGAAGACACAGAGGAGCAGGAAGACATGGTGTGAAGTCCACTCAGGTTAGAGCCTCCTGCATCAGATCAAACAGGCCCACTCCACATTTAGAGTCACAGTTCCAGCTGTAACTTTACACAAAGTCTCTGATTCTCTGCAGACGCTCACCTGATGGAAACAAAGAAGAAGGACGTTGAAATGTCCCTGAGGAGAGCGAGGCTGTGCAGGATGTGTGCAAAGTGGATATATTCACGTTCAACTCTTAAAGTTTGTATAGTCAGTGTTCAGCAGCAGCAGCAGCAGCAGATAGGACTCAGCAGCTTGTAGGTTTAGAAGAATGAGCTGCTGACAGCTTGAAGTGAATCACGTCGAGGTGTCAAACATGATTCATCGTTAAGACCAGCCGGTGGTCAGGTGCTCTATATTACTGCTTCAGCTATGTGTACATGCTTGTTTGTTATATGCAGAGTTGTCGATACAACAAAAGTCTAGTCAAATTGTTTTTTTGAATTTTACATAATGAATAACTTTGAAAATCCTCGTCAGTGTCTTGGTTAATAGCTGTCCTGGCTGACAGAGCCAATCAAGTCTGTTCAAAACAGAGAGAGCCTAAACACATCACATTTCACTCCATGTACAGTTTAGATTTTCACAAAATGAAACATAAGCTCACTGGAAGAAGAACTTGTTAGATGTTACTGTGTAAGATTCCAATCAGAATAAATCAACAGCCAGCTCTTCAACAAGTGAAGGACCATCGGACGAGTGTTTGGAAAAGATCACCTTCAAAAATCTAGGTTTCACTTTTCATTTAATAAATCTAATAAATGACGCTTTTGCATATCTCCCATATTGCAACACATTCTCTCTCCCAACTCGTCCTATAGTGACGTTATGTCAGGATCCCTTGGCGTCACTATCAAACGCAGTGGGGGCCCTTTAGCGTCGATTTCAACTATCCCATTGACTTGCATAGAGCTCCCTGAACGTTGGTAATAGACGACTTTGGATGCTCTCCACAGATCCATTCTCACAGCGTTTATCAACCTTTTTCTGACTCAATATCAAGCCACACTTATTGTTTTTACTTCTTTATTTTAATTGAATTATGTCGGACTTTTGTTGCCGTCAGTTATGGGGAGAGTCGGGGCTCAGAATACTGAAATCTGTATTGTTTCATCGTTTTTTCCTTCTAATGTTGTATTCTTTTCTAAACCACACACTGTTATTTACTCAACAATAAGACACATTATCCTTGTGTTTATTTATTTGTTTGATTGTATAATGTCGGCCTTTTGGAAATTTGAGTTTTCAGTCCTGGCTGCAATCCTCTGCAAACCTCATACCCAGTGGCGTTTCTATATGTACAAAAGTGGTGGGGCACAAAAAACTTAAATGTCTATAAGCTTCTGCAGTGAGGTTCATGGCTGGTGGCTCTGACTCTTCAGGTTTACAAATATTATATTTTGACCTAAATCAAAATATAATATTATTTTCAAAAGCCTCTTTAGTCTGATGCTTCGATTAATTTTAAACAGACAGTTCAACAGAAGGATACCCAAAAAATGTAATTTTATCATTTAAATATTGAATTGTTCTCTCTTAGTAAGATCCCATTTTAAATAAAATTGCGGTCTTACCTTGACTTGAAGATGAAGTCCATTTGCCTGTCCTTCTGGACAAAAATCTTGATTACTTTTTTTGTAAAAGTCCTCCTTATCTTCTTGTAGTTTCAAAAGTCTATCATAAATCTAAATGATGGATTTATGATTCAAAAATGATAAAAGTAGGGGAGACATGTGGATATTATCCGGCTGAACAAAACGTGCATTTATCAAACAGCTACGTTTCCCACAGATCTTATTTTGAGCTATTTTCTAAAATCCCATGGAGAAATCTCATTGCTTTTTTGTCAAGGGAAGCCATGCGCAGCTTACTTCCTGGTTTTAGGACGCGTCTCTCGTCTCCTCTTCACACACCACACTTTTCGCCGCACACGTACTTACAGCCAATCAGCTCTGAATGATGTGAGATGACGTATGGTGGGGATGGCAGCTCAATGCCCCTATGGTCATTATTTTTTTGCCACAAACATTAAATAGGAAAATACTTTGAGCATGCGCAATGTAGTTTTTAAAGTCACCGTTCAGTTAGACTGTGGCCGTTTCTCAATCTCGAGGATACTGGCTTCCAAGCCAATATTTCAAGGATGCTACGTCATCGAGTGCCGCCGAAGGACTGTTCCAATCTCCAGCATACTTGGAATTCCACCGAGGCCGCGTCCTTGGTTTGGGGGAAATTTCGAGGCTGCACATGGGTAGACTTTGCGTCCTTAAAATCCCCACAATGCTTTGCGCACGGACCAATTTCAAAAACCCTTGCGGAGAATGGCTGAACCGACGCAGCACACATTTAAATGTAAGTATAGTGGCGTAGAACACGTGTTGGTAAATATGTGACTTTGTTACTTTGTTAGTTATCACCAAAAATGTGTTCCTGAAAGTAAAGCAAGTTCATAATTAGATAGACATCGTGAGGTATTTATTTCGGTACAGTTTATGTTGAAACCGTTAGAGAGAGTGGCACACTGGTTAGCCTGTTCCATTCTTCTTCGTTTTCTGAAGCCGTGGCTTGGAAGCATACTTGCTTCGTTTCTGAAGGAAGTGACTTGGAAGTACGCGACTACCAAGCCAGCATCCTCGAGATTGAGAAACACCCAGTGAGAGGGAGGGGCAGGATCGGGTTTTGTCCCACATGACTCTAAACGGCTCAATAGGCACACACTGTAGACACTAATTAGAAGAACACAGACTAAAACAGCAATGAGACGAATCAGATGATTAAACATGATCTTAAAATATATTTTATATTTTTCTTTTGCATTTTTTTGTAATAATTATTTGTAATACTGTCTGCTGACACTAGGTGGGGCTGTGCCCCACATGCCCCTAATGACCAGTCGCCACTGCTCATACCAATTAACATTCAAATGTATAGCTGATCCCAATGTCAGACAACAATATGTCCAAATGAGCAATCACAGGTCAAGGTGCTCTGCTGTTTCACGAGTTATCCTCCAGGTGTCAGTATTGGGTCCACTCTTGTTCATCATCTACCGCCTGTCCACTTTCACTGCTATGCCGATGATAAACAGGTCCACATGTCCACCAAACCCAACACTGCCCTGCTGCCAGGACATCAGGAGCTGGATGAACAGGAACTCAGTGGCAACTAAACCAATACTGTCCTCATTGGCGCTAAAACCGACCTCTCCATGCTGTTACAACCCGGCTCCTGGGCTGCAACAAAAAGCAGGGAGGCGAGACGAAGGGTAAGAAAATAACAATTGTTTATTCATAATAAACAATGTAATGAACAGAAACAGCCACAGGTCCCCGAGACTGGCACGGAGAAAGTGCCCAGAGGAGTGAGAGCGACGTATCCGGCTTGCTCCTCCTATATCCTTTTCAGCGTGGCTCACCCGGCAGGTGCGCCTCATCAGACAGATTGCAGCTGGGACCTGCAATCACACACAAAACACACACACAACCAGACGGCACCCCACGTGGTGTGGAGGGGTCTTCACACTCCCCCCCATAAGAAAAGAGTTCCCCCAAGACACCGTTAATTAACCAAATAGCTAAGAGCTCTTCTCCGATATTCCGGCGTGGACAGAAAACCAATCTGGCCAGTCCCTGGACCCAGCCCCTGGAGGAACCCGGAATGTCCCTCCAGAAACCGCAACCTAGCCCCTGGCAACAAACCCAAGACCTGACCCCCAGGTCGCTGCCGAACTGGCCTACCCGTCCGACACGCGTGACATGATCCAACTTGCCGAGACACATCTCTCCTCAACCCAGGCCAAAAGAAATACCGCAACAGGTAACCACATGTTTTACGGACACCCAGATGTCCCGACTGCCCATGCGCTTTTCTGAGGACCTCCTCCCGAAACCTAACAGGAACCATGATCTGATACACTGGCCCACCAATGAAGCCTTTCCCACGTGACCACCACTTTCTGACCAGCAATCCCCCTTGCAGCTGACAACCCCTGCTGACACCATTTCCATCCTCGGTGGAGAGAACCGCCTCAGAAAACGGACTGAGGGAGACATCCGCTTTCTGCTCTATCACCAACTCACTGCGGGATACCGACAACAACAAGTCAGGAATAACCACAGAATCTCTCGCACTGACCTCTTCACCCTGCTCAGATCCCTCCTGTGCACGGCTCACAGCCCGGGTCCCAGAACAAGCCACAAACACTGCAGGAGAGCACTTGGCATTCTTCTCTGCCTTAACGATCACAGTGGGTGAAGATGACTGCATGGTAGGCAGTGGACCCTCAGCCCACACACGGCTGCCAGCCAGGCCGTTACCCAGGATAACATCCACACCACCAATCGGCATTACAGGACGGACCCCCATGGCGACCTCACCCTGCACCAGACCAGAGTTAAGCACAACAGAATGCAGAGGAACAGGCACAACATTCATTCCCATCCCTCGCATCCGGACAAAATCCCCAGTTCCAGATTTGTCCGAAAACGGTAACACAGAGCTCAGAATGTAGGAATCATACGATGCAGTGTCTCTCAAAATCTTTACCGGCACGCTGATATCACTTCCCACCAATGACACGTATCCGGTTGACACAAATGCAGAAAACACTGGGTCCTTCCACCCGCATGGCTCATTAATCTGCTGACAGGGAGAGATGACAGGTAACGGCACCACAGACACAGCACAAGCAGCAGAGTTAAGCTGGTCTACACAGTTCCCCCTTTTTGCCTTAGCTTTTGGACAGTCAGCCTTCCAGTGCCCTCTCTCCCTGCAGAAATGACAGATTTCTAAATCACCATGTGGCTGACCTCGCATCTCACCCCAGTGCGGATTAGCTTTCTCTTCCCATCTACCTCCTGCACGATACATACCAGCTTCATCCTGGACCCTGAAGTTGCGACCGCCCCTGTGCATTAGCACATTGTCATCTGCCAGAGCAGCAGCCTCTGCAGCAGTTTTCACCTTACGCTCGCTGATGTAAACCGCAATGTGGCTCGGCACAGAATTTTTAAATTGCTCCAACACCATCAACTCACATAATGCGACATACGTATCCACTTTCAAGGAGTTACACCACCTACCGAAAGAGGTAACCAGATCCCTGGCAAACTCAACATGTGTCTGCATGCTAGACTTCTCCCAGGACCGAAACCTCTGTCGATAAGCCTCAGGGACCAACTCGTAAGCCTTCAACACAGCAGTTTTAACCATCAGATATACTTTGCTGTCCGCCACCGTTAAAGCAGAATAAGCTTCCTGGGCCCTACCTGTTAGCACACACTGCAGCAATAAGGTGCTATTAGCATCTGACCACTCTCTGCTCTCAGCCACACGCTCAAACAAGGAGAAAAATGTATCTGGATCTCGTTCATTAAACTGAGGCACAACCCGCAGATTACCGGCAACGTCAAATGGAGTAGCTCTATCAGGGAAACTAGAGGCCTGACTTGCACCACCAGCAGGAAAACCCAACCTCCGCTCCTCTAACTCAAGCCTTTTAATTTCTACCTGCAACATTAACAGTCTCTCTCTTTGTTCAAAAGTCAGGTCTGTATCACGGCAGCCAGACACGTTGACACTGTCTCTGCCAGGATCAACAGTAATTTTTCCCCCTTTGAAAACACCTAACTCGAACAGATTTACTCTAACAATCCCTGTTATGTTTTCCTTCATCCTCTTATCCCCAACATCCAAGCGGAAATGTTCAGCAACACCGATCAGCTGCTCACGTGAGAAGCCCTCCAGTAGCTCCTCTGTAGGCGCTCTCAGAAACTCCTCCACACTCTCCATCATGACAACACTGAGTGCACGCCCACGCTACTACACGGCCTACACGCTACCGTGGCCCGTCCCTCTAACTGCCTACAGAAACTAGCTAAACTCCCCGCTAGTCTTCAGGTGCTAGTTATGGCGGGTACTTATGCACTTACTACCGTAAGCTCGGCGAAGCGACCAGCAAACCGGCAACTCCACCTGCAGCCTCGGAAGACCTCCAAGGAAGACCGTACTAGACCTAACAGGGACAGATACCACGGTAACTAACGATCTGTGCTCGTACTCGCTGCCATACAATCTCCGTGCACTAGAACTGCAAAACACTCACCCCCGCAACGCTACTCCCAAACAACCAGCGACAACAGCAGCTGCGCGAAATCTGTCCCCACAACGGACATCCAGTTGCACACGCTTCCCAGGTCCAAAGCAACGAGCCCCCATGCTGTTACAACCCGGCTCCTGGGCTGCAACAAAAAGCAGGGAGGCGAGACGAAAGGTAAGAAAATAGCAATTGTTTATTCATAATAAACAATGTAATGAACAGAAACAGCCACAGGTCCCCGAGACTGGCACGGAGAAAGTGCCCAGAGGAGTGAGAGCGACGTATCCGGCTTGCTCCTCCTATATCCTTTTCAGCGTGGCTCACCCGGCAGGTGCGCCTCATCAGACAGATTGCAGCTGGGACCTGCAATCACACACAAAACACACACACAACCAGACGGCACCCCACGTGGTGTGGAGGGGTCTTCACAATGCCACGAACCTTTACTCCCCCTAACCTAATCATTGATTGCTTCTCTTTCTCCAGTCAAGTCAAAAGCCTTGGGGTCACCTTAGAGCCACGCTCTCTTATGCACCAAACATAAGAAACATCACCCAGACTTCATTCTTCCACCTACGCAACATTTTCAGAATCCACCTCCATCTCGGTCTCAATGAAGTCTTAGTCCATGTATTTTTCACATCCTGTATTTACGATTGCAAGGGTTTGCTATCCGGCGATTCACCAATCTCTTCCACAAGCTCCATATCATTCAGAACTCGCATCATTACCCGCACCCTCTGATCACATCATTCGCCGGCTCCCTTTTCAATACCGACAATGTACTACAACAACCTTTGACTCACCTACAAAGCCCTCCACAGCCTCACCACCACCACTTACAGTATCTCACTGACCTCTTTCACATGAGTATACCCCTCCTGCTCCTTCCACTCATCCTCGTTTGATCATCTAACCATCCCCACTTATCACCAACCATGTTTTTCTTTTCGAGAATTAGTTTTATGCTTTCAAATGTGTCCTTAGGTGTCCTACAAGGCACCTCCAAATACAAAGTATTATTATTTGTATTTTCCAGTATGCCACCGTTCACTTTTCAACAACCGGGCAGAACCTCTTTACTCCAACATGAGAGCAGGCCAACAACTCGGACACGTGGAGCCACACGAAGCCACGGAGTACGCTGCCGTCAAGTTCGAGAGTCGTGCCCCGAGGTGAGCAGATCCTCACACAGGAACATTACCCTCATTACAAGATTAAAATGACATTACTTTGAAATATATCAATTGCTTTTGTATGCCTTTTGTCACTGAGAGATATCATCATGTATTTCTCAGGACCAGACCAGAGGATCCAGTTGAATTGTACAGCGTGATCACCAAAGCCCACTGAACACAGCGGGCTTTGCATTGAAGTGTGATACTTCTGTCTTTTGACAATGAGTAAATTACGCAGGTTAATATTGATCTTTAAAATATATTTCACAGGATGGGCCTCTCCAAAGATGTGCCATGAGACAATTATGTATCTTAAAGACACACAACATGTATTAATTCAAAAGTGTTCAGCTTAGCTTGTTTTACTCTTACTTGGACAGCTGTAAAAAATGTATTTAATGCATCAAATTGTTCATTTAACTTGGTTAGCATTCATTCTTCCCCAATAAAAAAGTAGTAGTTTCGATACAACAAAGGATGTGATCCCTAACTGTCTTCCCACTGCCAGCATTTTTTAATAGGGACATTGTAGAATTAGCATAGAGTTAGATTTTAATGATAAAGACAATTACCTTTGTACATTTCTCTAATCACTTCACATCACATTTATTCACTCTTTTTTTATCTTCCAAAAGATAAATAAAAATTCTTTTGAGGCTTACTTTGACCTTTTATCAGAAATGTCCCAACTACTATTTGATTTAATGCCTTAAAGGTCTCCTATTATCTCTTCTTTATCAATATATCCCAGGTCTCAGATATATCCAGAGCCTGTCTCTGATTGGCTGAATCACCAAACAGATCATTGCAGCATTACCCATAATCCCCTCTGTTTCAGCCCTGTTTCCAAAGTGCTGATTCTCTGTCTGTTACTTTAGATGAAAATAAGGAGCCCCTCCCCACGCCCCTCTGAGAGACATTTGGTTACAAAGAACTCAATTGCCCCTTTCACACCAACGCTTTTCCCGTTCTCGCTCCGTGCTAGAGCTTTTCTGGTTCGGAACCGGTTTTTATTTTTAGCCCCGGCTTTGTTCACACCGCCCAGAGCCCGAGAGGTGCTACGTCATCGCTTGCTTCATGACGTAACCGTTTACGTGCCTGCTTCATAAAGCCAAACCACGCTGAAACCCCTCACATCGACAACAACAATGCCCGATTTTATTGAAGCGCTACTCGTTTTGGTTTTCCATCGTTTTGTACTAACCATAGACTGTATATGGTACAAACTGGTTAAAACACGTTGTTGTTGTTCAGGAGGTTGATCCCGCTCCTGCTCCTGCCCCCGCCTCGGACGTAAGCGTGACGTATGCGGTGCTTGCTTATAGACCGACAATTTTTTGGTGTTTGAAACGAACCGGATTCCGGAGCTTAGAGGCGGCTCCGCTGCAGTGTGAACAGGAAAAAATTGTGCTTTTCAAGCTCCAGCTCCGAACCGGCCCTGGAACCGCGTTGGTGTGAAAGGGGCAAATGGTGCTCTAGGAGGAGATTCAGGTGATAAGGTGGGGGGGGGGGGGGTTACCTTGGTTGCTGATTGGCTAATGGTTACACAAGCTAACAAATCGTTATGACATCATCAAGTGGCCAAAATCTGATCAGCTCATTTTCAGACAGGTTTTTATAGAAATGGATCAAAAAGAGAGAGAATCTTTGTTCCTGAAACTTTCAGAGTGTCTTTACACAGAGGGGACACATGTTGATGTAGAAGAGACATGAAGAAGAGGGGACACATGTTGATGTAGAAGAGACATGAAGAAGAGGGGACACATGTTGATGTAGAAGAGACATGAAGAAGAGGGGACACATGTTGAAGTAGAAGAGACATGAAGAAGAGGGGACACATGTTGATGTAGAAGAGACATGAAGAAGAGGGGACACATGTTGATGTAGAAGAGACATGAAGAAGAGGGGACACATGTTGATGTAGAAGAGACGTGAAGAAGAGGGGACACATGTTGATGTAGAAGAGACGTGAAGAAGAGGGGACACATGTTGATGTAGAAGAGACATGAAGAAGAGGGGACACATGTTGATGTAGAAGAGACATGAAGAAGAGGGGACACATGTTGATGTAGAAGAGACATGAAGAAGAGGGGACACATGTTGATGTAGAAGAGACATGAAGAAGAGGGGACACATGTTGATGTAGAAGAGACATGAAGAAGAGTGGACACATGTTGATGTAGAAGAGACATGAGGAAAGGGATTTTGCAACATATATTTTTCAAAAGGTAAAATAACATGTTATTCCGCTAAAGCAGGGGTGCCCAACCTTTTTTGAACAAAGAGCTACTTTTAGAGTTGCCTGTCTGCCGAGATCTACCAGTCCAAATAGAGAAATAAATGTGCCCCGACACATGTGGTCACGCCTATCACAAAGCTTTGATGCATTCAAGTGCATTATTCTGGCACAGGAAGATTGTGTTATAGGACATTAACGATAAAACAGAATATTGTTGTTCTATTTTTAGACACATTTTGCGATCGACTGGGAATCTCCCCGCGATCGACCCGGGATCCCCTGCGCTAAAGTAACATATTGAACATGATGGATGTATGGATTAAAACCCAATAAAACGTTTTGTTATTGAAAGGCACATTGGGTATTGGAGAGGAATATGCATTATCTGATCTTGGTGCAGTTTCATACTGCTGCCACTAGGTTTTAGTAAAGAGCCGTATTTTTCACCAATAGAAAACCATTTCCAAGATCCGGTGGGTATGTATTTATCTTTGTGTACAGTATTTTACCACACATGCTTTGTTGGCCGTCATGTTTTATTAACCAGCTCCATTATCAACATTTTATGTGATATTATGTTTTTGTAGTTTTAAGGTTTTTATCATCAGAGCTCATTATAATTGTGTATCTCGCTTTGCTGTTCTGTTTGGCTCTGTAAGCATGTTTCTTTTTCTCTTCTGTATTGATTTGGTTTGATTGGTTTACATATAACAATGTGTTTGAAATGTTAACAGCTCATGTCTAATGCAATAAATATTGATGTTAAAATATCAAAGTGCATTTGTTTGATTGTAAAAACACTGGAAACAACAACAACAAATGAAGCTGCAGTGATGAAAGTGCAGTGTTTGTCAAGATACATTAGAACAGGGTACCTTTTTCCTCTCAAGGGCCATTTCAATTTTTACAATATCCTCAGAGGGCCGTTCAAATTATTGACCTCTGCTTAGAAAAACTAAAATCACAGCCCATTCATTTCATTCTGTGCAAAGAAAAAGCAACCTCTTAATCCAGATATCTCACCATGACTCGCGTATGCATGCACGGTGTGGCGTGGTGTGACCACATGCATGCACGTGCACGGTGTGGCGTGACCACCACAACAGAAAGATGTGGACACAAGATGTGTGCAAATGTATTTAGTTTCCTATCCATGTGAACATGATTTAAGTGGGGGGGGGGACCTAATCTCCTCCAGCGGCGTCCGGGGGCATGCTTCCCCAGGAAGATTTTTTTTAAATGTTGAAGTTGAAAGCATCAATCTGGTGCACTTTGAGAGCAACATGAGTAGATCTATGGATACATCTCTCAACACGATGTGAAACACAACTGGAAGCAGATTATTTTTTTTACAAATCACTCCCCTTTAAACTGTAGCCTATTCTTCTTTATTAATAACAACTTTTGTTTACTGTCATATAGTATTTTATACCTGTTTACTTTATTCTCTTGTTCTCTTGTCAACTATAATGATCATATAAAGATGTGCCTTTACCTCACTGGTTGGAGAAAAAGCTTCTTATATTCGTTAGCATAGCTAGCTAACCAGATGCTAATAACAACAAAGTTATTGACTGTATGATCAGTATGACAGATGAACATCGCCACTGGGCTTTCAGCTAAAGACACAGACACGCAGAAACTGCGGCATGTGTACGGCTCCTTATCGGTACTGCAGTTTCTGAAGTGCTGAAGCGGCTTTCTGGTGCTCTCCGTCAGAACTGCCCCTGGCTCGTGTTGTGTTCAAGGACCCTGGCCTTGGCCAGGAAAAACAGGCACTCGCTTGTTTCATTTTTTTGCGGTCTAGATTTCTTACATTTTTTCTTTTTTGCGTTACATTACATTACATTACATTTAGCTGACGCTTTTATCCAAAGCGACTTACAATAAGTGCGTTCGACCAACAAAATACAAACTTGAAGAAAACAGAATCATATACAGTGGGGCAAAAAAGTATTTAGTCAGCCACCAATTGTACAAGTTCTCCCACTTAAAAAGATGAGAGAGGCCTGTAATTTTCATCCTAGGTACACCTCAACTATGAGAGACAGAATGGGGGGAAATAATCCAGGAAATCACATTGTCTGATTTTTAAAGAATTTATTTGCAAACGATGGTGGAAAATAAGTATTTGGTCAATAACAAAAGTTCATCTCAATACTTTGTTATATACCCTTTGTTGGCAATGACAGAGGTCAAACGTTTTCTGTAAGTCTTCACAAGGTTTTCACTGTTGCTGGTATTTTGGCCCATTGCTCCATGCAGATCTCCTCTAGAGCAGTGATGTTTTGGGGCTGTCGCTGGGCAACACGGACTTTCAACTCCCTCCAAAGATTTTCTATGGGGTTGAGATCTGGAGACTGGCTAGGCCACTCCAGGACCTTGAAATGCTTCTTACGAAGCCACTCCTTCGTTGCCCGGGCGGTGTGTTCGGTGTGTTTGGGATCATTGTCATGCTGAAAGACCCAGCCACGTTTCATCTTCAATGCCCTTGCTGATGGAAGGAGGTTGTCACTCAAAATCTCACGATACATGGCCCCATTCATTCTTTCCTTTACACGGATCAGTCGTCCTGGTCCCTTTGCAGAGAAACAGCCCCAAAGCACGATGTTTCCACCCCCATGTTTCACAGTAGGGATGGTGTTCTTTGGATGCAACTCAGCATTCTTTCTCCTCCAAACACGTCTAGTTGAGTTTTTACCAAAAAGTTCTGTTTTGGTTTCATCTGACCATATGACATTCTCCCAATCCTCTTCTGGATCATCTAAATGCTCTCTAGCAAACTTCAGACGGGCCTGGACATGTACTGGCTTAAGCAGGGGGACACGTCTGGCACTGCAGGATTTGAGTCCCTGGCGGCGTAGTGTGTTACTGATGGTAGCCTTTGTTACTTTGGTCCCAGCTCTCTGCAGATCATTGACTAGGTCCCCCCGTGTGGTTCTGGGATCTTTGCTCACCGTTCTTGTGATCATTTTGACCCCACGGGGTGAGATCTTGCGTGGAGCCCCAGATCGAGGGAGATTATCAGTGGTCTTGTATGTCTTCCATTTTCTAATAATTGCTCCCACAGTTGATTTCTTCACACCAAGCTGCTTACCTATTGCAGATTCAGTCTTCCCAGCCTGGTGCACGTCTACACTTGTGTTTCTGGTGTCCTTTGACAGCTCTTTGGTCTTGGCCATAGTGGAGTTTGGAGTGTGACTGTTTGAGGTTGTGGACAGGTGTCTTTTATACTGATAACGAGTTCAAACAGGTGCCATTAATACAGTTAACGAGTGGAGGACAGAGGAGGCTCTTAAAGAAGAAGTTACAGGTCTGTGAGAGCCAGAAATCTTGTTTGTTTGTAGGTGACCAAATACTTATTTTACCGAGGAATTTACCAATTAATTCATTAAAAATCCTACAATGTGATTTCCTGGATTCTTTCCCCCCATTCTGTCTCTCATAGTTGAAGTGTACCTAGGATGAAAATTACAGGCCTCTCTCATCTTTTTAAGTGGGAGAACTTGCACAATTGGTGGCTGACTAAATACTTTTTCGCCCCACTATAAGTACATCAGGTTTCATAGAGCAAAAACATTTCAAGTGCTACTCAACTAGCTTTAGGTAAGCCAGTCCTTTATTAGTATATAAGTGCTTTGTTAATAGTTCTATTGCTCGAAGTGGAGTCGAAAGAGATGAGTTTTCAGTCTGGAAGGTGTGTAAGCTTTCTGCTGTCCTGATGTCAATGGGGAGCTCATTCCACCATCTTGGAGCCAGGATAGCAAACCCACGTGTTTCTGCTGATGGGAGCTTGGTTCCCCTTGGCAGCGAGGGTGCAGCGAGCCGTTTGGCGTGTGTTTATAAATTACCTCGAGGGCCGTACCAAATTGTCTCGCGGGCCGTATACGGCCCGGGGGCCGGATGTTCCCCACCCCTGCATTAGAAGGTGCACACAGTGAAGGCAAACTGTGGGTGTTTCTCAATCGCGAGGATGCTGGCTTGGTAGTCGCGTACTTCCAAGTCACTTCCTTCAGAAACAAAGCAAGTATGCTTCCAAGCCACGGCTTCGGAAAACGAAGAAGAATGGAACAGGCTAACAAGTGTGCCACTCTCTCTAACGGTTTCAACATAAACTGTACCAAAAATAAATACCTCACGATGTCTATCTAATTATGAACTTGCTTTACTTTCACGGAACACATTTTGGTGATAACAAACAAATGTAACAAAGTAACATATTTACCAACACATGTTCTCACTACATACTTACATTTAAATGTGTGCTGCGTCGGTTCAGCCATTCTCCGCAAGGGTTTTTGAAATTGGTCCGTGCGCAAAGCATTGTGGGGATTTTAAGGACGCGAAGTCTACCCATGTGCAGCCTCGAAATTTCCCCCAAACCAAGGACGCGGCCTCGGTGGAATTCCAAGTATGCTGGAGATTGGAACAGTCCTTCGGCGGCACTCGATGATGTAGCATCCTTGAAATATTGGCTTGGAAGCCAGTATCCTCGAGATTGAGAAACGGCCTGTCACACTGAGTGAGAGAAGTGTGTGACCACAGCACAGCCACAGTCCTGCTCTTCCCTTACGGAAATATTTGTGGCTAAGCTTCAGTTTGTGCTGCATGTTGTAGTGTAGTCTGATTTTACACGTGGATTTCTGAAATATTGACCATTTAAATTTAAACCTTGGATAAGCACTAATGAAATGAATTAATCATCACTTTTCTCAGTCATTATTAATGCATGTGTCTTTCAGGCCATAGTGTTGAGGCAGTTACACAGAAGTTTAAAGAGCATTGTCTCATATACTGAATTGAGTCAGTATGTTCAATTAAGGAAGACATGATAACATATTCATCACCAGCATTAGAGGCTCAAGTGTAGTAACTAAAAGTGCCCTGTAAAATGTCTGTAATTGTCTTTAAAGTAATACAGACCAAATCTAAACACCCAAAAGTAAGAAATAATCAACATTTATCAATTATGATAAACACATCTTGCTCTTGTTTTTTGCATGAAGTAACCTCAAATATCTTTGACATACTGTTGAGTATATTGTTTATTCCCACTGTTCCCTCCTCACCCTGTGAAAACATGTTGCACTGTTTATTCTGAAAACTACCCTGGTTAAAAAACCGCCAGCTCGTTTTGAAGATATAATCTTCTCTTACTGATCACAAATCTTCACCAAACCCTGCTAGTTCCTTCTCATGCAACGCTCAGCTTCTTATCTGTTTATCATTTAGAGACAGCTCACACCTCAGTGTTCTGCCTTTATTTGTATTTTTTTATTTTTTTTATTATTCTGCCATCAGTGCCAGAATGTAGATTACATGCCGAAGTGCTTGATATTCAGCCATGTTGCCGGTGCAAACAGTGATGCATCCTCCGCGCGTTGTTCCACCAAGGGGACAAGAAGACGAGTGGTGCAGCCAAACAGAGGCCCGAGATTCAGAACAATCAGGCACAGATAGATCGCCGCCACTGCGCCCAAACTGCCCGCCACCATCTTGGAGACTCACAGGTGAAAATCTCATTGAGACCAGACATAACTTCACGTCACCACCGCTAGGCTAAAGTTGGCTAATGTTGGGCTATAAAGGAACTACAGCACGGTCAGATGACTTCAAGTACCACCGCTAAGCTAAAGGTGGCTAATGTTGGGCTATAAAGGAACTACAGCACGGTCACATGACTTCACGTCACCACCGCTAAGCTAAAGGTGGCTAATGTTGGGCTATAAAGGAACTACTGCACGGTCACATGACTTCACGTCACCACCGCTAAGCTATAGGTGGCTAATGTTGGGCTATAAAGGAACTACAGCACGGTCACATGACTTCACGTCACCACCGCTAAGCTAAAGGTGGCTAATGTTGGGCTATAAAGGAACTACAGCACGGTCAGATGACTTCAAGTACCACCGCTAAGCTAAAGGCGGCTAATGTTGGGCTATAAAGGAACTACAGCACGGTCACATGACTTCACGTCACCACCGCTAAGCTAAAGGTGGCTAATGTTGGGCTATAAAGGAACTACAGCGCGGTCAATTGGACTTCACGTCACCACCGCTAAGCTAAAGGTGGCTAATGTTGGGCTATAAAGGAACTACAGCACGGTCACATGACTTCACGTCACCACCGCTAAGCTAAAGGAGGCTAATGTTGGGCTATAAAGGAACTACAGCACGGTCACATGACTTCACGTCACCACCGCTAAGCTAAAGGTGGCTAATGTTGGGCTATAAAGGAACTACAGCAAGGTCACATGACTTCATGTCACCACTCGTTGACGTTCACTTTCTTTATCTTGAACTTTTTTCTTCCGTTTCCACAAGAGCAGGATGGAAAGCATTTCAAAAGAGGATCAAAATAATCTCTTAACCTCTTAAGCACTTCAGCACGTTGGGGATCCACATTACGTTTACACTTTTTTACCATGTTCTGAATTTTCTTTAAAATAAAAAACATCTATATTGATTCTGACTTTTCTACATCCAACTCACAGGTTTATCGTTACTTTGAGAACAAAGATTATTAATGTAACCCTTTTAGAAGATATGGTCATTTGTTCTGGGAATGTCATTTTCGAGCCTGAGACCTGAAAAACAGGCTCAGGGTTGAACAGGTTAAGAAAGTTCACAATCAAAGAAAATCTGGCACGATAATGATGATGATTACCTTAATGCAGGCATTTAGAAATGATAGGAAATTATTATCTTTACTATTAAAAGGTGAGATCTGTCTTTGTAAAATCCTGTGACTCATGGCGCTTTAGATGAGACTTTTAGACATCTTTTAAAAGCACTGTATGCTGGCGTTGCACTGTGTAAACGCTGTTCATCTGTAACCTGAAGAGCAACTACCCCATCAGTTAATGTCCTTTTCTGCTGGTCGGTCTCAGTGTATAAACACCATCCGTCAGCACTGTGTGAGCCCCGGCTGCAGAAACAACACACACGAGATGAAGTATCTGCACACACACATCTGTCAGCCTGCCTGCAGAACACACAGCATTTGGGTTTGTCCGACACGGCCCAATGACCCCAAAAACCTCTGAGTCACCAATTAGAGTTGAGATGCAACAGACTGTAACGAGGTCTCATGATTCAGAGACGTTTTCTGACCCCTTTGGGACAGAAAGTGAGCAGAACAAATCTTCAATGTTCAAGTTATCTTAAAGGTCTCCGATCATGCAAAATGCACTCCTTGATGTATTTTCTACATCAATATGTGTCCCGGTGTGTCCCCGGTGTGTCCCCGGTGTGTCCCCGGTGTGTCCCGGTGTGTCCCCGGTGTTTCCCGGTGTGTCCCCGGTGTGTCCCGGTGTCCCCCCGGTGTGTCCCGGTGTGCCCCGGTGTGTCCCCGCTGTGTCCCGGTGTGTCCCGGTGTGTCCCCGGTGTATCCTGGTGTGTCCCCCCGTCTGTCCCCGGTGTGTCCCGGTGTGTCCCCCCGTCTGTCCCCGGTGTGTCAGGAGACTCACAAAGTGTCAGAAATAAACCCCTCTCTCTTTTCCTCCGTACCCACATCTCTAAAAACGGGGAACAACGGAGCTGATCCAGATTTGCTGCGTCATGAATGTGGGCGGGCTTTACACCCATGGGCCAATCAGAAACGTTGCTATCAGACACAATGAGCAACGTGCAACATTTAAACCAGAATCAGCACAACAGCTGAAATACAGGGGTTTGAGGCTAGAATGATCTATTTGGTATTTTGAGCAAAACACTTCAGAGACTTCTTTTTGTTATATATATATCTGAGACCTATAATACATGCCTAAAAATAGCATAATATGAGACCTTTAAGAGATGTGGAAAATATAAGAGAACCCTCACTTAACGACATGCAACGTGACAACAGGATATTGTGTTGTAAGCACGATTAATATTTGAGTCAAAGCAGCCGCACTGGGACATGTCTCCATGTTCAAAAAGCTCTTTATTGTTCTCATACTGCCTCTGCTCTGAAACCAGAGCCCAGTCTGCTATGATTGGTTAGCTGGACGGCTCTTTTGTGATTGGTCAACTGCTTAGCGATGTCCCGCCCCCTTAGCCTATCACGTACAATGTGTTGGAGCGCTAGCCAATAGGAGCGCGCCTGTTCCAAAGTGATATTTGTGATGGAAACTTCGGAGCAGCAATGCAGAAAGGATGGAAACTGGAATCTTTGTAGTCAAACACTGCGATTTATTGAGAGTAAAACGGCCGGAGAGCTTCACACAGTTTATCACACTTTCAATGTGAGCCACCACGCGGAACTCTGAGGACAAAGGAGAAACATGGATCTGTATATCCTGAGAGGAGGGACTTAGAAAGCCTGCCTAATGATTGCCAGACACAGGAACAAAGATCCCTCAGTATGACAACCCTTACCCTGAACCAAACTTCTCCCCTACAGGAAGAAAGAGGACCTTTTGACCTGTGTCCCGGTCAAGTTGCGAGCAAGAGCATATTGCGACTTAACGAGAAGCATATGTTTGTAATAAGACAGGTTCTCAGGAAAGCTGGGAAACTCAATACACAAAGTGATCAGATTAAAATATTCCCTCACAATATCCAGAAGTAAAGAAAGGAGTCCAATGGAGGTGTTTTAGGCTGGAGGGAAGGAAGACAGGGATGTTAGCCTTTGCAGACCCTTTACATGCACTAACACCTAAAGAACTACAAGAGAGGGACAAATAGGGCCTCTTTCATTCATCTTGTCAAAAGAAGAAGAAGGTTCTGTAATCAGTTTGCATTTCAATGGGAAACACAGCGACATCAGATCTTCACTTTGAAAAAGAATGAGTGCTTTCCATTTTCATTTCATGTTCTTTTCTCTGGACATCTCTTCGTCAGCCTCTGTGGCGTTCAGATTAAACCCTGAGCACGTTAAGCTGCGTCAGACTCAGCTTTTGAAAAACCCGTTCAGCACCTCGGCATGGACCTTTGATTTCAGACAGAAGAGAGATCCGGCTCTCGGGGAAACTAGCAGCTGGTCCGGGTCCGATGCCAAAAAAGCAAAACGCATTTTCTTTCTCCTGACAATCGGTGTGTGCTAATCCACTTGCAGAATTCAAAGAAAGGTTTTACCGTCATATGCTCAGCAGCTACAGTGTAGACATGGCAATGACATTCTTCTGGCCTGAGCCCCTCCCACAATGCAACATATATAATAAAATACAAATAGAAAATGTGCAAGAAGTATACCTACATGTAGAATATGATAAGTACAAGAACAGAATATGAAGTTAAATAATGTACATTAGGACGAGATGACACATGCAACATAATCATGCATTCAGCTTCCAGTTAGAGGGATGGAATTCACTTATGCAAATGATTGTGCTCTGTGTGTGTGTGCGTGTGTGTGTGTGTGTGTGTGTGTGTGTGTGTGTGTGTGTGTGTGTGTGTGTGTGTGTGTGTGTGTGTGTGTGTGTGTGTGTGTGTGTGTGTGTGTGTGTGTGTGTGTGTGTGTGACCTAGCATTACTATACTTGTGGGGTCCTAAATCTGTTTACACAGTCACGTGTGGGGACTCGCCTCCCTTATGGGGACAAAATGGAGGTCCCCATAAGGGGAGTCATTAATTTTAGGGTGAAGACTTGGTTAGGGTTAGGTTAAGGGTTAGGTTAAGGTTAAGGGTTAGGGTAAGGTTAAGGGTTAGGGTTAGGGTTAGGGTAAGGGTTAGGCATGTGTTGGTTATGGTTAAGGTTAGGATAAGTCTCCAGGAAATGCATGTAAGTCAATGTAATGTCCCCTGAAGTGATGTATACATGGTGTGTGTGTGTGTGTGTGTGTGTGTGTGTGTGTGTGTGTGTGTGTGTGTGTGTGTGTGGGTTTCTCTTGTCAGGTTGCCAGGTTGGCTCGGCGCCCTGCTGCCTGTGGAGGATTTAATGTTGCCTGTTTGTCAACTGTTGATGTTGTTCCATCAGATGTCGACAGCCCGAGGTGACATCATTCATCCCTCGGGACGTTTACATTCCTGTCCTTCGTTTCTGATTATTTAAAAACCCATAAGTTAAAGATTGTAAAGTCACGCACTCATAAATCTGAATGTGAACCACAACACGTTTCAGACTCGCCGAGGGAAGCACTTCTTGCATGGAGGATTTTTCATTAAAAGTGAAAATGAAATTGAAACTTTTATGTGTCGTTTTTCAGAATAATTGACAGAAAATTTCCCAAATATTAGAAAATGAAACAAGAGTTTTGAACCTGGTTTTATCCGATGTTCACATATCTTGCATGGAAATTATGCAAATGTGCTTTTATTCCATTAGATAACGCCTCATTTGCACATTTCATAATTACATGTCAGAAAACCTGTAATATGGAAAAGTATTGTGTTGATGTCGGTAAAGAAGTTGGGGGCTTTCATGGTGATATCTGTCTCACACAACATGGTACACATACAATATAATACTGTTATATATACAAATATATATACAATATAATCAAAAAGTTCAATATAAAATAGCGGACCAATTAGAGCAGGTGTCAAACTCAAGGCCCGTGGCTTCAATGCGGACCCCAAGATCTCTTCCATTAAACCTCGTACAGTTTCCCCCTCTTCACCGGTAGCGTCTCCCGTTCATAATTGACATGATCTGTATAGAAACTGGAACAAATGCAGAAACAAAAATAGAAATAGGCTTTATTGATCTCTGTGGGAAGTTATATTTGATCACTCCTTGTTTTTTCACACGTGCACACGGTCTGAAACACACACTCTCTTCTGGTTCTTGCAGAAGAGGCTTTTACTCTCGAGAGCTAGAAGAGCTCGGAGATAATGAAGTGCAGTCGTTAACGAGAAATAAAAACTCCATATAAAGTCAGTTTCCACCCCAGAAAGGAGCTGTTTTAATAACTCAAACCAAGAGGCGTAACATTGATATAAAGTGAGCATCCTGAAGGGACACCAGGCAGTTTTCTCTGGAGCAGGAAGTGCTCATATACTTATCTATTTTACTGCATGGACCAATTACTGTGAACATAAAGGGAGATATGAACCCAGAGGCTCAACAATACAAACACCAAGTTTATCCAGTTTATAAAGCATTACTTAATTTTCTGCCTCTTTAAACTTTACTGCACTTCATTTAAATTATGTTTTTATTCAGTGGTAAACTATGATGGATTTTCATTGGTTTAAACTATTAAACTGTACAATATTGAATTTAACTCAATTTAGATAAACTGGAAAAATCCTACGTACATGAACGCCTCAATAATCTGCATTAAAAATATGTTTATTTGATTAGATTTATTTATTGAATTTTTTTGCGCACATTTTTTTTACCTCACTCCAACCCCAACTTTAATGTTATCACTTTCAATGTTTCTAATTGTTCTTTTGGGTATTTTTATTTCTATATCTTGTAAACGTCATTTTTTAAAATGTATTTCAGAGCAGACCTGAACTTTTTAATGAAAGCACTTTGTTACTCAAGTGTTTGAAAGGTCTGAATAAAAATAAGTGCTTTATTATTATTTCTGTCCTATCAAGGCTCCTTGCTGCTGGGCGACTCTCACCTGAATGCTCAGTCGAAATGGAGGCAATCAGAGAGAAATGACATGTTACATTTCTCAATCGACAGCTGGGGGTTGAGGAGTGATTTCAGACGAGCAGATCGTTCCCGGACAAGGACACTCAAGGACACACACTTTGATCAGCGTTCCCAATAAGCAGAGGTGGGAAGTAATGGAGTACAAATACTTCGTTACTGTACTTAAGTACATTATTCTGGTATCAGTACTTTACTCCACTACTTATTTTTCTGACGACTTTTTACCTTGACTTCTTACATGTTGAACCCAAATACCTGTACTTTCTACTTCTTACATGTTGAACACAAATACCTGTACTTTCTACTTCTTACATGTTGAACCCAAATACCTGTACTTTCTACTTCTTACATGTTGAACTCAAATACCTGTACTTTCTACTTCTTACATGTTGAACACAAATACCTGTACTTTCTACTTCTTACATGTTGAACCCAAATACCTGTACTTTCTACTTCTTACATGTTGAACTCAAATACCTGTACTTTCTACTTCTTACATGTTGTACACAAATACCTGTACTTTCTACTTCTCACATGTTGAACTCAAATATCTGTACTTTCTACTTCTTACATGTTGAACACAAATACCTGTACTTTCTACTTCTTACATGTTGAACCCAAATACCTGTACTTTCTACTTCTTACATGTTGAACCCAAATACCTGTACTTTCGACTTCTTACATGTTGAACACAAATACCTGTACTTTCTACTTCTTACATGTTGAACCCAAATACCTGTACTTTCTACTTCTTACATGTTGAACTCAAATACCTGTACTTTCTACATCTTACATGTTGAACTCAAATACCTGTACTTTCTACTTCTTACATGTTGAAATCAAATACCTGTACTTTCTACTTCTCACATGTTGAACTCAAATACCTGTACTTTCTACTTCTCACATGTTGAACCCAAATACCTGTACTTTCTACTTCTTACATGTTGAACTCAAATACCTGTACTTTCTACTTCTTACATGTTGAACACAAATACCTGTACTTTCTACTTCTTACATGTTGAACACAAATACCTGTACTTTCTACTTCTTACATGTTGAACACAAATACCTGTACTTTCTACTTCTTACATGTTGAACTCAAATACCTGTACTTTCTACTTCTTACATGTTGTACACAAATACCTGTACTTTCTACTTCTCACATGTTGAACTCAAATATCTGTACTTTCTACTTCTTACATGTTGAACCCAAATACCTGTACTTTCTACTTCTTACATGTTGAACTCAAATTCCTGTACTTTCTACTTCTTACATGTTGAACACAAATACTTGTACTTTCTACTTCTTACATGTTGAACACAAATACCTGTACTTTCTACTTCTCACATGTTGAACACAAATACCTGTACTTTCTACTTCTTACATGTTGAACACAAATACCTGTACTTCCTACTTCTTACATGTTGAACTCAAATACCTGTACTTTCTACTTCTTACATGTTGAACTCAAATACCTGTACTTTCTACTTCTTACATGTTGAACCCAAATACCTGTACTTTCTACTTCTTACATGTTGAACCCAAATACCTGTACTTTCTACTTCTTACATGTTGAACTCAAATACCTGTACTTTCTACTTCTTACATGTTGAACACAAATACCTGTACTTTCTACTTCTTACATGTTGAACACAAATACCTGTACTTTCTACTTCTTACATGTTGAACACAAATACCTGTACTTTCTACTTCTTACATGTTGAACTCAAATACCTGTACTTTCTACTTCTTACATGTTGTACACAAATACCTGTACTTTCTACTTCTCACATGTTGAACTCAAATATCTGTACTTTCTACTTCTTACATGTTGAACACAAATACCTGTACTTTCTACTTCTTACATGTTGAATCCAAATACCTGTACTTTCGACTTCTTACATGTTGAACACAAATACCTGTACTTTCTACTTCTTACATGTCGAACTCAAATACCTGTACTTTCTACTTCTTACATGTTGAACTCAAATACCTGTACTTTCTACTTCTTATATGTTGAAATCAAATACCTGTACTTTCTACTTCTCACATGTTGAACTCAAATACCTGTACTTTCTACTTCTTACATGTTGAAATCAAATACCTGTACTTTCTACTTCTCACATGTTGAACTCAAATACCTGTACTTTCTACTTCTCACATGTTGAACCCAAATACCTGTACTTTCTACTTCTTACATGTTGAACTCAAATACCTGTACTTTCTACTTCTTACATGTTGAACACAAATACCTGTACTTTCTACTTCTTACATGTTGAACACAAATACCTGTACTTTCTACTTCTCACATGTTGAACACAAATACCTGTACTTTCTACTTCTTACATGTTGAACACAAATACCTGTACTTTCTACTTCTTACATGTTGAACTCAAATACCTGTACTTTCAACTTCTTATATGTTGAACTCAAATACCTGTACTTTCTACTTCTTACATGTTGAACTCAAATACCTGTACTTTCTACTTCTCACATGTTGAACCCAAATACCTGTACTTTCTACTTCTTACATGTTCAACTCAAATACCTGTACTTTCTACTTCTTACATGTTGAACACAAATACCTGTACTTTCTACTTCTTACATGTTGAACCCAAATACCTGTACTTTCTACTTCTTACATGTTGAACACAAATACCTGTACTTTCTATTTCTTACATGTTGAACTCAAATACCTGTACTTTCTACTTCTTACATGTTGAACCCAAATACCTGTACTTTCTATTTCTTACATGTTGAACTCAAATACCTGTACTTTCTACTTCTTACATGTTCAACTCAAATACCTGTACTTTCTACTTCTTACATGTTGAACCCAAATACCTGTACTTTCTACTTCTTACATGTTGAACTCAAATACCTGTACTTTCTACTTCTTACATGTTGAACTCAAATACCTGTACTTTCTACTTCTTACATGTTGAACTCAAATACCTGTACTTTCTACTTCTCACATGTTGAACTCAAATACCTGTACTTTCTACTTCTTACATGTTGATCCCAAATACCTGTACTTTCTACTTCTTACATGTTGAACTCAAATACCTGTACTTTCTACTTCTTACATGTTGATCCCAAATACCTGTACTTTCTACTTCTTACATGTTGAACCCAAATACCTGTACTTTCTACTTCTTACATGTTGAACTCAAATACCTGTACTTTCTACTTCTTACATGTTGATCCCAAATACCTGTACTTTCTACTTCTTACATGTTGAACCCAAATACCTGTACTTTCTACTTCTTACATGTTGAACCCAAATACCTGTACTTTCTACTTCTTACATGTTGAACCCAAATACCTGTACTTTCTACTTCTTACATGTTGAACTCAAATACCTGTACTTTCTACTTCTTACATGTTGAACTCAAATACCTGTACTTTCTACTTCTCACATGTTGAACTCAAATACCTGTACTTTCTACTTCTCACATGTTGAATCCAAATACCTGTACTTTCTACTTCTTACATGTTGAACTCAAATACCTGTACTTTCTACTTCTCACATGTTGAACCCAAATACCTGTACTTTCTACTTCTTACATGTTGAACACAAATACCTGTACTTTCTACTTCTCACATGTTGAACACAAATACCTGTACTTTCTACTTCTCACATGTTGAACACAAATACCTGTATTTTCTACTTCTCACATGTTGAACACAAATACCTGTACTTTCTACTTCTTACATGTTGAACCCAAATACCTGTACTTTCTACTTCTTACATGTTGAACCCAAATACCTGTACTTTCTACTTCTTACATGTTGAACACAAATACCTGTACTTTCTACTTCTTACATGTTGAACCCAAATACCTGTACTTTCTACTTCTTACATGTTGAACACAAATACCTGTACTTTCTACTTCTTACATGTTGAACCCAAATACCTGTACTTTCTACTTCTTACATGTTGAACCCAAATACCTGTACTTTCTACTTCTTACATGTTGAACCCAAATACCTGTACTTTCTACTTCTCACATGTTGAACCCAAATACCTGTACTTTCTACTTCTCACATGTTGAACTCAAATACCTGTACTTTCTACTTCTCACATGTTGAACCCAAATACCTGTACTTTCTACTTCTCACATGTTGAACCCAAATACCTGTACTTTCTACTTCTCACATGTTGAACCCAAATACCTGTACTTTCTACTTCTCACATGTTGAACCCAAATACCTGTACTTTCTATTTCTCACATGTTGAACCCAAATACCTGTACTTTCTACTTCTCACATGTTGAACCCAAATACCTGTACTTTCTACTTCTCACATGTTGAACCCAAATACCTGTACTTTCTACTTCTCACATGTTGAACCCAAATACCTGTACTTTCTATTTCTTACATGTTGAACTCAAATACCTGTACTTTCTACTTCTCACATGTTGAACCCAAATACCTGTACTTTCTACTTCTTACATGTTGAACCCAAATACCTGTACTTTCTACTTCTTACATGTTGAACCCAAATACCTGTACTTTCTACTTCTTACATGTTGAACTCAAATACCTGTACTTTCTATTTCTTACATGTTGAACTCAAATACCTGTACTTTCTACTTCTCACATGTTGAACCCAAATACCTGTACTTTCTACTTCTTACATGTTGAACCCAAATACCTGTACTTTCTACTTCTTACATGTTGAACCCAAATACCTGTACTTTCTACTTCTTACATGTTGAACTCAAATACCTGTACTTTCTACTTCTTACATGTTGAACCCAAATACCTGTACTTTCTACTTCTTACATGTTGAACTCAAATACCTGTACTTTCTACTTCTTACATGTTGAACACAAATACCTGTACTTTCTACTTCTCACATGTTGAACCCAAATACCTGTACTTTCTACTTCTTACATGTTGAACCCAAATACCTGTACTTTCTACTTCATACATGTTGAACTCAAATACCTGTACTTTCTACTTCTCTCATTTCCCAAACAGCTGGTTCCTTTAGTCTGAATGTGTGTTTGGTGGCGTGATCATTATTCTTTAGAGTCATTGCGTGCCTATTGATTTGAACACGATCCGTGTATCCATCATTTCCTGGTCTTCTCTAAAGAAGAGGGACCAATGGAAACGTTGTCATGTTGTCGTTGTTCAGCATGGAAACATTCATTAGCTAACAATGACATTATTGTTCTATTAATATAAAGGGAGGTCAGGTACTCTTTAGAACAGCTGCTAGTTATGGGTACTTTTTACTGAAGTACATTTCAAAGCCTCTTTACTTTTACTTGAGTAAAGAAGTTTAGTCAGTACTTCTACTTTCAACAGAGTATTTTTAAAACACGAGTATCTGTACTTCTACTTGAGTAAAGGATGTGTGTACTTCTACTTGAGTAAAGGATGTGTGTACTTCTACTTGAGTAAAGTATGTGTGTACTTCTACTTGAGTAAAGGATGTGTGTACTTCTGCCATCTCTGGCTGACCGTCATGAACCGAGGCCGAGGGTTTTATTTATTTATTCATCGCCCCCGGTGGTCAGCACTGAAGGAAACATGAATTACAGACTGAAGCCTGTTTCAATCACTGAAGACACGCCGTGGTACCCTGAGGAACGAGGTGATGGATTATATAACTCATCATCGGGTGGGAAATTAATCCTATTCTCGCCCGGCTGCTCAGCGCAAACAGCAGGCGTCCGAAATAAAGAGTGAGTATTGAATAAACGGTTCTGATCTACACAAAGTGTGGCAGCATGGCATGGAGACGGAGCAAAGAGAAAAACAAACACACAGTTTGATCTCATGGATTAAAATCCAGCAATTATTGATGACGTTGGAGGAAACACGGTCCCTCTGCAGTTCAGGAAGACATTGTTCTTGCAATATTCATGAGTGCTTCCTCTTCAGTTCTTCCACTTGTCCGTATTGATCAGATAGAAAGTGGACTGAGATCCCTGGTGAAACTCCGCCTCATGTATTTGTGATGGTTTGCATCATGTTGAACGTGACATCTTTGGAAAGGTTGTCTCTGCTCGGGGAGACAAACACACCGTGCACAGTGGCTTTTAAAGTCCCCTTTGGGGAAGGTAAAAGGCACACAGTACATGTTGGGAAATACACTTGGATTTTGATATACTTTACAGTCAAACTGGGTGCATTGACTCACTGATGGATTACACAACACACAGACAGTGTGGAGAGCATCCATCGTACAGGAGTCTCCATGGAGACGACAGAAAGGAAGAAGACGAGAAACAGAAGTGAATTATTGGAGAAACCCGTGAATAACTTCCTCCTTTGAAGTGGAAACGTCCCGTAGTGAAACGGTCGCTCTGACTTCAATTTCAAAAACGTCTGGACTCATTTAGAAACGTCAATCAAAAGACGAGGAACGGCAATTTCTAAGCAAAGTTTGCGATTTATAAAAAGGAAAACTTGGCGAGAAAATGTGCGTTCCTCCACGGACTCTTTGACCCATGCATACAAACTAAAAAGGAGTAAATATAAAATAAAAAGATATAACCCCTTATGCATCATATATGAAGCAGTCATTTGCAAAAAGAGTGCACAAAAACACCTTAACTTACAAAAATAATGATATCAATGCAGATTATTTCAAAGAACCCTTTAATGTGTTCTAATTATTACAGGCTTAATGCTTGCGTAATAATAAAAAGTATTCTAATGAATAATGTGTTGAAAAAGGAAGGAATTAGGTTTAAACTGACGCTGTTGTACATGTTGTGGTTTAGAGATCACATGCATTTACACTTTCCTTTTGGGAAGTTAAAAGGCAAAAACATGAAATAAAGGCTTTTTCTTTATATTTGACCAAATGCGTCTCAGTCACTGAGAAAGCAATAATTAGAATCAGTGTGAGGACTCGCTGATGGACTACACACACTCTGCAGAAGAGCATAACGCATCAAAAGAAAAAGGGAAGTGTCGACGAGAAACAGATGTGATTAATTGGTGAACTGCTCTCATGTGTTTATGACAGGACTCACATCCAAACGTGAAACACAGTAGAAGCACTGGCTGAAACCCATCTGTCTCCTTCTCTGACGTGATGAATGACGCTTCCTTTGTGAGCATGTGATGTCACACACCACACGTCGCACATCTACGAGACGAGAGCTCTTCACCACGCATACGCTCTCTCACCTGTGACACGGTTCTGCACGTGATTAGATCCGTTATGTTCATTCCTCCGGATTGATCTGAGAGCAGTTTGCTGCAAACCAACGGTGTTTCTCGATATCCTCAGGGTGACTTTCTTCTTCTTCCACGTTCAGTCTACTTGCACGCAGTGGGATCGTGGGCATGTTCAGTACCCCAACGTTTTATGTGAGACATGTATATTAGGATATTAGCACACTTCCAGCATTATTTAGCATTACAGCTAATGTGGACAGTATAAAGGGTAGCTTGTCCGATGTGGACGGTTCTGGAGTGGTTTTGGAGGTTATCGAAGATGCTGAAACCATTTCTGACATTTTCAGGATAAAAGATGTCAGTTTTAACCAGAAAGTGGATATATCTGTACTCTCCCGCCACATAAGCTATAATACTAATTAATGCTAATTAACACAGCTTGTGTAAATGTCCCAACATGTGTGGGTTCACATCCAGCAGTTTATATGTGCTGGAGACCCTACTATACATTTCGAACATCAAACTTTACTCAACATTTCAGGGTTCCCAATAGGACTCTAAAGGCTGGTAACTAGTGTGGGGGAAACTTCTGTGTAGCAATGCAGGAGGAGTCACCGAGTCAAAGGAGACACGGGGAGAGCTGGAGCTCTGATGGCAAACACTGATGGTTTATTTGGAGCTTCGGCCGGAGAATTCACAAAACAAGTCACGAGCCAGAGGTTCTGACTTCACCGTAGAGTTGCCACGTCAATTCTGAAGAACTCCACCCCAGACCCGTGTGTTTAGCTAGTTCAGAGGGAATCATCAACATGCTGCATAACAAGATAGAACCATAGCAGCTCTATCAGCTGACGCCTGCAGGCAGGAGCAGGGAGGCACTGAGAGCACAGCAGCCAAGGCTACAACATTTGGACTACCTGCAAATGTATTATCTCTTCACTTTACACACGGCATCTATTGCACGTTTGTCCGTCCTGGGAGAGGGATCCCTCCTCTGTTGCTCTCCCTGAGGTTTCTCCCATGTTCCCTTTAAACTGTGGGTTTTCTTCGGAAGTTTTTCCTTGTACGATGTGAGGGTCTAAGGACAGAGGGTGTAAGGACAGAGGGTCTAAGGACAGAGGGTCTGAGGACAGAGGGTCTAAGGACAGAGGGTGTAAGGACAGAGGGTCTAAGGACAGAGGGTCTAAGGACAGAGGGTCTAAGGACAGAGGGTCTGAGGACAGAGGGTCTAAGGACAGAGGGTCTGAGGACAGAGGGTCTAAGGACAGAGGGTGTAAGGACAGAGGGTCTAAGCACAGAGGGTCTAAGGACAGAGGGTCTAAGGACAGAGGGTCTGAGGACAGAGGGTCTAAGGACAGAGGGTGTAAGGACAGAGGGTCTAAGGACAGAGGGTCTAAGGACAGAGGGTCTGAGGACAGAGGGTCTGAGGACAGAGGGTGTAAGGACAGAGGGTCTAAGGACAGAGGGTCTAAGGACAGAGGGTCTAAGGACAGAGGGTCTAAGGACAGAGGGTGTAAGGACAGAGGGTCTAAGGACAGAGGGTCTAAGGACAGAGGGTGTAAGGACAGAGGGTCTAAGGACAGAGGGTCTAAGGACAGAGGGTCTGAGGACAGAGGGTCTAAGGACAGAGGGTGTAAGGACAGAGGGTCTAAGGACAGAGGGTCTAAGGACAGAGGGTCTGAGGACAGAGGGTCTGAGGACAGAGGGTGTAAGGACAGAGGGTCTAAGGACAGAGGGTGTAAGGACAGAGGGTCTAAGGACAGAGGGTCTAAGGACAGAGGGTGTAAGGACAGAGGGTCTAAGGACAGAGGGTCTAAGGACAGAGGGTCTGAGGACAGAGGGTCTAAGGACAGAGGGTGTCGTATTGTCATACTGATATTCTGTACAGACTGTGAAGTCCACTGAGACAAGTGTAACATTTGTGATATTAGGCTGTATAAATAAACATTGATTGACTGATTGATTGCAGGTGCGTGGGCTCAGTCCGGACAGCATGAACTGATACACTGGGTCACAGTTATGGGCCTTGGAAAATATTTCCCCAACAACTAGCCAATTAAAGCACATCATTTTCAAAATAGAATAGAATAGAATCGTTTAATGTCATTATACATGTTCAATGATATAATAATGAATGCTTCTCCCTTTCAGGGATGCCATCAAAACAAACACAAATCACAACATAAGACAACAAAATACACGCAGCATACATACTTAGGAATAAGGAATTATTTCCAGGAGTATAAAAATAAAATCTGTAATGTAATAAATAATAATAATAATAGTGTGTATTTATAATAATAATAATAGTAATGATATATATGTATATGTACAGAGTCACATTGATTCACATGTCAGGAGTTAAGAGCAATGATGGCTCTTTGAGTCTGTTTGTTTTGGATGTGATACACCTGTAGCGCCTGCCGGAGGGCAGCAGGTGGAACAGGTGAAAGCCGGGGTGTGAGCTGTCCTTGATAATGTGTGTGGCTCTACTGAGGCAGCGGGAGGTGTACATGTCCATCAGGGAGGGGAGAGGGCAGCCGATGATTGAGCCGTAAACCAAGACTTCAAACCTCAATTACTTTTACGGATAAAAGCCCACCATCATCTCTTTTTCTCCCCGCGGCTCCTTATAGTATCAACAGTGGTTTATAGCTTCAGTGTATAACCATTGATTCACACAGTTTAGCAATGCCAACCATTTGTTTTACTATTGATTGTTTTCCAGTATGTTTTCTTTCATTAGTTGTTAATATCTCCCCTAAGGGGCAACCAACAGTCCATAACCCAACTATTTCATTTACTAACATACAAGACAAAGGACAGCAGCAGATCCTCACTTTTGAGAAGTTAGTAAGTGTTCAGATAAACTCCCTCTAGATCAGCGGTTCCCAACCTTTTTCAACTCAGGGCGCCACTTAAGAATCTAAAAAATGTTCACGGCAAATATTCCACTATAAACAACACGGAGGCTAAAAAGAAGTCCCAGGTGTGAGTACATTTTAATTAGAAAAGGAGCTGGCCATCAGTAACAAACAGACATGTGTATACTCAATTCTGATTGGTCAATTCAGAACATGTGACATGTTGTTAATACAGTAGTACAGACCGCTTCAAGGACTGTACTGACCGTTGCTAAGGAGGATCAAGCAAGAAAAAGGAGAAGAGGTTCAAATAAAAATAAATCCTATGAAATGTTTCCACACAAATCATAATGGTTTGCAAATTATTTGGCGGCCCACTTGCAATGCCTTCGCGGACCACTAGGGGGCCGCGGCCCACAGCTTGGGAACTGCTGCTCGAGATCAAACACAGGGAATTTAGCCCTTGCAGACCATTTACATGCACTAAAACCTTTAGAACAAACTACAGGAGAGGGAAAACCCCTAAAACAGGGCCTCTTTAATAACTAGCTGTAAAAAGACTTCTAATCTAACGGGACGTTTTTATGACCGTTGGGGTTTCTGAATGACGGGCCATTGGAAAAATGGTTCGTCATTTATATATTTGAGGGAATTATCAATTACATATTCCCCCCCTGAGGTTTTTTCCAACTGCTTTTAGTTCCTGGAAATCCCCGACAGACCATCATGCTGTCCCTTCATGGCTGTTTATGGTGCTTTGCAAGTTGGGGGTTAATTTGCGTTGAGTTTTATGAACCAGCCTGTGTTAACTCCTCTTATCTCTCACACACTCTCTCCGGCCCAAACACACAACTGATACCAGCGTTTTCCAACGGCAGGTGTTAAGACTTGTGCTCTTTTCCTTATCTGTGTTTGTTAATTAACCTGGGGAGGACGCTCAGCGGAGTCACGAGAGATAAAGAAATACAAATGTGCGAGGGCAGTGCTCAGATACTCCCAAGCTAACTGGGGGACTGCAGTAAATTGCTTTGCTTATCAGCGTGTGCGGACACTTGTCGTGTTTGTGACCCGTCGTACAGAAGGTTATCGGCTCAGGAAATGAATGACTGCTCAGAGGAGTCCACTTATCCTCTGTGCACTCTTTCATTTTCATGATGCTTCTTCTGTATAACCTCATCAAAGTAAATATTATCACTTGCCTTTCATATCTTCCCTTAATTGGTGTTTTCTTTTTCACTCGAGTTGGCTTCAAGCTATTTCATCACTTTTAGTTCAAGGCCAACTGCGTTTTCCTTTTCCTTTTCTTTGTAGCAAAGAGCAGTGATAAAGTCTAGCAAAGTAGAAGTATCGACGGTAGCAGAGCTAAGTCTGGGAGAAGCTGAAAGGGATAGTCTGGATGTACAGTCTGTGATCCATGGTGTTCAGCTTGGAGAAGCAGACTCGAGTAACTGTCTATAGTTGTGAACTATAAGGCTTTCGAGCATTATATTCTTACTGTAAAACGGGTCTGCACTACACAAACTCTAAATCTTGCCCAGTATCTGTGTTTAATATCCAGTGAGAATGTGTCTCTCCACCTGATGTAAGACACGGTAACTTCAGAAGTGACACTGCAGTGAGATATAGGCTCTTGTTTTTAGACAATGCATCTTCTTGTTCAGTCAAAACATTTTATTTTGAGTTGTATCTCAGATGAAACAAATATTTTTTTACAAATGTATTGGAAAATCACCATCTAACATCAGAAAACAGAACACATTTGAGTATTCGCTGCTTATATCGTAATAACAACATTTCCTGATTCTGGTCAAATATAGTTCAAAATAAGTTTTCTCGCAGCTAATTACAAAATCTGATTTATCTAAATATCCCTTCTTTAAGGAATCCTACCAAGCAAATGTTCCCTTGTTCTATTAGCAGATGTTTGTACTTATTTCAAGTGTTTTCTTTATTGTTTAAATTAACTTAACAAAGCTGTCCACACATCGCCAGAATATGGGGTGGGACAATAAAAATAATAGTACAAATAGAACCGTCTTTTTAACAGCAACATTAAAGTTGAATTAACTTAAATCCTTCAATGATTAATATATACACAAAGAATGTTTACGTGCTTTGTATTGGTCGGGCGTAATGCAATAGCAAACAAATATGTGTGTGGAAATCTCAGTTCATTTGTAGGGCAGCAAGATTATTGTATTTGTTCATTGCAATTGTTTACCTGTCTTAACGTAACTTCCTGTTTTATTGAGACATGCTTTTATCTTGAAGGCGACTTAGCAATGATAAAGTACAGATATTAACGGAGATATCAACATTTAAATACGGCGATATCAAATGATAAAGTTGACATTTAAGTGTTAGCAAGAGGCTCAAGGTTAGTGTTAACTGTGATATAAACATGTGCTTTATAACTTTGCTAACTATTTGCAGTTCACTTGTTTAATGGTTTTCTAAAGTAATGCTCATATGGATGTAGCTTAGATGTATTTGTTGTTTTGAGTCTTTGTGTAGCTCTAACGTTGGTTTGGAGTTTTCAATAAATTAGAAATCATCAGTCAAGTGTACGGTCATCTTTCTGAGGGATAAGCTACAGTTTATATCATAACATATCGATACTTCGCGTCCGTGTATCGACACAATATCGCCGCGCAAAGTATCGCGATCCCCCACCCCTAATATCGACCCAAAATATAGTCTATGTTAAGACACGGTTCTGACCGTGCATACCGGAAATCTTTTAATTGATCTCCTTCCAGGCACTGGTTCGAGCTCATCTGTTGGGGAATAATTTGCTTAGGTATTCAACCTTTGACACAACAGTTCATCACTTTCCTCTTTTCACTGCCCCACGGCATGGGTCTCCGGTAGGGGTGTAACGGTATCCGTATTCGTCCCGTACCGTCACGGTTCGGACGTCACGGTCCGGCACATGCAGTCACACGACGAATACGCCTTTTTTTACGAGTGGGAAAAAAGTCTGTCATTAAGGGCAGTATCCATTACACTATTTATAATCCAGGGGGCGGTATTGCGCCTAAAAGCTGTTTGCCAGCCGCCCTTAAACAACAAATGAAGAACAAGAAGAAACACAACAACAAAATGAACAAAATACAAGAAGAAGAAAAGTTAGTATGGCGATTTCAGATAACACACAGGAGCTAGAACCCACCTGCTTCTTTTAAATCAGCTGTGTGGGAACATTTCGGGTTCCCTGTGGACTACAATAACGATGAAGTGTGCGAGTGGTGGATCGGACGAGGACGGTGTGTCGGCGTTGTTCGATAGCGGTGCGGTATGCTAATGGGAACACACGCCAAACATGCTAAATCATATCAGAAGGCATCACCCAGATTTGCCAATCACCGGAGCCCGGCAAAAGACAACAGCAGTTCAACAGCTGATCCCCGCTGTTTTTAAGAAGCCAATAGACATGAGAGCCGAGAGACCAAAATAAATAACGGAAGCTTTTGGCATATGTTTTTCAACGACTATGCGCTCTTGAAACAATTTCTTATTATTTATGTATTATTTTCAATACATTCTTTTTAGTTTTACAGCTTGATGAAACCTTTTTGTTTGACAAAATAGATAATATGGCCATCTGAGTGTTTGTGGTTTGTTTTTAACTGTTTAATGCAGTTAATTATTCAAAATGTCAGCTTATTTTTAAACTGAAACTTGCGCTACTGTTCAAACATAAATAACAACAAACCTGGAATTATGCATTTGGGACTTTTTTGTTTGCTTTTCCTTGTTGTACCGAACCGTACCGAACCGTGACCCCCAAACCGAGGTACGAACCGAACCGTGACTTCTGTGAACCGTTACACCCCTAGTCTCTGGCCTTAGGTATTGCTGCTATCTCTCTTAAGGAGGGGCAGCTTGGGAGCATTGTTGTTGCCAGTCTATGACCGAGCACAAGCCGCCACGAGGTAGTTTATTGTTCAGGGACATCTAGAAGCCGTTCTTTTTAGGAACGTAGGTGCCATGGTGCACATTATTTTCTATGGACGACAGCTCTAGTTAGATTCAGGGTCCATATTTGTTTAGTTTCGCTGATAAAGAATGTTGATTATTACACTCTCAACTAGTTAAAACCTGGAACTACAGAAGAGTTCTTCAGAATTGATTGTGGCATCTCAACCGTGTTGTCAGACCGTGGCCCGTGACATGTCTTGTGAATTCTCCGGCCGAAGCTCCAATAAACCGTCAGTGTTTTCCATCAAAGCTCCAGCTCTCCTCGTGTCTCTCTGAGTCCTGACTCTCCATTGCTTCAGAAGTTTCCCTCACAATGTCCATATGCTAGGAAATTAGCTTTCAGAGACATGAATCCATTACAGGGAATAATTCATGTACAGATCCAGAAGGGCACGCACCAAGATAGTAAATGCAAAGCTTGTTTTGGGCGTTAAATCAACATCATGTGCAGAATTGTTTGCCGACAGTTGGAAACTTTGAGCTAATATTCAGTCAGCTGTCGGTAGAAACGAGGTTGCGGGTAAATAATTAATATATATGTTCCAGCGTGGCTTAAAATGGGCCAGATTTTCTCTTGACAATCATTGCAATAAGCCATGTTTTGCATGAAGAGACGATAAGACCAGAAGTACAATATATTCTCGTTGTTCATTGGAAACTTTCCTAAGGATTTCCTAAATTGTGCTGCAGCTAATGAGAGTTGTGATAACGGCTGTAAGGCTTTCAGCCAACATCTTTAGGGACTCTTTCCTGCCTGTCCACAGTGGAATATCTCTATTGGATTAATCACAGAGAAATGTAATGCTCCCACAGGATTCAGCTTAATGACTTCAGTGATCCGGCTTTTCATTTCACATCAGCAGCGGGTCACAAGTTCCTCTTTTTTACATTCTTTAAGGTGTATTACCCTGGTGTTAATCTATAAATTACCTATTAATGAACTAATGAGAACATTGAGTCACCCTCAGCTGCATGTTCAGATCAGTGTGCTTACTGCATTTATACAGTGCTAAAGCCACATTGCTTTAAAATGTTCCCGGTAAACACACACTCACTCACAGAGGCTGGCAGCCAGATTGTTTTTCAAGGACACTTTGACACGGGGACAGGAGGAGCTCTTTAATCAAAATCCAAACAAACAGGGAAGAATTGGCTTTCATAACAGGAAAATGAAAAATGTTCTGTGCTCTGTATGTGCTTCAATGCAGCATTAACATTTACAGCCTAAGTGTTTAAGCTTCCGGCTCTTCCTCCGGCAGCATCATTTTGAATTTTAACTCACACCTGGGACTTGGTAAATGCTGCAAATATTACGTTATTCTGCTCCTGGATGTGTCCATTAATTCATTTCTTATCATAGAGTGGTCCAAGAATGAGTCCTAAAACCCTGACCGTGCTGTAGTTCCTTTATAGCCCAGCATTAGCCACCTTTAGCTTAGCGGTGGTGACGTGAAGTCATGTGACCGTGTTGTAGTTCCTTTATAGCCCAACATTAGCCACCTTTAGCTTAGCGGTGGTGACGTGAAGTCATGTGACCGTGTTGTAGTTCCTTTATAGCCCAGCATTAGCCACCTTTAGCTTAGCGGTGGTGACGTGAAGTCATGTGACCGTGCTGTGGTTCCTTTATAGCCCAGCATTAGCCACCTTTAGCTTAGCGGTGGTGACGTGAAGTCATGTGACCGTGCTGTAGTTCCTTTGTAGCCCAACATTAGCCACCTTTAGCTTAGCGGTGGTGACGTGAAGTCATGTGACCGTGCTGTAGTTCCTTTATAGCCCAACATTAGCTCTAGTCTGTTAAATGAATGTAATTGAAAGTAGTTTGGGGACGCGTGTGGTGCAGTGGGTTAGTGCGTAGGTGTTGAGATCAGGGGGTCACAGGTTCAAACCCCACTGCAGTCAGCATGTCGTTGTGTCCCTGAGACACTTTATCTCAAATGGCTCCTGTGGGGATTGTCCACAGTATTGAGTATGTAAGTCGCTTTGGATAAAAGCATCTAACAAGTAACATGTAATGTAATCTGTTGTTGGATATGCATGTATTTATAATTCATTAACGTGTGCCTCCATGATGTAATTCCAGCTGAACAGAGGTCAGGAATGGTGCTGCTGATTCTCTCCTGGGTTCTTTTTTTAATCCGCTGCTTTCATTATAGTTTTAAACGCTGCCTTCTACAGTAGAAGTTCTACTTGTTGGATGGTTTCGTACCTAATTGTGCGTGAGCTTGTTATTTTTCGGGGAGACTGTGAACGTCTTTTAAAAGAGCAGAACAAACTTTTAATGAGTAAAGATTAAACCCAAACACAGCATGTTTCTTTAATGCATCATCACCTTTTATTTTGCGCACAATTCCCTAAAAATTCATCCTGACTTATTTTGTGTTTATGCAGAATATGGGATGCTGACTAGAATTCTGAGTTGAAGGTGTGTGTGTTTGAGTGTGTGTGCGTGTGTGTGAGTGTGTGTGTGTGTGTGTGTGTGTGTGTGGCCTAGCATTACTATACTTGTGGGGACCTAAATCTGTTTACACAGTCACGTGTGGGGACTCGCCTCCCTTATGGGGACAAATTGGAGGTCCCCATGAGGGGAATCATTAATTTTAGGGTGAAGACTTGGTTAGGTTTAGGATTAGGGTTAGGGTAAGGTTAAGGGTTAGGGTTAGGCATGTGTTGGTTATGGTTAAGGTTAGGATAAGTCTCCAGGAAATGCATGTAAGTCAATGTAATGTCCCCTGAAGTGATGTATACATGGTGTGTGTGTGTGTGTGTGTGTGTGTGTGTGTGTGTGTGTGTGTGTGTGTGTGTGTGTGTGTGTGTGTGTGTGTGTGTGTGTGTGTGTCTGTGTGTCTCTGTCTGTCTGTCTGTCTGTCTGTCTGTCTGTCTGTCTGTCTGTCTGTCTGTCTGTCTGTCTGTGTGTGTGTGTGTGTGTTTGGCTGATTTATGGTTTATATGCAGAGTAGTTTCAGTGGAACTCGTTGTGGTTGATTGTGCAGAGATGTTTTTAAGTGCTCCTGAATTTTTCTTACGTAACTCTGAATTAAGATAGTTTAAAACATGTTTTGTCCGCATCCCGGGAAATGTCATCCTCACAAAATTACTGTCAGCGTTGCTCTTCAAATGTTCAGTAACTTTAATGAGATTTATTTTATTTCATCCTTAAACTGGATTGGTATTTTCTATTTTCATGACCTGCAAGAGCTGAATCTTTTTTAACAGTTACTTCAATCAGAAACTAAAGCGCAAGATGTCAAACTTCCTGAGGTGTAAATTATATTTCTCCACAGAGAGAAGTAAAGATACCAGTCGCACACCTGTCAAGGATTTCAAAAGCAGTTTGCTGGAGGACCTTTAAACGGTACGTGACTCTTCGTGATTCATCCCGGTAATGAAATGCACCGATGCTCCTGCTGAGATTTACCTAACAGTGTGATGAGAGCCTGAAGAGGAGAAGTCTCCTGGCCAAGTTATAGAAACATATCATGGTCACAACATTAAATACAGCCTCTACAGACTGCTGCTGCTTCTCCGTCATTAAGAAGCTCTTTAAATTAGACCACTGCTTTCATTGAGAACATTCCCAATGAACTTCCATTGGCCTCGCCTCCCAGAAAGACGGGCATTTTGAATAACGTGCGTTTTTCTCTGTATTATTTGGCCAGATTTAGCAATTTCCTCCGAGAGAGAGAACGAGTCGATCGGATACAAAATGTCAAAATACGACGTTAAGTTGCTATGTTCAAAAGGTCAAACGATGAGGTCATTCATTGTTTTTGATGTTGTAAAAGTGTCAAATTATTCAAACTGATTGAATATGTTTGCTCCAAAATTCAAAAGTCTGTACGATCAAGGCTCATGTAATTGCGGACAGATTCCAAATTGGCTTTTGTTAGCCCCGCCCTCCAGAAAGACGGACTTTTAACAAACTTTAACAAACTTTTACGCAGTGGATAGAGCGTTGGTGTTGAGGTCAGGGGGTCACAGGTTCAAACCCCACCTCAGTCAGCATGTCGTTGTGTCCCTGAGACACTTCACCCCAAAGTGCTCCTGTGGGGATTGCCCACAGTATTGAGTTTGTAAGTCGCTTTGGATAAAAGCGTCTATAAAGTGACATGTCATGTAATTGTGTGTCAAATGTGACATTAAATAATGAAAGTTAAAAGATCATATGATAAGCTGCCCTGAGGTTTCATTCATCATTGGCTTTTACATATTCAGTTAAATTAGGTCTTATGTTCATGACCTGCATTTTAAAACGTTTCATAATATAATCATCCGACCTCTGCAGCTCATCCAGAATGCAGCGGCTCGTCTGGTCTTCAACCTTCCTAAATGTTCCCACACCACGCCGCTCCTCCGCTCCCTCCACTGGCTTCCGGTAACTGCTAGAATCCACTTCAAGACAATGGTACTTAAGTACCATGCTGCGAATGGATCTGGCCCTTCCTACATCCAGGACCAGAGTTGGGTGTAACGCGTTACAAAAGTAACGCGTTACTGTAATAATATTACTTTTGTCGGTAACGGAGTAGTGTAACGCGCTACTTTTATAATTCAGTAATCACACTACAGTTACTAACATTGCCCCGACACGCGTTACTTCGTTACTTACTAAAATCAGTCATAATCAAACCTCAACAAACACCTGCAAAGAACACATGCTAAGGTGAAGCTAACGCACAGCTATTTGTTGTTTGTTTATATCACGTAGTCTGTTCTTCTTCTCTGTTTTCCGGTTGTTGCCTGTTTTGAATGACGAATACACACTACCGCCGCCTGCTGGTAAGGAGAGTTATTGACACTCACGCATGCGCAGTTCGTACGTGCTCGGCTGAAGTCTTTGCGGTGTCTGGTTCCAGTGCAACACATGGCCAACACGCAGGAGAACACGCCGACGCAACAGCGTGAGCAGAGATAGACTGCGCAAAATATACAGATAGCAGGAGACAGAGGACAGCCATGGTCAGATAGGAGAACATTCAGGATCTGGATCAGTCTTATGCGACAATGGAAACTGAACTAAAGAGAACATTTGAAACTTTAACAGTCTGCGTGATCTGCCTGCAGGGAGGGGCGGGCCGGCCCTGTGAGTAAAGTAACGAGTAAAGTAACGAGTAAAGTAACGAGTTACTTTATGTAGAGAGTAACGAAGTAGTGTAATATATTACTTTTTTTAAAAGTAATATGTAATATATTACTTTTTTTTTAGTAACGACCCCATCTCTGTCCAGGACATGGTTAAACCGTACACCCCAGCACGTGCACTCCGCTCTGCATCAACCAAACGACTCGCTGCACCCTCGCTGCCAAGGGGACCCAAGTTCTCATCAGCAGAAACACGTGGGTTTGCTATCCTGGCTCCAAGATGGTGGAATGAGCTCCCCATTGACATCAGGACAGCAGAAAGCTTACACACCTTCCAGACTGAAAACTCATCTCTTTCGACTCCACTTCGAGCGATAGAACTATTAACAAAGCACTTATATACTAACAAAGGACTGGCTTACCTAAAGCCAGTTGAGTAGCACTTGAAATGTTTGGCTCTATGAAACCTGATGTACTTTATGATTCTGTTTTCTACAAGGTTGTGTCTTCCTGGTCGATTGTACTTATTGTAAATCGCTTTGGATAAAAGCGTCAGCTAAATGCAATGTAATGTAATGTACTCAGATCTTGTTCTTGAGCAAAAGTAGAAGTACCAGAGTGTAGGTTTTAATGTCATGTGCACATAAGCTACAGTTTAGCTCTCTGACGTTTGGCTCCTCCAACATATATAATAAAATACAAATAAAAAATAGTGCAAGAAGTCTATATAAATAGAATATGATATATACAAGAACAGAATGTAAAGTTAAATAATGAACAGTAAGATTAAATTAAATACGGTTTATATATTTATATTTATTAACAGAAGCACTGCAGCTGTTTAAGCTTGAAACACCGCGTTCACACACGCAGTGCTTCCTGCACAAGCCAAAGTGCGTTTGATCTTTAATTTCACATCAGAGCAACCTGACCCCAGATCAGCTGTAAACAAGCGAGGAATCAGATGCTCGTCATGAAACCCTGATCCTGCAGAAGCATTATCTCTCATGCTCGGCTAATTAGCTTCAGCTCTTTATGAGTGTGTTGTTCTCCAGAATAAATGTTTTTCTACGAGGCTCCTGGGAGGCGAGGGAATGATTACACGGGACAAAACAGCTCGTTTGTATTCCTTTCACTTTGCATTTGAATCACTTAGCTTACACTCGGGTTATCTGCAGCGTGTCTGACAAACTACGTTAAGACAGAGGAGGTCCAACAGGAAGCTGTCAGAGGCGCTAAGTGGGAGCCATTAACCTCAGATTCGCTGCGGTTTGGACGAATTACCCAAAACGACTTGCTATCCAAAATCTGACATGAGGACATTTGTAATAACTCTGCAGAGTCTTGTGGTGAAGATGCTCTGCTATGAGGAGCTACGAGAAGAACCAGAACATATGAGCCAGAATTTTAAGATTATTGTAAAATAGTCAGAAATGTGAGATTTTCACCAAAAAGTCAGAATGTAAAAAAAAAACAGATTTAAAAAAAAAAAAGCCAGATTAGAAAAAAAAGTCAGCATTTTTAGAAACAATTCTGAGATTTTGAAAAGAAAGTCCGAAATTTTTTTAGAGTACAATTTGGAGATCTTTAGAAAAAAGTCAATATCTTGGAAAAATGTTTTGAATTTTGAGAAAAAAACAACAATTTGACAAACTACGTTGAGACAGAGGAGGTCCAACAGGAAGCTGTCAGAGGCGCTAAGTGGGAGCCATTAACCTCAGAGTCACTGCAGCTGATCCCACAGATAATGTTTAATGACTCTGGAGAGTCTTGTGGTGAAGAAGATGCTCTGCTCAGAGGAGCTACGAGAAGAACCAGAACATTTGAGACGGTTGGACCGCAGACTAAAGCTCATGATTTTTATAAAAAGTCCGAATTTAAAGTTTTTATGAAAAAAAGTCTGAATGTCAAGATTCTCAGAAAAAAGTTAGAATTTTTTGATTTTCTGAAAAAGTCTAATTTCTTTTGCAAAAAAAGTCAGAATTTGGGGATTAAAAGTAAGGATTAAGACATTAAGCTTTTGGTCTATGCAAACCATTAATATTTCAATAATTAATATTAAGCTATTTTTACTTTTAGTGTAAAGTCCCTTCTGTGGGACTAATCGGTGTTCTCCTCTCGTTGGTCAAACATGTCAATTATTATTATTATTATGGCGAAATGAACACTACCAACATATTGAAATAAAAACATAATTTAAAGTGTTAATTTTTCTGTTAAAGGCAGCAGATAAGACACAAAGTTACGTTAAGACAAATTAATATAATAAGGACGTTTTTTTAATCTTAAAATGAACATTTCTTAGGATGATATGTCTATTCCCACCTGTTGGGAACACTGGAGCTCTGTTTCTGTGCTCTCCATCTCCCACTTCTCCTTTCATCTGCACTCCTGTGTTCGCACATGCAGGACATTTTTGCATGGAAAAATAAACGATAAATGTAGTGTTTGATGTGCGGATCTGAAAAGCATTCCCTCCGTGATCCTAGTGATGGATGACGTGCAGCGGGGGAACACGGCGCTGTGCGGCTGCTGATAAACCCTCACATTCATTAGCTGATCTGACAGTGACGTGCAGTGGAAGGAAACACACTGAATATACAGGATTTATATTTAGTGAGAACGTCATGGTCACGTCACGGTGTTAGCTGGAGGGGAACATGAATCACCTCAGAGTGGTTAAAGGTAAGCATCGACAACGTCTTCAAAGATTACATTTCAAAGATTCAAAGGTTTTATCATCATAAGCTCAGCAGCTACAGAGTAGAAATGGCAATGCAAGTCTTCTGACCTGAGCTCCTACAACAAAGCTGCATGCTTCTTTCTGAGGTGGTGAAGAAGTGATGGATCCAGAGATGTTAAAGTACACACTTCCTTCACTCAAGTAGAAGTACAGATACTCGTGTTTAAAGATACTCTGGTGAAAGTAGAAGTACTGACTAAACTTCTTTACTCAAGTCAAAGTAAAGAGGCTTTGAAATGTACTTCAGTAAAAAGTACCCATAACTAGCAGCTGTTTTAAAGAGTACCTGACCTCCCTTTATATTAATAGAACAATAATGTCATTGTTAGCTAATGAATGTTTCCATGCTGAACAACGGCAACATGACAACGTTTCCATTGGTCCCTCTTCTTTAGAGAAGACCAGGAAATGATGGATACACGGATCGTGTTCAAATCAATAGGCACGCAATGACTCTAAAGAATAATGATCACGCCACCAAACACACATTCAGACTAAAGGAACCAGCTGTTTGGGAAATGAGAGAAGTAGAAAGTACAGGTATTTGGGTTCAACATGTAAGAAGTAGAAAGTACAGGTATTTGGGTTCAACATGTAAGAAGTAGAAAGTACAGGTATTTGGGTTCAACATGTAAGAAGTAGAAAGTACAGGTATTTGGGTTCAACATGTAAGAAGTAGAAAGTACAGGTATTTGGGTTCAACATGAGAGAAGTAGAAAGTACAGGTATTTGAGTTCAACATGAGAGAAGTAGAAAGTACAGGTATTTGAGTTCAACATGTAAGAAGTAGAAAGTACAGGTATTTGGGTTCAACATGAGAGAAGTAGAAAGTACAGGTATTTGAGTTCAACATGTAAGAAGTAGAAAGTACAGGTATTTGAGTTCAACATGTAAGAAGTAGAAAGTACAGGTATTTGGGTTCAACATGAGAGAAGTAGAAAGTACAGGTATTTGAGTTCAACATGTAAGAAGTAGAAAGTACAGGTATTTGGGTTCAACATGTAAGAAGTAGAAAGTACAGGTATTTGGGTTCAACATGTGAGAAGTAGAAAGTACAGGTATTTGAGTTCAACATGTAAGAAGTAGAAAGTACAGGTATTTGAGTTCAACATGTAAGAAGTAGAAAGTACAGGTATTTGGGTTCAACATGTAAGAAGTAGAAAGTACAGGTATTTGAGTTCAACATGTGAGAAGTAGAAAGTACAGGTATTTGGGTTCAACATGTGAGAAGTAGAAAGTACAGGTATTTGAGTTCAACATGTAAGAAGTAGAAAGTACAGGTATTTGAGTTCAACATGTAAGAAGTAGAAAGTACAGGTATTTGAGTTCAACATGTAAGAAGTAGAAAGTACAGGTATTTGGGTTCAACTTGTAAGAAGTAGAAAGTACAGGTATTTGGGTTCAACATGTGAGAAGTAGAAAGTACAGGTATTTGAGTTCAACATGTAAGAAGTAGAAAGTACAGGTATTTGAGTTCAACATGTAAGAAGTAGAAAGTACAGGTATTTGGGTTCAACATGTAAGAAGTAGAAAGTACAGGTATTTGGGTTCAACATGTAAGAAGTAGAAAGTACAGGTATTTGAGTTCAACATGTAAGAAGTAGAAAGTACAGGTATTTGGGTTCAACATGTAAGAAGTAGAAAGTACAGGTATTTGGGTTCAACATGTAAGAAGTAGAAAGTACAGGTATTTGGGTTCAACATGTATGAAGTAGAAAGTACAGGTATTTGTGTTCAACATGTAAGAAGTAGAAAGTACAGGTATTTGGGTTCAACATGTAAGAAGTAGAAAGTACAGGTATTTGTGTTCAACATGTAAGAAGTAGAAAGTACAGGTATTTGGGTTCAACATGTAAGAAGTAGAAAGTACAGGTATTTGGGTTCAACATGTAAGACGTAGAAAGTACAGGTATTTGAGTTCAACATGTAAGAAGTAGAAAGTACAGGTATTTGGGTTCAACATGAAAGAAGTAGAAAGTACAGGTATTTGGGTTCAACATGTAAGACGTAGAAAGTACAGGTATTTGAGTTCAACATGTAAGAAGTAGAAAGTACAGGTATTTGGGTTCAACATGTAAGACGTAGAAAGTACAGGTATTTGAGTTCAACATGTAAGAAGTAGAAAGTACAGGTATTTGGGTTCAACATGAAAGAAGTAGAAAGTACAGGTATTTGGGTTCAACATGTAAGAAGTAGAAAGTACAGGTATTTGGGTTCAACATGTAAGAAGTAGAAAGTACAGGTATTTGGGTTCAACATGAAAGAAGTAGAAAGTACAGGTATTTGGGTTCAACATGTAAGAAGTAGAAAGTACAGGTATTTGAGTTCAACATGTAAGAAGTAGAAAGTACAGGTATTTGAGTTCAACATGTGAGAAGTAGAAAGTACAGGTATTTGTGTTCAACATGTAAGAAGTAGAAAGTACAGGTATTTGAGTTCAACATGTAAGAAGTAGAAAGTACAGGTATTTGTGTTCAACATGTAAGAAGTAGAAAGTACAGGTATTTGTGTTCAACATGTGAGAAGTAGAAAGTACAGGTATTTGTGTTCAACATGTAAGAAGTAGAAAGTACAGGTATTTGGGTTCAACATGTAAGAAGTAGAAAGTACAGGTATTTGTGTTCAACATGTAAGAAGTAGAAAGTACAGGTATTTGGGTTCAACATGTAAGAAGTAGAAAGTACAGGTATTTGGGTTCAACATGTAAGAAGTAGAAAGTACAGGTATGTGTGTTCAACATGTAAGAAGTAGAAAGTACAGGTATTTGGGTTCAACATGTAAGAAGTAGAAAGTACAGGTATTTGGGTTCAACATGTAAGAAGTAGAAAGTACAGGTATTTGGGTTCAACATGTAAGAAGTAGAAAGTACAGGTATTTGGGTTCAACATGTGAGAAGTAGAAAGTACATGTATTTGAGTTCAACATGTAAGAAGTAGAAAGTACAGGTATTTGTGTTCAACTTGTAAGAAGTAGAAAGTACAGGTATTTGTGTTCAACATGTAAGAAGTAGAAAGTACAGGTATTTGGGTTCAACATGTAAGAAGTAGAAAGTACAGGTATTTGTGTTCAACATGTAAGAAGTAGAAAGTACAGGTATTTGGGTTCAACTTGTAAGAAGTAGAAAGTACATGTATTTGAGTTCAACATGTAAGAAGTAGAAAGTACAGGTATTTGTGTTCAACTTGTAAGAAGTAGAAAGTACAGGTATTTGTGTTCAACATGTAAGAAGTAGAAAGTACAGGTATTTGGGTTCAACTTGTAAGAAGTAGAAAGTACAGGTATTTGTGTTCAACTTGTAAGAAGTAGAAAGTACAGGTATTTGTGTTCAACATGTAAGAAGTAGAAAGTACAGGTATTTGGGTTCAACATGTAAGAAGTAGAAAGTACAGGTATTTGGGTTCAACATGTAAGAAGTAGAAGGTACAGGTATTTGGGTTCAACATGTAAGAAGTAGAAAGTACAGGTATTTGTGTTCAACATGTAAGAAGTAGAAAGTACTGGTATTTGAGTTCAACATGTAAGAAGTAGAAAGTACAGGTATTTGGGTTCAACATGTAAGAAGTAGAAAGTACAGGTATTTGTGTTCAACATGAAAGAAGTAGAAAGTACAGGTATTTGGGTTCAACATGTAAGAAGTAGAAAGTACAGGTATTTGCGTTCAACATGTAAGAAGTAGAAAGTACAGGTATTTGAGTTCAACATGTGAGAAGTAGAAAGTACAGGTATTTGTGTTCAACATGTAAGAAGTAGAAAGTACAGGTATTTGAGTTCAACATGTAAGAAGTAGAAAGTACAGGTATTTGAGTTCAACATGTGAGAAGTAGAAAGTACAGGTATTTGTGTTCAACATGTAAGAAGTAGAAAGTACAGGTATTTGGGTTCAACATGTAAGAAGTAGAAAGTACAGGTATTTGGGTTCAACATGTAAGAAGTAGAAGGTACAGGTATTTGGGTTCAACATGTAAGAAGTAGAAAGTACAGGTATTTGTGTTCAACATGTAAGAAGTAGAAAGTACAGGTATTTGAGTTCAACATGTAAGAAGTAGAAAGTACAGGTATTTGAGTTCAACATGTGAGAAGTAGAAAGTACAGGTATTTGTGTTCAACATGTAAGAAGTAGAAAGTACAGGTATTTGGGTTCAACATGTAAGAAGTAGAAAGTACAGGTATTTGGGTTCAACATGTAAGAAGTAGAAGGTACAGGTATTTGGGTTCAACATGTAAGAAGTAGAAAGTACAGGTATTTGTGTTCAACATGTAAAAAGTAGAAAGTACAGGTATTTGAGTTCAACATGTAAGAAGTAGAAAGTACAGGTATTTGGGTTCAACATGTAAGAAGTAGAAAGTACAGGTATTTGTGTTCAACATGTAAGAAGTAGAAAGTACAGGTATTTGGGTTCAACATGTAAGAAGTAGAAAGTACAGGTATTTGGGTTCAACATGAAAGAAGTAGAAAGTACAGGTATTTGGGTTCAACATGTAAGAAGTAGAAAGTACAGGTATTTGGGTTCAACATGTAAGAAGTAGAAAGTACAGGTATTTGAGTTCAACATGTAAGAAGTAGAAAGTACAGGTATTTGGGTTCAACATGTAAGAAGTAGAAAGTACAGGTATTTGGGTTCAACATGAAAGAAGTAGAAAGTACAGGTATTTGGGTTCAACATGTAAGAAGTAGAAAGTACAGGTATTTGTGTTCAACATGTAAGAAGTAGAAAGTACAGGTATTTGGGTTCAACATGTAAGAAGTAGAAAGTACAGGTATTTGGGTTCAACATGTAAGAAGTAGAAAGTACAGGTATTTGAGTTCAACATGTAAGAAGTAGAAAGTACAGGTATTTGAGTTCAACATGTAAGAAGTAGAAAGTACAGGTATTTGGGTTCAACATGTAAGAAGTAGAAAGTACAGGTATTTGGGTTCAACATGAAAGAAGTAGAAAGTACAGGTATTTGTGTTCAACATGTAAGAAGTAGAAAGTACAGGTATTTGGGTTCAACATGTAAGAAGTAGAAAGTAAGAAGTCGTCGGAATAAAAATAAATGGTGCAAAAGTGGACAAAGTACTCAGACTTAAGTTACAGTAGAAAACCATAGTAATATTACATACTGGTAATATTGTATTAAATTGCTTTTGACTGAAACATGTCCTCACAGATTAATTAAAACGGCGACATAAATGAAAGTATATTTCATTATAAAGTTTCAAGCGAAATAACAAAAGCAGACAATTTAATTAATTAATGGGTATTTAAAAAACATGTGAAAATATAAAGCATGGATGATTAATGACATGTTTGTGTGTGTGTGTGTGGTGTGTGTGTGTGTGTGTGTGTGTGTGTGTGTGTGTGTGTGTGTGTGTGTGTGTGTGTGTGTGTGTGTGTGTGTCTTTGCAAAGAGATAAGTGCAACGGAGCATCCATATGAAAAGCATTTGCATTTTAATATATTGGCTTCCAGGCTTTCTTTGGCAATATGTTTTCTAATTTCATTTTTGTATTCCCTGGTTCAGTGTCGGTGTATTTTGTAATTTAAATCCGTCCAGTCGTCCCCTTATCTCTCCCCGAGAATAAGAGAAGTGAGGATGAATGTTGTGTGAAAGGAAGGAGCATACAGATTCAATATTTCCTCAGAGTGAGAGATGGAGGAAAACTGATACAAAATAATGCTCTCGTGCATGTCTTCTTTTCACACTGGAGCACACTTTCTACTGCCATCATGAACTCCTGCAAAAACATCCTTGGTCAAAAAAAGCGGAGACATCAAGACTGGTATGATGAGAATGACACAGAGATTCAGCAAATCATTGACATCAAGCGGCACACTTTTATCACCTGGCAAAATAACATCCACTGCAAGGTGAAAAGAGCAGCCCATGCCAAAGCCAAGGCAGCCGTCCAAACGCAAGTTAGGAAACTGAAGAACCAGTGGTGGACAAAGAAGGCTCTGGAGATCCAGCAGTTTGCCGACTCTGGTGATACAAGAGGATTCTTTGATGCCACAAGAGCGGTATATGGTCCCAGCTATCGCCGCCTAACCCCCCTTCGCTCTAAAGATGGGCTCTTGCTTCTGAAGGACAAGGATGCAATAGCAAACAGGTGGAAAGAGCACTATAAGGACCTCTTAAACTGGGACACCATTCCTGAGATGGAGGCTCTTGACCAACTCCCTCAAAAGCCCATAGTTGAAGGCATGGGAGAACCACCCAGCCTGGGTGAGGTGCAGGATGCCATTAAGAATATGAAAAACAACAAGGCTGCTGGGCCCGACGGCATCCCAGCAGAAGTCCTGAAGAAAGGCGGACCCGATCTTCTTAAGCACATCCATGCCCTGCTTCTCAAAATCTGGGAAGAGGAAATCCCTGCTCAGCTTAGGGATGCCTTAATTGTCTCCATATTTAAGAAGGGAGACAGGGCAGACTGCGGAAATTACCGTGGCATTTCTCTCTTGTCCACCATAGGGAAAGCCCTAGCTCGGGTGTTGGCCAACAGACTCACCCCCCTGTCAGAAAGCATCCTTCCTGAGTCTCAGAGTGGATTTCGCCCAAACAGAGGCACTACAGACATGATTTTCACTATTCGCCAACTGCAAGAAAAATGCCGAGAAAAATATCAACCATTATACATGGCCTTCATAGACCTCACCAAAGCCTTCGACTCAGTGAGCCGTCAGGCCCTCTGGCTGGTACTGGCAAAGATTGGCTGCCCAGAAAAATACGTCCGGGTACTGAGACTGCTGCATGACAATATGTCTGCCACGGTACTCAGTGGCAGTGGAGACGAAACTGAACCCTTCCGGGTCGACACAGGAGTAAAACAGGGATGTGTCATCGCTCCAACACTATTCTCCATCTTTGTTGCTGCTATCCTACATCTCACAAGCAAGCATCTGCCCCAGGGAGTCAACATCATGTACAGAACTGACGGCCAACTCCTCAACATCAACCGTTTCAGGGCTAAAGGTCAAACCACCACCATATCGATCATGGAGCTGCAGTATGCGGATGACAACGCCCTTGTAGCCCTCTCGGAAGAGGACCTACAGGGTATCCTATCAGCCTTTGCGAAAGCATACAAACAGCTCGGTCTAGCCATCAACATAAAAAAGACCCAAATCCTCCACCAACCACCACCAAACAGGAGTACGCCTGTCCTACCCCCAAACATCTCCATTGATAACATCAGACTGGAAAATGTGGACCACTTCCCATACCTTGGCAGCCTCCTATCATCAAAAGCTGTTATTGATGATGAAATACACCATCGCCTCAGCTGTGCCAGCGGGGCTTTCTCAAGGCTAAGGAAGAGAGTCTTTGAGAACCGTGACCTCCAAGCAAAGACCAAAATCTTGGTCTATAAAGCTGTGGTGCTCCCCACTCTTCTGTATGGATCAGAAGCCTGGACCACATACAGCAGGCACTTAAAGGCACTTGAGGCATACCATCAGAGATCCCTCCGAAAAATCCTTAGGATTAGCTGGGAGGGAGGATCGGCGCACTAACAACAGCGTCCTGGAGGAGGCTGACATTCCCACCATCACTGCCACCATTGCCCAAAACCAGCTCAGATGGACTGGCCATGTTATCCGCATGCCTGACTCTCGCCTCCCAAAACAAGTCCTTTATTCCCAACTTGTTAAAGGGAAACGGGCCCCTGGAGGCCAAAAGAAGAGGTACAAAGATAACATAAAGACAAACCTAAAGAAGTGCCACATAGACCTAAAAGCTTGGAAGACATGGCAACAGACAGGGCGACCTGGAGAAACCTTGTCCGTGAGGGTGCTGCACTATACAATGATGATCTCTGCCATGCTGCACAAGACAAGCGCAGACTCAGGAAGGAGAGAGCAACCACCAAACAGGTCTAACCCAAACCCTCCACCACTACATTCCCATGTCCACATTGCACAAGAATAATCGGGTCCAGAATCGGCCTCTATGCCCACCTGAAGACCCACAAGGACCAAGAAGGAGGACAGTCATACTCGACTACGAGTGACCGCCGATGATGATGGTGTGTGTCTTTGCAAAGAGATAAGTGCAACGGAGCATCCATATGAAAAGCATTTGCATTTTAATATATTGGCTTCCAGGCTTTCTTTGGCAATATGTTTTCTAATTTCATTTTTGTATTCCCTGGTTCAGTGTCGGTGTATTTTGTAATTTAAATCCGTCCAGTCGTCCCCTTATCTCTCCCCGAGAATAAGAGAAGTGAGGATGAATGTTGTGTGAAAGGAAGGAGCATACAGATTCAATATTTCCTCAGAGTGGGTGTGAGAGATGGAGGAAAACTGATACAAAATAATGCTCTCGTGCATGTCTTCTATTCATCTTATCCTCTCTCTTACTGTAGGTTCTTCACCTTTTTCCTATCTCCTCTTTCCTTGCCTCCTCTCTTAAATATGGATTTCAGTTTGTGGGACGTCCTGCAAGATGTAGCGCTGAGATCGATTTTCTGGGTCAAAGCGAGAAAAAGAACAGGCATGAAACGAAGAACCTTTCATATTAGTCTCCTCTTCCTCCTTTTTTACTGCCTTCCTTCCATGCTTACCATACCTTATCATCTTGTTTCCTCTCCTTAGTTTGTTTCCTTTGTCTTTTGCGTTTCCTTTCTACCTGTCCAGTTCACCTAATGTATTACTGAAGAGGACGGAGACATTAAATGTTACTTAAAGAGCAATAATGCCAATGTGCAGGAATGAGTCCTAAAACCGTGCTGTAGTTCCTTTATAGCCCAACATTAGCCTCCTTTAGCTTAGCGGTGGTGACGGGAAGTCATGTGACCGTGCTGTAGTTCCTTTACAGCCCAACATTAGCCTCCTTTAGCTTAGCGGTGGTGACGTGAAGTCATGTGACCGTGCTGTAGTTCCTTTACAGCCCAACATTAGCCTCCTTTAGCTTAGCGGTGGTGACGTGAAGTCATGTGACCGTGCTGTAGTTCCTTTATAGCCCAACATTAGCCACCTTTAGCTTAGCAGTGGTGAAGTCATGTGACCGTGCTGTAGTTCCTTTATAGCCCAACATTAGCCACCTTTAGCTTAGCGGTGGTGAAGTCATGTGACTATGCTGTAGTTCCTTTATAGCCCAACATTAGCCACCTTTAGCTTAGCGGTGGTGACGTGAAGTCATGTGACCGTGCTGTAGTTCCTTTATAGCCCAACATTAGCCTCCTTTAGCTTAGCGGTGGTGAAGTCATGTGACCGTGCTGTAGTTCCTTTATAGCCCAACATTAGCCTCCTTTAGCTTAGCGGTGGTGAAGTCACGTGACCGTGCTGTAGTTCCTTTATATAACATTCACCATTTCAACCATAAGTGGTCATTTCAACAGGAAAACGCTCTCACAGAAAACAGCGGATTAAAATAACAGACAGCTGTTTCCTAATGAAGACGCTCTCCTCGTGTTTGCAGCACTTCGGCACAGAGCTCCTCCTGAAGAGAACACAGCTTGTTTGATTTTACCGTTATCATCCCCCATTGTTATGCGGCCCCACAGAGAGACTTTAAAGAGTGCCTTCTCTGCTTGACATGTGAGGCACGATCTGTGTTTGTTCATCTCAAACATGTTTTCTCCACAAGGGGAGAAAGAGACTCTTTTTGCGGACACTATAAAGCTAATATTAGGAGAAGACGTGGGAGGGTAGCTGTTGAATCGGCTCTATAGAGAGACCGTGTTTTTGTGTCTGTCACAAAGCTTCTGCACGACATGACAGAAGATTGAAAATCGATCCAAGCACTCAGCGATGACAGAAACACCTGCACATCAGGGCGATCATCTCTCTTTGTGTCTCTGCAGTAGTTTTGTGTGATTTTCTCTCATTGTCTTCCTTCTTGCATTTGTTTAGTGTCTCTTAAATGTGTTGAGCTCCCTTCTTTAGGCATTTCACGTCTCTTTGTAGTGATTTTGTGTATTTGATTGATGAATAATGAACGTAATGGTAAACATTTGATAGCGTTTCTCTTAAAAGGACTGAAAAAGAGTAGAAAAAGACGACAAAAAAGAGACTTTAAACAACTCGTAGAGGTGATGGGGAATGTATTACATGTCGTTCTTGTTTTCACATAATCCACATATCAGAATCAGAATTATAAATACTATACTTATACTTTATTGTACCTGATGTAAACAGGTCTATTGCAGTTCAGGAAGCGTCTACGCTCATCCTTGCTGTGAGAGGATGTGACTACAATCAACTGTGAATGATGTTCAAAATGTTGTTTCTCTGCTGACGAGGCTGAGGACAAACCCCCCGTAGAGATCTTTCTCTACATCGCAGCATGTTCTCCATCTCGCTGAGACCCGATATCACAGAGCGAGGACGCAGGGGTGAGTGTGTGTGAGGAGGTTCAGGACGTGGTGGGGGGTCCCTCAGTGTCGAATTTAATCTTTATGTGTCGACCGTACGTTTCTCAATAATTAGGATCCTTTGATCGTTGTGCGTGCTTTCTACTCTGTGCATACGTTAATGCTCTTCATGGCTGCTCATAACGAACCTTTAGGAAGTCCTCTCTGCAGGAGGCAACACTTTCAAACGGACCTTCTTACAGCCGGAGTTCAGGACTTTAACATATTTAAAGGTAAGGTAACGTTTATTTATAAAGCACATTGTCAGACAGAGAGGCAATTCAAAGTGCTTTACTTCAACATTAGCACACAATAGGAAGACAACAGAAAGGAACACAATGGAATAACAGACTCATAAAAACCATGCATAAAAGAGATAGTTTAAAACAACATTGTAAATACAGTTGGTGCTAAAACAAGTTAAAAGGCTTCTGGGTAAGCAGCTGTAAAAAGTAATGTTATTAGGCTCGACTTAAAATAACTCAGCGTTGGTGAAGTCCTCTGGTTTTCGGGAAGTTTGTTCAATTGTTGGGGAGCATGAAAACTAAAAGCAGCTTCGGCGTGTTTGGTTCTGAGCTGGGGAACAATGAGACGTCACCTATTACACAAAATGCAGTTTGTTATGTCTTTTATACGTAGATATGTGAAAGGAGACTCCGAAGATTGTCAGAAAACCTTCTCTCTTTTTCAGTAGCATGTTTTCTGACATGTGGATTACGGATAATTTATTGCCTGTCTTTCTGTTTTCCCATAATACACACGTCAGAGATAAGTAAGTAAAATGACATTATTCTCTCCTCGGAACAGGGTTATTGTAGGTCAGAAAGCATCATCTCTTCCTGTGAGAGGATGTTATACAGAGGATCCACTGTGGATGATGCTCATAATGGTAGAAATAAGAGAGCGTTTCTCTTAAAAAGACAAAAAAACGACATTAAAAGACTACAAAAATAAACAAAATCACCAAAAAGAGACTTACAAACTTCAGAATTCAGATTCTGACGTGAGGATTATGGGAAAACAGAAATGCATGTAATACATTCACAACCATCTCCAGGAGATTTATAGTATTTAAGTCTTTTTATTTTGTGCCTCGTTGTGATTGGTCTCTTTGGCCCCACGGAGACCAAACGGATTTCGAACCGAAGGCGATTTCAAAAAAGTCTTCCATCCACACGGAATCGGCTCGAGAAACGTGTCCGTCCACACGAGACCGCTCGACCCGCTGGAGACGCTGTAGTACATATGCCGGGCCTGTAAGTGGCGCTGTACTTTCGCCACAACATACACCAAAAGCAGCGAATAAGACCCCCCGGGCACGGTTGCCATGGTTTCCTGGTTGCCCTTCTGTTTATTCTCCGCGGTGGATTTAGCAACATGTAGTTCATGTAGATCTCCATGTCCACGTGTTGCTGATGGTTGTGGTCGAGGAGCTGTAGGTTTTGCACTAACATCTGTATCATTGTCATAGCATCTGGAGTGCGAAAGCAACCCTGTGATCCGCCATTGTTGTTGTTGTTGCCGAAACACATCAGCAATGACGCGGGGGTGAGCAGGAGAGGTGGGGAGAGGCGGGGCTATGGCGTCATGGGTTCAGGAAATGATCGTATAGGGCGTACACACGGAGCCACAAGCATTTAGTCTCCAGACTAACCCACTTTGGGAGCCGTTATCAAAGTGTATCGGATTCGGGCTCGGAAGCCGCGGCTCTGTGTCGGTGTGTACGAACCGTCTATACGATAAAGAACTTTAGCGGGTACAACTGAAATCGTCTCCGTGTGGACGGGGCCTTAGTCTTTTCAAGAGAAACACTATCTTATTTCTACCATTATGAACAGTCCCAACAAACACAGAGTTAACCTCAAATAAATAGTGACGAAAGCGTGTCAGCTAACCATCCAAAGAACGTCCTGCTGCAACTGAAATGTTTTCACTTCAGAGACATGTGTTGTATATATCTGAGATAAGATAAGATGGACCTTTAATAATCCCTGTGGGCATTCTATATATGTATAATAGGCTAATAAAAGAGTATAATAGGAGACCGTTGAAGTTTATTTTAAGATGAAAGATCTTCATTGTCTCAGACAGGAGTAGAGAGACGTAAGATGAACTTTGATTGAGCAGAGCATATAACAAACCTTTCTGAAAATAAACATCCAACATCATCAAGACTCTGACAACGACTGAAAGAGAAACCAGAGCTGAATACCAACCCGGTCTCACGGCATTTCGTGTTATAGTCACGACATGTAATCTATTGCTTCGTGTTCACCAACACCATTTTCCAATTTTTTTTTCGTGTCACACAGAACGATTTTAAAAGCAATGTATTTCTACTGGTAATGTGTTTCGTGCCTGCGTCTTTTTGTCCGTTCAGGTCGTGGAAGGCCGGAAGCTGTGGGGTTCATAAAAACATGTTCTTACTCAATATCAAGCCACGATTATTGATTTTATTTTAAATCGTATGATGTCGGACTTTTGTTGCCGTCTGTGAGGAAAATAAATGGCTCAGAGACTCAGAATACTGAAATCTGTATTCTTTAAATATTGTTTCCTTCTAATTTGTTATTATTTGATGCAGGCACAAAACATACTACCAATAGAAATATATTGCTTTTAAAATCGTTCTCTGTGACACGAAAACAATTGGGAAAATCGTGTTGGTGAACACGAATCAATAGATTACATTTCGTGACTATAACACGAAATGCCGTGAGACTGGGTTGGTGAATACACACTAGACTAATCACAAGGACAGGACACAGGTGAGGAGGGAAGAGAAACACAGGTGAACACACTTAGGTAATCAGAAAGGAGGGAACACAGAAGAGGTTTCTCAATACTCAAATTTCCCCTCCTCGACTCCTCGGCCCTCCGGTAGTGACCCGGAAATGAATTTCAGCGCGCCATGTTGAAGGACATCTCATTTCTCTAAGTGCACTTCGAGGACCGAGGATCGAGCGTCGAGGAGGCTCTCTGGAGGAGTTCTAACCGAGGAGACACTGATGGGTCCTCGGGCCCTTCTCACTTCTCTTATTTTTCATTTCCTCGCTCCTCGCTCCTTGGTCTCGGTCTCACCGGAAGTTGATTTGTCTGCGCCATCTTGAGTAGCGTCCCAATGGCCTTATTTTTGCCGGAGGAGCGAGGATCGATAATGGAGGAGCTATAACCGAGGAACCACCAGACCATCCTTCGATGAAATCCTCAGACACTCGCCCCGCCCCCTTACTGTGTATCGCTCACTGATTGGACGAGGCAGTGCATGCACTGATCTCATGCTTCTTGACATGAGAGCAGTTTCCCAGCGGAGTGAAGAAAACACATGAACCTCACGGGAGTCACTCCTCAGTTTATACCGTGTTTTGTTTCAATTCATGTTTCATTTAGTTACAAATATGTGATATATCTGAACAACAAAGTGGTCACAAATCATTTTATTCATTTGGTGGAAACATTTTCATGATTGCTTTTTTCGTTTTACATTTTCATTTATTGTCATTTCCATCCAGTCATTAAGTCTATTAAAATGTTAATGTGCTGCATATCCACACAAACACACCAATCCAATGAATGTTAATCTAACTGGGTTTTGATAGATAACATATCTCTTTTTCTTCTCTCAATTATTTTATTTCTATTGTGCTCTAATCAATATTAATCTAACTATTGTTCGTTTATACATTTTAAGAATGGCGTTTATCTTTTTTGAGAATGAATTCTTATTTTATTTTATGTATTTGGGTCTACAACAGATGATACAAATGTTTGTGTCAGTAAATGTGTACTAACAGAGGCGGGGGTGTTTGTGAAAACAACGGGGACAGAGCTGGCTGCTGTCAGACGATCAGCTGTGCAGCGTCATCACAAACGGACGTCGCTTCACGTGACGCTCCGGAGGAAAGGACGTCCCATTACTCTTAAAACTCATTTCCCTGCTTCTCGTGGTTTCCTTGCGTCCCTCCATGCTTCCCTGGTGGGAGGGGCTAGAGGCAGGGAAACGACGCAAGTGAGGGACGCAAGGAATCCATTTAACCGACCTGAGACGGGCCCCAAGTCTCGAGGATATAGTCGAGGAGGGGACATTTGAGTATTGAGAAACCTCTTGAGACAGGAAGTAACAACAGACATCACAGGGGGGGGGTGAAGGTTTTTCAAAATGAAACAGGGAAAACTAACAGTATATGTCATGGTTTTAACAAGAACCCAAACACAGTGCAAAGAGGGTAAGATAAACCCTCCTGGACCCTTTACACACACACTCTCTACACGATGGAGGTTTCTTCAACTTATCCTTGTTAATAATGGGGTTTCTTTGGGAGTTTTCCCTCGTGCTATCTGAGTGTCTGAGGACAGGTATGCTGCATATATGAGACAAATGTATAAATTGTGATATTGGGCTGTATAAATAAGATAATAAGATAAGAGGTACTTCATTGATCCCAAATTGAGAAATGTTTGTGTTGCAGCAGCATAAAAAACAACAAAACAAGGCATTGCACATAAGTAGAAATGAAAGAGTAGAAATAAACAATACTAGAAATTAAACATCTCAAAATAAAATGTAAACAGCATTAAAAAGTAGAAAATAGACCGAGAAGATAAAAAATCGAAATAAGGTTAGAGTTATTGATTGACCCATAAAACCTCAGTATGTGACCCAGGATACCAGATGATGTTTCTAACGCGCTGACGGGGTGAATAATCAGCCTGTTGTTGGAGGATTTTATTATTGTTCACACTGACGATCGTTAACGCCTCTTGTTTCTCTGCATGATTATGACTTCTTCTATGTGTGCGCCTACTTATTTCCTGCAGCGCTTCGAGACCGTGAACAGTTTTAATGCAATGTTTCTCGACCTGTGCACCCCCGCCCACATCACGTCTCATGAAGTAACAACGAACATTTCTGTCAGTATTATAAATCTATGACAGTAAACATTTTATAAAAGCTCCCCAGAAGAAGCCCACACAGAAATCTGGATCAACAAACAAAAACAGAAATGTCTTAGGGGGGAAACACAACGTCTGCAAACAGCATGAATCAATACGGCTTATTATTCCCTGCGTCGCTTCAAACCACGTCTTATTTACAGACTCTAAAAACTGTTTTCACCCCCGGCTCTGTACTATGCTTCAATGGCAGCCGAATGCCAATATTTGATGGAGATTAAGAGAGATTGAAGTCGTGAAATATCCCAAATGATATTCCTGGTGATATCCTCTAAAAACATTTGAAAAGCACCGGTACAAACATGGGCTTTGAAAGTTAATAAACAAATAAAATGACACTTCTACCACTTATTCCTCTGCTGGAATCAGGGCCGTCCCTCCTACAGGCCGATCATGCAGACTGCGTGGGGCCTCATCTTGCGGAGGGTGCCTCAACTGAGCCGAAAATGCGATGCACCTATCCACTTATGCGGCGCAATTAGCGCGGCACGGTTTCGCCGCTGCGAGGCTCCAATAGCACCCCCCGTCGACGCTCGCGAAACAGAGGGCCTCATCATATAACTTTGCGTGGGGCCTCATGTTGGCCAGGGACGGGCTGGAATAAAGCTGTTTTTCTACCGCTTTGTGACTGACCTCCTGAAGGAAGACGTTTAAGTGAAAAGGGGGGGAATCAATACAGAGCAGGATAACCGCTCTAATAAATTGTTCAGTTTTAATGTACAAACTTTGGCAAGACGTTGCCACAAAAAGTTTCTCTCATATAATAAATAAAAGGGAAAAGATTGTCATATTTGTTGAAAAACCAAGAGTTCAAACATGAGATTATTGGTTAAATGAGATAATCAAATGTTACAACTCGTCCCCATCAATGACATCCAGTCCTGTTAATCTTCCCTCTTCAGTTAAAGACTTATAATGACAGTTAATCGCCTCATGATGATTCTCTAGTTGCTCGTTTGGCTGCGATAATGTGCGTCATAAAGAGAAACTGTGCAGATAGTCTGTGAGCAGTTTCACCGGAGAGGACCCGCCTCACCATCAGCGTCAATCATTTTGACCTTTTCTTTAGTCCTTGTTTTCATTTACATTTCAACTCGTCTCATGTGCTTACATTTCAACTCGTCTCATGTGCCTTCTGTTAACTCTAAGATCTGCAGGAGTGAGAAGTATTATATCTCCTTCTGCTCAACAATTACAATAAACTTTCCACTTGTGTATTTGACAGCTTCACAAGTTAGTGTTGAAAAAGTTGTGAGGACATAACACAAAATATGTTTTGGCCGTGCTGTAGTTCCTTTATAGCTGTTATCTGTGTTGGTTATTCTCGCGTCCAGGAGAGAAGCTTAAAGAGGAGACTAAATTGAGTCTCTGAGATGGTGTCAAATTGGTACTTTAATTAAAAATAAAGGCGCGGTTATGTTACAAACAAAATATTGTTGGACAGAAAAGCAGCTGTGTCCCTGGCTCTGGCAGGTGAAGAAAGAGGCCGAACCCCTCAGGTCCCGCTGTTTTTATATCCTCTGCTGGCTCCTCCCTGCGGGCCGGCTCTCCACGTCTTAATGTCCGTTGTTTTGCATATCAGAGGATACAGACATTGAACATTCAATATATATCTAAACACACCTTTTCTCTTCCTTAACTCTTTCATGACTTTTCATTTAACACATTCTAAACGCTGTAATCAATACTCCAAAAAATACAGGAAATACTTCACGGCAGTTTGGTTTCTGGTCGTTCCGGATGTTGTCACATGCTACTCACATCTGTAAACAATAACGTACTCAAATAAACTGTACCTTCATTTAATATTCAACAATAATAATATCTCGACGTCTGTAGTTGTAGTGTTGAAATCAGTAGGTTTCGGTGTGCAACATCATATCGCTGCTAAATTCACCTCTATAGTAAATGGTATATTAGCCTCATGCTAAATGCTAACCGGAGATGAAGGATTTTCAGAATAAAAGCTTAACAACTGGTTGTGCACAGGAACTTCTGGTTTTTCAGTATAAAACAGCTTTTAAACTGACGGTATGTTTTATGGTTCATGCTATCAAAACATTGATTTTAATTTCTAACATAGCCCAACATTAGCCACCTTTAGCTTAGCGGTGGTGACGTGAAGTCATGTGACCATGCTGTAGTTCCTCTATAGCCCAACATTAGCCACCTTTAGCTTAGCGGTGGTGACGTGAAGTCATGTGACCGTGCTGTAGTTCCTCTATAGCCCAACATTAGCCACCTTTAGCTTAGCGGTGGTGACGTGAAGTCATGTGACCGTGCTGTAGTTCCTTTATAGCCCAACATTAGCCTCCTTTAGCTTAGCGGTGGTGACGTGAAGTCATGTGACCGTGCTGTAGTTCTTTTATAGCCCAACATTAGCCTCCTTTAGCTTAGCGGTGGTGACGTGAAGTCATGTGACCGTGCTGTAGTTCCTTTATAGCCCAACATTAGCCACCTTTAGCTTAGCGGTGGAGACGTGAAGTCATGTGACCGTGCTGTAGTTCCTTTATAGCCCAACATTAGCCTCCTTTAGCTTAGCGGTGGTGACGTGAAATCATGTGACCGTGCTGTAGTTCCTTTATAGCCCAACATTAGCCACCTTTAGCTTAGCGGTGGTGACGTGAAGTCATGTGACCGTGCTGTAGCTTTATACTTCCAGTGGGAAGGGGCTTAAAGACGTTAAAGACAAAGACCTCTAAACAGATTCAGTTTCGTAGTAATGCGCCCTGTGCTGATTCACAGGGTAGTAGGAGGCGATTAGATTTCCCATGCTCAGTATTTATGAGTCCTGGATGTTTTTATAAGCATTTAAACGGCTGATGACAGAATCTGCCTTCGGCTCTGTTTTTAAGTAATGCCTTTCAGTTTCTCAGCTCGCTGATGATGGATGTTGGACTGTGTTTAAACTGAAAACTAAATCATTTATCTTAATGACTAACGTGCAGCTAAACATGGGTTTGCGCTTGTTGTCGTTTATCACAGAAATGACACTAATAAGTAGATATTCTGACATGAAATATGGAAAATAAAGCCATCCAAAAGGTATTTAATGGATCAGTTTGTGTGCAGCCTTTCAATGCATCTGCACACTGTTATTACACTGCTGGAAAAACAGCTTTCTTTTGAGGGACGGACGAAGAAGAGGGATTTAATTTCAGACTGCAAATCAATGCTTTTTATGATTTGTTGCAGACATGTGAAACTTTCTGTATTGCTCTCTTGCTACTTCCCAACGAAAGCCAAGTTTTTGTGAAACTCCAGGCAGTGTGAGATTATACATTTGTATATACTGTATGTGGAAACTGAGTTTTTAGTCTTGGAGAGTCAGAGTGTGTGCCATTCACCTTCATAGTATTAATTTACTTTTACAATAAGCAGTATTGTATTCCTTTGTACAGCTATCTGTTGAGAGACGGACGAAGAAGAGGGATTTAATTTCAGACTGCAAATCAATGCTTTTTATGATTTGTTGCAGACATATGAAACTTTCTGTATTGCTCTCTTGTTACTTCCCAACGAAAGCCAAGTTTTAAAAGTCCTTCTGGTCCCTCCTCCAGACTTCAGGCAGCTGTACCTCTGCAGTTTTAATGAAGCAGAGAAACTTACAGAAAACCTCCAGACGCCTCTTCTGCTTTGAATTTGTCCGTTAGAGCCGCGGACAGAACGGTAATTGGCTCTCCTCCCTCACCCCAGATCCTCATTACGACTCCCTCGGTCCAGTCTGATCTCGGGACAGCTGCAGAAAACATCCCTGATAAATTATAGATTCAACCCCGAAATAGCAGCTCGATTACCGGTTCAGACGTCTGATAAAGCCGGAGGACTCAGTGTCTGCTACACGGATCACAACAGTCCTGGAAATCAACGGCTGCTGTGGAAAACGATTTGTTTCTGCTCGGCGAAGTTCGTTCCTAACTGAGCGATATGACCCGGCTGTAACTCAAGTTCAGGTGTTTCTGCAAATGTCGTTTTTCCTCCTTGTTTTTGCCGCTTTAGCCACCGACAAACAGCGATTCCAGACACGGTGAACACGTTTCGGTGAAACTCCAGGCAGTGTTATACATTAGTGTGTACTGTCTGTGGAAACTCAACAAGTGCTTTGTTTTGTGTTTTTCAGCAATATCTTAATTGCCATGGTAAATATATCTAGGTATCTACATCGAAATAGATGCATTTTCAGTTTACGATGGAAGATATGCAGAGCTCATTCCACCAATCAGGAGCCAGGATAGCAGACAGGTGTTTTTTTTAGGTGTTCCTGGGTCCCACTTGCAGTGATGGAGTAGCAGCTGATTGGCTGACGCTGAGCGAAGTGTACATTCTGGATTGTATGGTTTAACCAAGTATGTAGGATGGAGCTGATCCCTTACAGCTCGGTAGGCCAGCACCAGAGTCTTGAAGCGTATTCTGGCAGCAAGTGAAGGGAGTGAAGGAGAGGTGTAGTGTGAGAACTGGACGTCTAAGGACTCAACCTCATACATCATTTTCCAACTCTACTGCAGGTGTCAGGTTTAATGTAGGGGGGGGGGGGTCTCTGAGTATCTGGAGCGTGAACTGTGCTTAAGTTAATCAATAATGAAAACAAGGTGTTTTCACTTGAAATAATTACAAAAATCGAACAATTGAAAATTAGCTTGGTAAGATTTCTTGAAATATGAAAGGATATTTAGATAAATCACATCTTGTAATTATCTGAAGAACTCATTTTGAACTATATTTGACCAGAATCAGGAAATGTTGTTACAATATAAGCCGCAAATGCTCAAAGGTTTTCTGTTTTCAGTTAGTTGGTGATTTTACAATAAATATGTAAAAAAAGATGTGTTTCCTCTGAGATACGACTCAAAATAAGATGTTTTGACTCAACAAGATGATGCATTGAGCCATATCTCACTGCAGTGTTACTTCTGAAGTTATGATGTCTTATATCAGGTGGAGAGATATTCTGACCGGATATTAAACACAGATACTGGGCAAGATTTAGAGTTGTTGTTGTAGTGTGGGCCCTGCTGGTTCCTTATATGAGATGATCCTAGAGAAGAAAGAGGAAGATATCAACTATGAACAACAAAGTAAAAAGACTAATTGAAGCGACTTAATTCCAGATCGCACAGTTTAGTGTGTATTGATATTGCACTTTGGTAAATATTGATAATGTGTCGATGCTGGTCTTCTGGGTGTTCATAACGTCTTCAAAGCTGATGCTCGTCGCTGTCGGATGTCTGCAGTTTGTTGATCCGTTTTGGCAGCGAACGCCGTCAGATCTGCCTCCATCAGTTGAAGGAACACTAAAGTAAGGCTCCTCTTAGAGATCGGTTGCTGTCGGAAACATCCATTTAGCAGCGGTGGGCCGTCAGCAGGGCCTTCACTGCTCGCCCTGTAACCAATAAAATAAAGTGTGTGTAAAATGTTTTTCATGAATATTTAGCTATAAGTTTGAATAGTATAATATCCTCAAAATGAAGTAAGGTTTTGTTGAGGCTGAACTGGAATTTCCTACATCAAAAAGTCACTTGAATGCCTCACAGTTATTTTAACAGATACTGCTATTTGTTGAAAGACAACCCATTTGATTGGTAATAAGCATTAGTGACAGATTCATCAGCCAATCAGATGTTGATGTTCAATGACAGTGTCCTGAGCTAAACTTCTGTCATGAACTTCCTTCGATGGACTTTATTTCCAAGTGACGGTTGAGTACGTTACTATTCGCTTCATTTTAGAGTGACGTGAGAGTGCACGATGACACACGTTTAATAAAGATGACTTCATTGATCAGTGTTGGGACATGTCGTCTGCATTTAACCCTTAGCTGACTGTTGTGATTGTTGATCAGCTGTCGTATTGTTGAGAGACTGTTTGGCATTATGTGCGCATCATTTGATCATGGCTGCGTTGGCTGGAACAGAGACGTGTAAAGTGTGTGTACTGATGTGCTTTTCAATTGTTGACTGAAGGCCCTGTCTAAAGCCCCACGGTGCGCCACTGCCGTTTAGTGCTGGTTATCCACAGTTAACAATTCAAAGACACTGTATTACATGAAACTAAACTGGACACTTCTCTTTCTGATTACTTTGTCTATCTCTTTTCTCTCTCTTCTCTTACTTGCAAGTAAACCTGAAACGCTGATAGTGGGTCATTTTGTTGGATGTTAACCTGTTAAGCCCGGTGCCCCCACGGGCGGGGGCAAAAAACAACAATATTTACGAAACTGTGTCTCAGGGCTTCTTAACATTGAACAACCTATGAATGTGTCATACCCACTTAACGGGAAGAAACTTAGCTACCTGAGGATAAGAACCATTTTGACCGAAACAAAACACAAGTGTAACGCCGAGCCTCTGAATTAGCACTAAACGAAAGAATGCTAACACACTTAGCACAGAACTCACGGCATAAATATGTTATACTTCATCGGATCTGCACAAACAAGATATCATCTGAAAGCCGAGATTCCACAGATTCTAATGGTATAAGTATAATCACTGAGCGATCAAAACTCGTGCCAGCGAAAGCCAGCAAAGAAAACACACAACTCCACTTTATGTAGCCAGAACGGCAAACATGTCTTACCTTTGCTGTTTTCTCATCAAAAGTTGTGTTCAATGGCAATAAACGCATAATAACGTTGCAAAAGGTTAATCCAATGTCTCTGTGTCACTTTGAAATGATTACTGATAATCCCTCATCATATTTATGATCAATAAGCCTAGTTTTCAGTTTTCAGAGCGTAACATAGCTTTCGGTTTGGGCAAGCTGCGTGCGCATCACTCTCACTCCTCAATGGTAACGTGTAGGTGGATTTAGGAACCTCCCCTCGATTCCATTGGCTCTAGCAGTTCAAAAGAGGTGTCAATCACCAAAATCGACCAAATGACCCCAGAGGTGTTTTTTCTTCTTCTAAATCTCTCTAAAAAGGTCAGATTTCACTTGTTTTGCATCAATCTTGATACAGGATACTTATTATATTATAGTTTGGATTCCTAAAGCTTTTAGTCTCCTATCCCATCATTCATGGGTGGTTTTCACTATAAGTAATGGGTTATTTTTGGACGGACACTATAATTTAAATTGTTTTACTGTGTTCAATCTGAATTTACTTTAAAATAAAAACATCTATATTGATTCTGACTTTTTCTACATCCAACTCACAGGTTTATCATTACTTTGAGAAAAAAGATTATTAATGTAACCCTTTTAGAAGATATGGTCATTTGTTCTGTCATCTTTGAGCCTGAGCTCAGAGGCCTGTACTACGAAGCCGGATGTTCTCTCAGCGGCTAACTTCAGGGAAAACTCGGGGTTTCCGGTCCTACGAAGCTGGTTCTCTTTTTAGCGGTCTAGATCTCCATGGTAACTGATGCTGAGCGGCTAACCTGCTCCGGACCAGGTTAGGTTGCAGGCTAAGAGCTCAACTCAGTGAAAGCACCGCCTGCTGACCAATCAGAGCTCAGTGTGCGGAGTTTAAAGCGATCAAGTCATATTACAGGAGAAAGGAAATACAGAAAAGCTGCCGTTGCAGGAAAGACGGCCGGCAAAAATCACCGACTGTGTGAACGTGAACATGAATAGAATATCACCTCCATCTTCAGAGCAATCTGACTATTAGAACATTAGCGTTAAGAAAGCTTACTGAAATATCTGCCACAACATAAGTAACCGGATCAGAGTAACATTAAGTACAGTCCGCTGCATATCACTTCATAATGTATCATATATCTCCTGATCTGAGTCAGCTGAGCCGTATCTGGCCGTGCAACACTCAGTGTCACATACTGTATGCAGAAGGATTATTTTAAGCAACACATGAAGTTGAGGAAACACTCGAGTCAAATGTAATGAAAGTCAGATGGTGTCTTAGACGGGCAGTGATATCATAAACCTGTTAATGTACGCATTCAAACACTTGTTCTGTTACCAGCTGTATTCACCTTGCAGGTGCAGCTCTGTGGCTTTGATCCTGGATCAAGTGTTTAAGTCATGTTTAAAGTTTAACTTCTTCATATGTCTAATATTATAGTTCACTTTTCATTCAGGAAGTATGACGCTGCGCTGTCAGTACGCTTCTCCATGTTTGTGATTGGTCGAATGCTCCAGATACCACCCCTCTCATGTGAACGCGCACCTAACTAGATAGGACACGGCTGGCTTGAGCGATCCACTTGATAACCAGCGTCGTAGGACCGCTTAGCGAGAGCGCGTATGTTTTGGATTAGGCCAACCGGCTAACTCAAACATATCCAGGTTAGGTTGAACCAGCTTCGTAGCACAGGCCTCAGGAACACAGGCTCGGGGCTTAACGGGTTAACCATTTTTATTTGTGCAGCAGCTCTTTGAAGGCAGTCTTGGAACTCGCCACAACCTTAATAATTATAATATTAGTAATAAGCCTTATATTTGTATGGCACCTTTCATACAAGGATTGCGATCCAAAGTGTTTCACAGCAGTTTTATAGACAGAATAAAAGCAATGCAGAAAATAAAGAATATTGATTGATGAGAACAAAACATATGAAAACATATCCACTCAGATCAATACACGATGACACAGACTCGGACTCGAGATTTGCTGACTTGACGACAACACTATGAGGTGATACTGTGTCTCTGATCTTGTTTATAAGATATATAAACAACAACATGACGTAAACAACAACATGACGTAAACAACAACGTGACGTCGGAGCTCCGTAAAAACAAAGCTGTCTCTGCGTCTGACGCTCTGTTTGATACTCAGATTTCTGGAGTCATGATACAGTTTCTGACGAACAGAGATATTGTTTTCTGGCATCACTTTAACATTTTACGGGGAAATCTGCATTTTGGTTTGAGGGCGCTGTTACCCGGTGCAGCGCACGTAATAAAGCACTACATGGAAAGGCACCATCGTACCTAAAGTACCGCTGTTGTCCCTCTAGGTCATTACGCTCCAAGCTCTTCTCCCAGAGTCCAGAAAACCAGATCACGGGTCTGATATAAATATTCCTGCAGCACTGATTTCATAACATGCAATCAGGAAACATGAATCAAGTGATTTCTTACGTGGATGGATGTGTCTCTATAACAAACCCCCCTCTCCTCGGAGACATCACGTTTCCATGGGAGTTCTGTGGATCACTCTGACAGACCTTCAGTTGGTCTGTAAAGGTTTGATAAAGTGGAGGAAGCATTTGCTCCTGCAGAGATAAACCCCTCACATCACGATGCTGGGACATTTAAAAACTCCTCTCAGAATATGGAGGACGAGGAGTGGAGCGTTTCTCTCTCGTTCCCTCCAGTCCCTCTTCCTCCTCACTGTCACTTTCTGCTTCTTCTATTAGCTTTAAAACAATCAGGACTTCAGGGAATAGAGTTTGCATCATGGTGCTGCAGAGAAATACAAAATAAAACACAGTTGAAAGTAAAAGTTTTGTTGGCAAATCCAAAAGTGTTGTAATACTAGGACCAGGGCCGCTTCCAGACACTCTGGGGCCCCAAGCAGAAGACACCTGGACATGTTTTTACTTGCCATCTCAAATTTATTTTATCAGCAATCAAACAATTTGTCATAATTTTAAAAAAACTTTCTTTGCAAACTTTGCATCCCAAAAATGTAAGATTGGCAAAAATGTAATGTGTACTGATATACTGATATACATAGAACAAATAAAACCGATCAAATCGAATAGAAACAGTGCAAGAAGAGTCTATAGAAGAGAATGGAATTTGATATATTGGGTGAATCATTTTCCATGTTTGTTTGAAAAGTGAAACCCTGTGAAGCTGCGATTAAATATGTACATGCACAGTGAGTCTCAAAAGAAGAAGAAGCTTCAGTTTCCTGCTGAGCTTCCTGTCTGATCGTCGCTCTTTGCTTCGACTGAGGAAATAATGAGGAAGTATTTCTAGCAGTAGACGTTACAGAGAGACTACCGGCTGGGGAGACACAATGATATTAAACCTAACGGAGAGGGAAGAAGCACTCGTGTTTTACTCCAGTTAAAGAGGCCCTATATTCTGCTTACAGGTGTTCTAGTTCTATAGGTTTAAGTGCATGTAAATGGTCTGCAAAGGCTCAAATCACTGTGTGTTTCTCTACCACCCTGTACCTGACTCTTAATTTAAATATAACAATAACTTTCTGACATTATTCAATCTTTTTGGAAATATATTTTTTCCAAGATATTAAACTTCACTCTTTTTTTCATATACATTAGTGCATGTCAATGGTCTGGAAAGGCTACAGTGACATCACTATGGAACACTAGCGCGCCAACACATGAGAGGTTTCTCAATACTCTAATTTCCCCTCCTCGACTCCCCTCCTCGACTCCTATCCTCGACTCCTGTCCTCGTTTCTTAGTCCAGCCCACAGGAGATGCGAGCGGAGGACTGAGGAGGGGGGCCGAGGAGAGAGGAGGGGAGCCGAGGAGAGAGGAGGGGAAGCAGCAGGCGGTTAGAGAAATGAGAACTCCTCTCCTCTGAGCGGTCATTTTAAAGAGACGTCCATTAATGATGACAGGAGGCACAGCAGCCCTCTGTCTGATGGACAGATGTGTTCATGACCACTTATTGACTTTGATTCATTCACAGTGCGGTGTAATGAGACAATAACAGGCTACAGATCCGGACACACACACACACACACACACACACACACACACACACACACACACACACATATATGTATATATTTATATAAATATATACAATTTCAGAATCAAACAAGTATGAGAGCACTCTCATAATAACGTAACACAATCAGAGACTGGATATATCCCCCCCCCCCCCCCTCTCTCTCTGGTCGCTGAAATGGGGAATCGAAATTACGGGCCAAAAGTTGTACAAGTATTAAAAGTAACCAGAGGACACCAAACCAACTGAGACCCGTCTGTCCGCCGCATCTATGCACTGTACAACACACACCTACACACTGTACCACACACACACACACACCTACACACTGTAACACACACACACACACACACACACACACACACACACACACACACACACACACACACAACAGCCTAACAGCCGTTGTGTATTTTATTTTGTGAAGCACTAAATGGTCTTAGAAACATCTGGACTCTTTGTTTGTAGATATCTACTAAACTAAAGCAAAGAGAGTAGGCCTGTTCTACTGAGTGATATATATTATACACACTGCTCTGCTTTCTGCACGGACCTCTCAGCTGTTCTCTCTGGAAACATCGCATCACGATGAGAGCAGTTAATAAAATAATATCCAGGGGATGCATGCAGAGCTGTGATTGGCTGAGATAAGTCCGGCCATGCGTCACGACTCTTTTAAACATCTCTGTTGCCGGAAATGCATCCACGAAGGAGCCGTGGAGGACCGTGGAGGACCCATCAGTGTATCCTCGGTTAGAGCTCCTCCAGAGAGCCTCCTCTCTCCTCGGTTAGAGCTCCTCCAGAGAGCCTCCTCTCTCCTCTCTCCTCGGTTAGAGCTCCTCCAGAGAGCCTCCTCTCTCCTCTCTCCTCGGTTAGAGCTCCTCCAGAGAGCCTCCTCGACGCTCGATCCTTGGTCCTCGAAGTGCATTTAGAGAAATGAGATGTCCTTCAACATGGCGCGCTGAAATCCATTTCCGGGTCACTACCGGAGGACCGAGGAGTCGAGGAGTCGAGGACCGAGGAGTCGAGGAGTCGAGGAGTCGAGGAGGGAAAAAAGTCGGAATTCTCAGAAAAAAGTCGTAATTCTCAGAAAAAAGTCGTAATCCTGAGGAACAAATGTATATATTTCAGATAGTTTTTTAAAATAATTTATTAATAAAAGTTGGAATAATGAAAGACAACTATAGTAAAGCTGAATTTCTGCAGGAAACATTTGAACAAAAAAGTCTGAATAATGTTAAAAGAAATGTTGTAATATTTCAGGGAAAAGAGTCGGGTAGAGTTTGGAGGAAACGGCCAATAAAGATAAGGATTTTAAATCTCATGCCTGTTGTCACACTGCAGGTGAACAGGATGAAATATATAACCGATATTACCACGAAACCCCCCACTTCATTACTGACATTACCACAATTATGTTTTACATTACAAGTTTTCTGAAGAGTTGTGTTTAAATATGCAAATGAGGCGGTATGTAACTTTTGTAGAACTATGGAGGAAGTTTTTCGGTCGAACTTTATTCCGAGGTTTTTTCAGCTGACAGCGAGAAGGATTTAGCCTCGAGAGCTGAAGCAGACGAGAGGTAACATGTCAAGTTAATGTGTGGGCACAAAGTGGGACACGTCTATCAAATGTATTCCAACCATGGGCGTAGGAAGCATCCTGAATGTGGGGGGGACATTTTTAAAGGGAGGTGTGGGGGTCCTCCCCCACGAAAAAAGAATAGATTTCCTGTATTCTGGTGCATTCTAACAGGTGGTTTGATACTTTTCTGTGGCTCTACTAGCATGAGGAAAATGATGGGTACATTTTGTAATTTCATCCAGTTGTAAAGAAAGGAAACATATTTGATTATTTATTCAGAGCCGTCTTTGAATTAATAAAAAGCAGTTTAAATGCCCATTTTTGGTACATTTATATACAACAATAAATATTTGTGAGTGCATTGAGAGATATTGTTGTGGAGAGTCATTTATATATAAATCGCAAAATACATTTGTGAATCCTTCTGTGAGCATTTATTAATATTGAGACTGATCTGACTCCATACAGATGTTAAGTTCACCTAGGAATGGTATCATTGACTTAAACCAGGGGCGTCGCCTGGACCTGAAAACATTCGGGGCTTAGCCCACAGTGGCGGCGGCTAGAGTGGAATTTTTTACTGCAGCACTCTCCACACGCACACACACAGTACAACCGCGACTGTTACAATGAAGGCTCGATAATCAGCTCACGGTATATAGGCAGGGGTAAAGTGCTATTTTTTTACGAGTGGGGAGCAGACCTCACCTCCTCTAGGGGGGTCCAGGAAGATTTTTTTTTAGATATTGAAGTTAAAAGCATCAATCTGGTGCACTTTGAGAGCAACATGAGAGATCTATGGATACATCTCAACACCAGATGAAACACAACTGTAAACAGATTTTCTTTTTCTTTATGGATATTTTACAAATCACTCCCCTTTCAAACTGTATTCTTGTTTTACTGCCATATAGTATTTCATAACTGTTTTTCCTTTATTCTCTTATTGTTTGTATAACTATAGTGATCATATGAAGGTGTGCCTCGGAAATAATCTTTTGAATCATTTGTGACCAAGCCGTTTGAGACCCACTGAGATAACTTAGACTAGTCTGTGACATTGGACATTTTGAAGACTCAAAGTCCCAAGCAGTAGGTAGAATATTAGCTAGTCTATGTAATGTGCACAGAAAATAAATAGTTAACTGAATACTGGGATGGAAATGGCCTATAAGCACTCAGTAAAACATAAACACACACAAAAAGCTTCTGAATGATAAGAAGTATAATTCAAATATAATGTACATTACCATTTTGAGAGAGAGTACCTTAAAGAACTCAGAAAATAATCTCTTATCGAACTGAGGCTCCAGTAAAACACACTGACTGCGTCTCTATGGACATCATGGTGTTTACATGAGCACAGAGAGATCGGGTTATTCATGTTCCCTGTTAACATGATAAATACTAGTAACCTGGCATTTCGATGCCTTTTCTCATCTAAACTATTCAGTATTTGTGTCTCTCTATCATGACATGAAGACCAAACTCCTCTCCAGAAGTGAGACGCTGCCGCCGCCATCACTGTTAACTGATTAACTGCTACCAGCTGATTACTTACTTTCCTCTTCTTTGAAAACAATGTTGTTATGTCCAAGTTGTCTGGGGGAGAAAACATATCAAACCAAGAGATCGTCAGCTTTGATTTTCGCTGTATTAACAATGTCCTGAACACTTGGTGTGTGTGCCTTACCTCCGCTACCGGCATCGCTTCATACAACAGATCTGAGCTGTCCATCTATGGCAACACTCCTTGAACATGCGCGCGCTATGGGAGAATCTGCCTTGGTACAAAGTAGCAGTGAAAACATGGTACGGAGTTTCATTGATTTGGGCATTCTCTCAATAAGTAGGTGGAATGGATTTGATAGTGACGCACTAGAATAGCGAGTGGAGAGACCGATTCACGGACTTTCGACATGGTAGAAGTGGGGGGGTCTAAACTAATCATTTGAAAAAGTGGGGGGGACTTGTCCCACCCTCATATAATGGCTGCGATGCCCATGATTCCAACTGCAGGTGATTTAATATTTAAGGCTTGATTTATATTCTGAATCACTGAAATGATAATATGCTCCAAAAACGTCACTGTAAATGAGTTATACCGCTCATCGCTAATATAAAAATAGTTGTTTCTGTTGTTATTCCACACAGAGCGGTTCTTATTCCACTTATTGAAGTGGAAATGTGCCTGAAATGTAAAAGATATACCGTGTATGGATGGGTGTGACTCATCCATACACGGTATATCTTTTTCTTTCTTTTAACTTTATTTCTCAGATTTCCGAATTTTTTCTCAGAAATTTGATTTCTTTCTCCGAAGTTCGACGTTTTTCAATCATAAATCAGACTTTATTCTCAGAAATCCGACGTTCTATTCTTAATTTTGACTTTTTTCTCTTCATGCCGACTTTTTTCTCATAATTCTCATAATTATTACTTTTTTTCTCAGAAATATAGCTTTTTTTCTCTGAATTCCAACTCTGTTCCCTTATTGTTGGAGAAGCCTGTGACCTAAGATTTTCAACGACATAATTACTCTGTAGCTATGTTAGCTTGACAATAAAGAACCTTGAACCTTATTATTCTGACTTTTGTTTCTCAAAACAAACAAGTGGCCCTCACCCTCTTCCACAGTCTGAAGATCAGCAGGTTGGTGTTGGTATTCAGCCGGTTAGTGTTGGTATTCAGCCGGTTAGTGTTGGTATTCAGCCGGTTGGTGTTGGTATTCAGCCGGTTAGTGTTGGTATTCAGCCGGTTGGTGTTGGTATTCAGCCGGTTAGTGTTGGTATTCAGCCGGTTGGTGTTGGTATTCAGCCGGTTAGTGTTGGTATTCAGCCGGTTAGTGTTGGTATTCAGCCGGTTGGTGTTGGTATTCAGCCGGTTAGTGTTGGTATTCAGCCGGTTAGTGTTGGTATTCAGCCGGTTAGTGTTGGTATTCAGCCGGAGTCTCACACACTCAACAAGTGACAGTGACCTCATTAACTAACGAGAGGACGGACAGGAAGCTGACACCTGAAGGTCAAAGTGTCAATTAGAAAGGTCAACAGTCCCAATACATTAATGTGCTGCTCCGAATATGGAGCGGGAACGTGTGTGTGTGTGTGTGTGCGTGTGTGTGTGTTTATCTGCATGTGTGGATAGTATGGGGGTAGATGTTATTCCACAAATTGTGAATACTATAATGAATTTACAGAGGCAGAGGATGAATAGTAGAAAGTGGATATTTTAGTGCATGCAAATGGTCTGCAAAGGCTAAAATCCCAGTGTTCCATCCAGAGGGAGTTTTTCACATAGAAATCCACATAAACAAACACTAAAGGAAGCTAACGGTTCCCGCTGAATGAAATCAGGCCACCGCATCGTCCCGGGAAAATCACATTATGGGTCAAAGTCCGATATTAACCACATGAATGTTAGCGCTGCTTTGAAGTTGCTCTGAATGAGCATAAATGAGTTCTTTATGCAGAACTTAAATATAACTGAATGCATGCTTTCTACCAGAGCCCAAAAGCTTCATAATCATCTTTACTTTACTAATTAAAAACGACTCTGAGTATCTGAGGATCGAGGAAATCATTTTAATTTAATTATATTATATTTCTGCATTTTTTCTTGTGTACAATGATGATGTTTTTTCATGGGACAAACATTTTTCTTTGGAAGAGTGCTCTATAAATAATAAAGGGAAACGTTGGTGAGTCAATGTGTGCTTATAAAACAAGAACACATCGTGGATTCAAAGGAGGAAATGATCATGTTGGTTTTTGCAGGGTGAGGTCCATAAACTATGAAGGTCATTTCCTACGGCAGCAAATAGACATCACAGAGAGAAACACGCCGAGAGCCTTGGAGAAGGCCTTTGCTATAAATGGACTTTTATAAAGCAACAAACAAGGCGATCGAAAGCCACAACAAAGTGTTTTCTCAGCTGTTAAAGACGTCAAAATACAATTTGATTTATGAGCAGACGGAGTGAAAGAAAAGGTCCTTTGAGCTCAAACTGCATCAATCACCAAAAATAACCAAAACAGATATAACATCTCCAGGGAAACAGAGCTGTATGCATCACATCTAAACCCTCACACATCAAACAGGGAACACATGACTTTCCTCACTAATCATTTAATTACATTTCATGCATCATGACCTAATTAAATGTGACATTAACACCCACACGGTCTCAGATATAAGTGGCTGTGTTGAAGCCGCTCCATCTGAACCCTCGGGACTTTTTGGCACATTGGAATCACTGTGGCCTCGTTCAGACTGATATGGAGTTTCCTCCGTATGTAGCCCTGACCGATTTCACACGTTCAGTTTAGCACCAGCAGCAATTTAACAAATAATGTTATTAAAGATAATTCTCAGCTACTCTGAGGTGAGGGGATGCTGTGAAACATCCCCTCACCTCAGAGTAGCTGAGAATTATTAGTGAAGCTTACATGACAGGACGAAAACAAAGACAGAACGGACGAGCCCACAATTATTTACAAGAAACTTCCCCCCAAATTGCTCCTGTGGAGATTTCCCAGAGTATTGATGGAAGTCACTCTTGGTAAAAACGTTGATGAGCTACATAGATCAAATGTAATGAAGAAACGTTGTATTATGTCAGACACAGTTAAACTGTACATATCTGCTTATTGCTGCAGCTGTGGACTGTGGGCTGGACTTAAGAGGAAACATAAGAAATATAAATCCACTAATCAAACTTTGGTTGTTTAACGTTAACGCTGAGTGACATTATTTAAATATACAGAGCAAAACAGTGCTTTCAATTAAAAGAAAAGACGAGGCGAGTGTTTTGATTGCGATGCAATTAATACTTCAAACGGAACATTTGAAGTCAAATCAAAAAGAAAGGGGAAGCAATAAACAAAGCAACAGTGCTTTCAAATAAAAGCAGAACACATTTAAAAATACTTGAACCTGAACATTTGCAGAATAAGACATTATGATTAAAAAACACAGAGGTAGCAAACATAAAATAAATGACGGAAAGGTTATTCAAAGAAAGGTTTTCTAAAGTGATCTTGAAGAGTTTTCATCACTGATTAAATACATGTCACAGTCTAACTCTTGTTTATCCCACGTCTTCTTCATATATCAGACTTTAACGACTTATATAAAGATTAATAACGACTTGAAAATACCTCAAAGAGAATGCTGCTCCTGGTGAAGGAATCCAAACCCTTTTTTCCTAACCCTACTTTTAACATCTTTGCATCAAAGAGTCATTTCATGGGTCAGGAAAATGGATCAGATTCTCCTCCTCCTGCATAAGTCTAAAGAAAGGCTACATTTGGGAAGATCTGATATTTCTGGGCCAAACGGTGCCAGAATATTTCTCTCTGATTCCTTCGGGCTGCAGGAAAGCAATCATGAGTTTAAACTGATCCGGGGTCAGTGTTCATGCTGTCACTCAAACGTTGATGTCGCACAGTGAAGTTTCAGATGAGTTTTAACACAAAGTAGTTTCCTCCTACGCTTCACTTCACAGCTTTAAAAGCACTCTGTCTCTTTGTCTGCGTCTTTACTTAAATATCTGATGTATGATAAGCCAAACCCATACTTTAAAGAGTCCTCTCCTGCTGATGTTCAGGTGTATATCAGTATGTAGTGTCTCTACTTTAAAGAGTCCTCTCCTGCTGATGTTCAGGTGTATATCAGTATGTAGTGTCTCTACTTTAAAGAGTCCTCTCCTGCTGATGTTCAGGTGTATATCAGTATGTAGTGTCTCTACTTTAAAGAGTCCTCTCCTGCTGATGTTCAGGTGTATATCAGTATGTAGTGTCTCTACTTTAAAGAGTCCTCTCCTGCTGATGTTCAGGTGTATATCAGTATGTAGTGTCTCTACTTTAAAGAGTCCTCTCCTGCTGATGTTCAGGTGTATATCAGTATGTAGTGTCTCTACTTTAAAGAGTCCTCTCCTGCTGATGTTCAGGTGTATATCAGTATGTAGTGTCTCTACTTTAAAGAGTCCTCTCCTGATGATGTTCAGGTGTATATCAGTATGTAGTGTCTCTACTTTAAAGAGTCCTCTCCTGATGATGTTCAGGTGTATATCAGTATGTAGTGTCTCTACTTTAAAGAGTCCTCTCCTGATGATGTTCAGGTGTATATCAGTATGTAGTGTCTCTACTTTAAAGAGTCCTCTCCTGCTGATGTTCAGGTGTATATCAGTATGTAGTGTCTCTACTTTAAAGAGTCCTCTCCTGCTTTTATGTCATTTTCCTTTTCCAGGAAACTCAACAGAACAAGTTTGGCCAGACTAATACATGTCTAATGTTGAATACATGAAAACCATTCACAGTTAAGAATTAGATATTTATCATTAATGCTATAAATGATTTCGTACATTTACAGTTTCTTATTTTTCCTTTTGTATGATAGCTGTCAAATAATCAGGAAATTACAAAAACAATAACTAATACTCGTTTTTTTTTTCTTCTTTGCGAAACGCCGCTGTTTCAAACGTCCTGTTTGCCGTAGCTGTCCAATATGGAGGAACAACTCACAGCGCAGTGCAAATCTGTAGACATGCAAATCGGGTAGAAACAGCCATCTTGTGAGTGTCTCTCTAACCTTTGCCTCTCACCTGCATGGCACTAACAAGCAGACTCACCTGCACTAACGAGCAGACTCACCTGCATGGCACTAACGAGCAGACTCACCTGCACTAACGAGCAGACTCACCTGCATGGCACTAACGAGCAGACTCACCTGCACTAACGAGCAGACTCACCTGCATGGCACTAACGAGCAGACTCACCTGCACTAACGAGCAGACTCACCTGCATGGCACTAACGAGCAGACTCAACTGCACTAACGAGCAGACTCACCTGCACTAACGAGCAGACTCACCTGCACTAACGAGCAGACTCACCTGCATGGCACTAACGAGCAGACTCACCTGCACTAACGAGCAGACTCACCTGCATGGCACTAACGAGCAGACTCACCTGCACTAACGAGCAGACTCACCTGCATGGCACTAACGAGCAGACTCACCTGCACTAACGAGCAGACTCACCTGCATGGCACTAACGAGCAGACTCACCTGCATGGCACTAACGAGCAGACTCACCTGCACTAACGAGCAGACTCACCTGCATGGCACTAACGAGCAGACTCACCTGCACTAACGAGCAGACTCACCTGCATGGCACTAACGAGCAGACTCACCTGCACTAACGAGCAGACTCACCTGCACTAACGAGCAGACTCACCTGCATGGCACTAACGAGCAGACTCACCTGCATGGCACTAACGAGCAGACTCACCTGCATGGCACTAACGAGCAGACTCACCTGCACTAACGAGCAGACTCACCTGCACTAACGAGCAGACTCACCTGCATGGCACTAACGAGCAGACTCACCTGCATGGCACTAACGAGCAGACTCACCTGCATGGCACTAACGAGCAGACTCAGCTCACCTGGGCTCGTTGTGCTGAGTCTGCACCGGCAGACTTTGGTTTGGTTTTTGCTGTGTTTGCACCTTACAACACTCACACACACACGCACACACACAAACACACACACACTCACACACACATAGCTAACTCTTACATAAATCCTCTCTTCTCTTCAGGAGATTATTCTCTTTTTAAGCACGTCTCTTCCATTCAGATGTAGAGAAAGTGCCCCCTGTGGAGCTCTGTTCCCTGGACCTTATGACCCGCAGGATTCCTGGATGTTTGCTCTGTTCCTCCGCCTCGGGAGGATGAAGCAGATTTTCTCTGAACTCCATCAGCAGGTCACATCTCAGAGGCTCACTGGGATTTTTCAAGTGACCTCCAGGGCTGAGGTTTGATCTGTGGTTCTTTGTCCGGGGGACAGTGTCCGTGTGCTGACTCTCTGAGGCTGTTTCTCCAAACTGCCATGGATCCAGTGTCGGCTTGTGACCCCTTAAAAGGAAAGCACCGTTTAGTTTTGACACTTACATAAAAGGAACGGTCTCAGTGTGACTGGCAGCAGTTCAACCGTGAAGGGTTGGAGAAGCCTGAGAATATGAACAGGATTTCTGTAGTCATCCCCCAGGTTGGGAACACTGCTCCAAACGCCAATATATCTTTGTTATTTTCTAACTCAAACTTTCAAAAAGCCCTCTAAGACATTATCTACAGACCTCGGTTACCCAAAGTAACAGAGAGGTTTTAAAACTAAGTATTAGCATTAAAACCTATAGTACAAAATATTGATGCAGCATGGCCATTTTTTGAATAATATACGTTACATCACGGCTTATGACTGGTACGGCACGGTGGCCGACAGATGCACACGTTGAGCATTTGAATGAACATGTTAAATATATTTACATAAGTGTGCAGGTTAAGTACAAACAGTGCAGGTGTTATGTTTGGACAGTCCTGGTTACTATTTGCGGACTACAGGGTTTGTTAAGGGATATGTTGTGTCTCGTCAAGTGTGTGATTATCATGTTCATGTTTCATGTTAGTTTAGCTATTGATGTTCTTTCACTTCCTGTTTTATTTTGTACTCATTCCAGGTCCCTTTACTTCCTGCCTTTGTTTGTTTTCCCGCCATCGTATTGGTCCAATTCCAAGTTTCCGAGTTTCATTTTAGGCATTCTGATATTTCATGTTTCTGCCGGAGAGAGGGAGTTTGTTCCAAAGCTTGCCGCTGACAGGAGGGAGCCTCGTTGAGCTGCGAGCGTCACTCCGACACGGAGTGGGAGTGGCTGGGGTGTGATTCGGAATTGGGCCATTGTTTCCACCTGTGCCCACTTACCTCATGTATAAATAGTCCTGTGCCAGTTCGTCTCGTCCGTCGTTCATAACGCGTTCCAAGCCATTGTGATGGAAATGAGTTTTTTCCTGTAGACTCAGTGTTTTAGTTTGTTCATCCTCCATGTGAGTGCTTTACTTTCTGACGTCTCGTTGTACCCTCCGTCAGAGTGATTTTTTGTTTCAGGTAAAGATTATTTTCTTCGCACCATTTTTCCCTCTGGGATATGCATTTGAGTCTTCATCCTCTGTGTCAAGGTTCATAACAGGAGAGTTGCATCAGATGGATGTTAATGGACCTGGCCGATCTATCCCCCCCCCCCCCCCCCCCCTGGGTGCCATCACAGGGAGCAGCAGGTGGTCTCTGAGCCTCACAGCCACTTCAAAGTCTCCCTAACAACCCGATGTTATGGATGATCCTCCGTCAGCGGCGGCTCAAATCCTGGCTGTGACTCGGTGACTCAGACTAGACGAGGTGACGACTTTTCATCAGCGCCCCCCAACCCCCGGTCAAAAAGCCCCGGAGCAAGGCACTTAACCCTTAACTGAACGCACCCCCACCTTCCTCTTCTCTTTACTAACTGTCTTCCCAGAGCTTTTTAAAATCTCCTTAGTTTCCTGACGATGTAACTTGCACAAGATGCTTTACCCAAAACAGCTCGTGCATATTTCAGTATTTCTTTAGATATAAGCTTCACAAAATGATGCATACAACATTTAAACAGATTTGATTCTTAGGGATAGAGATGACGGAGCTTATGTAAGTTCTACGATACTAAATTAACGCTTTTCAAATGAAAATTGTCTGGTTTTAATGTTCAGCTCTATGAATATGGGTTTCACAATTCTCTCAGATAGATTACCAGCTAGCTAATGTTTGCTATCTGTTCGGGGTCTCTCCCTCTAACTGGGGGTTTCTTTGGGAGGGAGTCGTATTCATATTCCGTACAAACTGTACAGTCCACTGAGACAAATGTGAAATGTGTGATATTGGGCTTTATAAATAAACTCTGATTGATTGATGAACTCCTGGAATCTCTGGCTGTCAAATCCTGTCTGGAGTTATTTGGATGATGTGTGTCTATGGAAAAATGCTAGACTTGAACTAGTCAGATTACAATTGAGTTCCAGTTAATATAATCTGTCATGTTTTGTGATTTGATCTGTGTGTGCTTCCCTTTAATTCCTCGTTGTTCATTAGTCTTGGATCAGAAACCTGTTGTAATATGTTGATGTTTTTTGTGCCTCCTGTGCAAAACCAATCAAATAAAATATTGGAAATGCTTTTAATTTTCTTGTTGAACATTCGTCTGTTCTGCATTTGGGTCGACCCTCTCAACCCTGACACTTTCAGATTGAAACCGACTCCTCAAAAATATAATTATTATGCGAGCCAACCTTTGGTGTATCGGCCAATGAGACGGCGGCTCGAAGGTTGTCCGAGCTGTCAGAAGACATCAAGCCTGAGCTGAAGCATTTCATATCTCCCCGGTCGACCTACAGAATACTGAATGCACCTTCCTCCGGCAGAACAATTGACAGGTGCCTTTCAGGCGGCAGGCTGCACACAGTGCAGATCAGGAGGAACATTATGAATTATAATTGGTTAGTCGTCCAGATTTATGGTGACTCAACACGCTGTGGCTTCAGTCTGTCAGAGCCGATAACAAACACCTGTGATTAAATGAGAATAACAGTTTGACATGTGCTCTGCAGGCTGCGAAGGGCTGTCATTAGAGATGGATATCGCCGACAGCACTACATTAGCCCTGTGTGACGGACACTTAAAGCAGGATTATTATTCTGTATCTACAAGTCTGCACTGAAGCAAGCAATCTCAAGAAGCATCACAAATGGAAGCAGACCATCTAGAAAAAAGTACGACTTAATATGTTCCTCAATGCGCTTTCTTCCACCTCGAAGAAGAGATTGTATTAATCAGCAATTGTGACGATATCAATAAATAAAATGTGTATATCAGTATGTAGCAGTGACGTGCGGTGAGGTTCATGGCTGGTGAGGAAAAACGCATCATCTGCAGGAAACTGAGGTCTTCTTAATATTTAATAAACTATGAATGAAGAAACTCAGCTAACTGATCATTTTTTTACTTTTTTGCAAAAAAAAACACAAAGCTAGCGCTCAGCCTCTGAATTAGCCATGAGCGGAAGAATGCTAACGGCGGTTGCACAGAAAACACGGTATAACACCCTTATTACTTATCGTAACTGCACATCCAACCCATCGACTAGCATCGTGAGAGTACACAGAATCGATAGGAATCTATATCATCACTCCATGATAAGAACTCGCGACATTATAAAGAAAAACAGACATCAAAACACGTGGCGCTAGGTATCCAAAACGTTATGTCTTACCTTTGTCGTAGTCTGGTCAAAAGTGGTCTTCAATGGCATTAAAACAATAAAAACGCTGCTGAAGTTAATCCATAGGTTAATCCAATGTGTCACTTTGAATGATTTCTGATAATCCATAAGCGATAAACCTTCTTTTCCGTTTTCAGATTTCAGAGCGTGAGCTAGGTTCGCTCTCATGCAAAACTGCATGCGCAAAGCCCCCACTTTTTTTTGGTAACGTTGGTGTGTATGTGGAAATTCCCCTTCGATCCTATTGGCTCTAGCAGTTAAAAAGAGATGTCAATCACCAAAATCGACCAATGGGCTCCAGAGAAATGGCAAAAATGCCCATTTCCACACAAATCACCTCAGAGGTGGAGTTCTTTTTGCTAAATCTCTCTAAAAGGTCAAATGTCACTTGTTTTGCATCATTCTAGATACAGGGTACTTCTTATATGTTGTACTTTGGATTCCTAAAGCTTTTAGTCTACCTTACCATCATCCAAGGTTTATCATTACTTTGAGAACAAAGATTATTAATGTAACCCTTTTAGAAGATATGGTCATTTGTTCTGGGAATGTCATTTCCGAGGCTGAGACCTGAAAAACAGGCTCAGGGTTTAGTAGGTTAATAAATCTGAATTCAACGATCTGGTGAAAAAAGCAAACATTTCTGAATAGTTTAAACTGGACAGAAATGTATTCTGAATATAAAACTCTTATATTTATATTCACATATCTCTGTGAATAATAAATCTGACCCCATAGACCGCCAATGTTCTGCTCCTTCCCACAGAACACTAGAATGTACATCTAAATATGAATAATGTGTCCACACATCTTTCTGGCCTTGGCTCTCGCGGGATGTTTTGGGGGTCGGAGTCGAGTTGAGCATAAAATCACCATAATTTCATTTTATGAATGTTGTTTTTATGTAAATCAGGTTAACCGGTAATTCTCTGCAGAGGCTGACGAGCAGGCCTGTCACATCGAGCCGATCCATTTATGGACAATATACTGCGGCTCAGAGAGAAACAAAACACATGAAGATGTTTGGAAGTGAGGAGGAGGAGGAGGAGGAGGAGGAGGAGGAGGGGGAGGGGGAGGGGGAGGAGGAAGAGGAGGAGGAGGAGGAGGAGGAGGAGGAGGAGGAGGAGGAAGAGGAGGAAGAGGAGGAGGAGGAGGAGGAGGAGGGGGAGGGGGAGGAGGAGGAGAGAGGCCGGAAGGAAGACTAAAGTCAACAGTCCCTCAGATCCACCTCAGCCGCTCTCCTATCCATCCCGAAATGCAATCTCTGCAGCTTCAGGGACAGACCCTCCCTCCCTGCTCTTAATTTGTTTTGATCTTATTTACCTCAGAATTGATATTTACAGCCAGTCAAGTAGCAACAACATGCTGCTAAGTCAAACTAATGGCTATAGAACAAGTGAACTTTAGCTTGGTAAGATTTCCTGAAATAGGACATTTATTTAAATCAGATCTTGTAATTAGTAATCTTGAACTATATTTGACCAGAATCAGGAAGTGTTGTGTTACACAGTTAGCCACAAACGCTCAAAAGTGTGTGTTTTGTGATTTTAGTGAGTGAATTTCGAATAAAAATGTAAAATAAAACATTTTATTTGAGATACAACTGAAAGTAAGGTGTTTTAAGAGTCTTTGTCGAAGAACAAGTCCCTATATCTCCCTGCCTCGTTCCTTCTTAAGTGATCAGGTCTTATATCAAGTGTAAAGACAAGCTCTGACTAGAAATTAGACAAATATACTTGGCAAGATTTCAAATTTTTGTAGTGCAAAAAAGGGGCGGGGCCATGACATAGAGGGAAAGTGGGTTTCTCTCATGTCAATTTGTCCCAAAAAATCTCACTTGATCTGGGAATAACAGAATCATACATCTGAAAATGTGGTATTAAATGTTAATTGTCCATTTATAGCTACATTTACATTACATTGCAATGTAAATACTGTTATATTTTTACGATATCTTTTTAATGATCTTTAATATTTTTCTATTTCTCTTCCTGTATTTTTAATTCTTGTTTTTCTGCACCATGACATCAAGTCACATTCCTCGTACGTGTAAACCTACCTGGTAATAAACCTGTTTCTGATCCTGATTCTGAGAAGAAACTACTTATTCTAAACGTCTCACATTAGTATGTTCCAGCCTCTCCAACAATGTTCCTCAGCATGAGTCCTGCTGCTTGTGTATGTGTAATGTGGATATCTGATGGGGTCAGATGGCGGCAGCAGGATCCAGATGGTGCGTTAATAAATGTTTACATCGACGTTCACACAGCTTCTGCACATTTCCTGACAGCTGCTATCGACCTCATGGCTCGCGTTCATTTCCTCCAGCCTGTCATTACCTGTGAGATGTGATTTCACTCACTGAGCTTGTTGTTCTTTATTCAGGATGATGATATATTTATCTCAGGAGGTTTCTGCAGGCGGTTGACGAGCCTCGGACAGAAACATGTGAAATTATCTGTGATTGTTCTCCAGAGGAAACACCGTAATTATTCAGGGAGTGTTCTTCCAGCCTTTCTCATTAAACAGGAGACATTAAAGGTCTCCTATCATGCAAAATGCACTGGTTGATGTCTTCTCTACATCACCATGTGTCCCCGGTGTGTCCCTGTGTGTCCCTGGTGTGTCCCCGGTGTGTCCCTGTGTGTCCCTGGTGTGTCCCTGGTGTGTCCCTGTGTGTCCCCGGTTTGTCCCTGGTGTGTCCCCGTGTGTCCCCGGTTTGTCTCCGGTGTGTCCCCGGTTTGTCCCCGGTGAGTCCCCGGTGTGTCCCCGGTGTGTCCCCGGTGTGTCAGGAGACTCTCAAAGTGTCAGAAATAAACCCCTCTCTCTTTTCCTCCGTACCCACATCTCTAAAAACGGGGAACAACGGAGCTGATCCAGATTTGCTGCGTCATGACCACATTACTAAAATGTGGGCGGGCTTTACCCCCACGGGCCAATCAGAAACGTTGCTGTCAGAAACAATGAGACGTGTTCTGGAAGTGATATGGTCTGTGTTTACATTAGCATGCTAACACTCAGAGCTAACCTGTACTGGAGAGAGTCTGTGTGAAGAAGCAGGAAATCAAAAGGAAGTCACCTTGTGGTAAACCTGAGAGAGAGAAAGAGTTTGAGCTCCATCCTGTTTCAGAGAGAATACTAACGGGTGATCTGGTTGGTATTTTGAGCAAAACACTTCATAGACATGTTTTTTTTCAACATATCTGAGACCTATAATATATGCTTAAAATAATATAATAGGAAACCTTTAATCAACGGTAAACATCAGGTTTTGTAGTTTCCCCTGTTTCATGTCGTAGGGTTAGGGTTACCTGATTGTGTTCACCTGGTGTGTTTCTCTTCCCTCCCCACCTGTGTCTTGTCCTTGTGATTAGTCTTGAGTGTATTCAAGTTCTGTTTTTTCTTTCAGTTGTTGTCAGAGTCTTGTCTTGGGAGACGCAGCCTTTGCTGTTTTCGTATAAATGAGTTTTTTTTACCATAAAATTGCATAGAAGATAAGTTACGAGTTGGATTTAACCTGGCTAAAAAGGTGTTGGGGTTAGATTTGGGTTAGACTAGATGTTTAATAAAAAGTCAAACCGGGACAAAGGTTGACGGGAAGACCACCTGGACCCAAAAGCCGGGATTACTAACGTAGAGTTTTTGAAATGTGGTCCTGTTTTTGGTAAATTAGGCAGATGATGCTCTCCACGTCCACCTGTCCATGAGGGTCGCCTTGGATCATCGTCCATTGTGTCCGTAAAAGACGTAGCATGCTCCTGTTTGGTTCCATCATCCAATGTTAAAGTGTAGTAGAAGAAAACAAACTGAATGATAGTTTGGAAGAGATTCTCTGTTTCCAACGGGAATATCAACTTTCTTTTAAGGAATTCAAAGACAGTCAAATGGCGTTGAACCTTTGGCAAACAACGCTGCAAGAACCAAACGCTGCAAGAACCAAACGCTGCAAGAAACTCAAAACACCAAAAATGTACCTAATATATTTCTTTTCAAAGTAGAAAAACCCTCACCAGACATTTGACATGGAAAATAAAACCTCCAGATCTCTTCACACAGAAAACCAGTGCCTAAATAATGCATCCATCCCATCATCAATATGTCATCATACGGAGTTGTATTCATTTCACAGGTGGACTACACTTCTCTAGATAATAAATATAATACATATTCATCCCTGCAGGGTGAGTATTCATGAAGCCACGGCTCTAACGAGGCTCTCCTGATTGATCGGCGCCAAACCTGTGCATCATTAAAACGAGAGACGACGGATATCTAAAGACACTCTCACGTCCTTCATATTTGAAAGACAAGACTCTTTAAATCAATAAAGATAACATTGGGTTCGAGTTTGATTAAGTTCCAGTTCTGTCCATCAAGTTTTAAAAGAAAGTTGTCAAACAGACCTCAACATTCCCCATTTTTGATAACTTTATATTTCTGGAAATCCCAAATGTGTCCGTGTCCGGCTGTCCGTTGCATCAAAGTTTCCCCCCCGCTTTGATGTCTTCAGACTCATGTTTGTTGGATCTTTGGTTCACTCGTGTTTTCCTCCAAACCTGCATGTTTTCACATCTCTGTCCATGTCTCAAATGATGTCAGTATTATATTAATAACATTGAACTGTGTTATTATGTCCACTTATTTGTGTTTACTTTTGTTTGGCCTTATGATGGCGAAAATGCATTCAATTCATTTCATACAGCACTGTAAATTGCATGAAATTATGAGCTGTTTTGTTTTGTTTTAATTGTGTTGTATGTATGTTTTGTGTGTGTGAAGACCTGTGAGAAATTAAAATCAATGTTTAATTGACGTAATTTAGATTAAACATACTGTAAGCTAAAAACTGTTTTATTCTGAAAATACTTCATTTCCGGTTAGCATTAGCTTGTGGCTAACGTTATTGCTGGATGTTAAAGGGGACCTATCATGCAAAATGCACCTTTGTACGTCTTTTATCCATGGATATGTGTCCCCGGTGTGTCCCCGGTGTGTCCCCGGTGTGTCCCCGGTGTGTCAGGGAACTCACCAAGTGTCAGAAAACACAACCCTCTCTTGACTTGGAAGTACGCGACTACCAAGCCAGCATCCTCGCGATTGAGAAACGGCTTAGGTCGCTCCACGTAGAATCGGTGGCCGTTTCTCAATCGCGAGGATGCTGGCTTGGTAGTCGCGTACTTCCAAGTCACTTCCTTCAGAAACGAAGCAAGTATGCTTCCAAGCCACGGCTTCTGAAAACGAAGAAGAATGGAACAGGCTAACAAGTGTGCCACTCTCTCTAACGCTTTCAACATAAACTGTACCGAAATAAATACCTCACGATGTCTATCTAATGATGAACTTGCTTTACTTTCAGGAACACATTTTTGGTGAAAACAAAAGTAACAAAGTCACATATTTACCAACACATGTTCTACGCCACTACATACTAACATTTCAATGTGTGCTGCGTCGGTTCAGCCATTCTCCGCAAGGGTTTTTGAAATGGGTCTGTGCGCAAAGCATTGTGGGGATTTTAAGGACGCGAAGTCTACCCATGTACAGCCTCGAAATTTTCCCCAAAACAAGGACGCGGCCTCGGTGGAATTTCAAGTATGCTGGAGATTGGAACAGTCCTTCGGCGGCACTCGATGACGTAGCATCCTTGAAATATTGGCTTGGAAGTATCCTCGAGATTGAGAAACGGCCGGTCTCTCTTCTTCCTCCTTCCGAACATGGCGCTGTGTTCCTGATTTGCTCTGTCTGTTTCAAAACCACGTTACTTTCATTAAATTCCCCATTTGAACCTTTTCGAGACTACATTGTCTCTTTTTAACTTCCTCCTGGGCTCGAGAACAACGAACAAATCTACAGACCCCAGGAAGAATATCCAATGCTCATGCTAGTGCTAATGGGATCCTCATAAAGACAAAAGGACAGAGATCCAAAGAGCTGCTTCAGAAATATACACTGGAAAAAATGCTGCTCCAAAATAAATAATAATAAAAACAAGGTGTTTTCGCTTTAATAAGTGAACACATCTGCCAATAGAACAAGAACACAATGGCTTGATAAGATTTCTTGAAGTAAAGATGAGATAATTAGAGAAATGAGATCTTGTATTTAGCTAATTTGACCAGAATCAGGGAATTTGTAACAAAAGCCAGAAATGCTCTGTTTTCTGATGTTAGCTGGAGATTTTCCTCTAAAATAAGATGTGTTTAAGAGACTTTGACTTAAAAAGATGCTTGAGATGCCTTGTCTAAAAACAAGACTTCAGTTATTAAGGCTCATATCAAGTGTAACGACATCTTCTGACTAGAAATTAGACAAATATACTGGGCAAGATTTTACATGTTTGCAGTGTAACACTTTTTTATTGAATATAAACCATTGTTGAAAATCAACTAACCAACATTTCTCAAAGAGATATTTTTAAAGTGCACGATGAAGATATTAAAGAGGACCTTTCCTTTTCTACAGCTTACCTTGAAAATGAAGTTATTGCTAAAAAAAAAAGATAAATAAAAAAACGAAGCACTTTTTGATTTAATTTCAACCTTGTATCTGATTCACCAACACTGACTTTGGTATGATGTTGCTTGAAGTGAAGATATCTGCACTTTGCTTGTTGTTCGGAGTTTGATTCTTCATGGTTTTTGCACTAATTGTAAGTCTCTTTGGATAAGAGCGTCAGCTAAATGATATGTAATGTAATGCATGTAAATGGTCTAGAAGGCAAAGATCCCTGTGTTCTCAATGACTTTGTTTGCGTCTTGTCCCAAAAAACAATAAACCTGAATGGTTAGCAGTCATAAACAATTTTCTAAAACTTAACTGTGACAAATCGGAACTTATAATCATTGGCCCAAACTCACTTACCCGCTCAACCCAAGATGTTTCTCTGACCATCGATGGCTCCATTGTCAACCCCTCCACTCACATCCGTAACCTTGGCATCATCCTCGACCCCACCCTCACTTTCCTCCCTCACGTTAACCAGGTCACAAAAAAACGCTTTCTTCCATTTAAAGACCATCGCCCGCATCAGACCCTCCCTCTCATCGACGCTCCCTCTCATCGACCCTCCCTCTCATCGACCGCTGCTGAAACTCTGATCCATGCCTTCATAACATCCCGACTGGATTACTGCAACAGCATACTTTATGGATCACCTGAATTCATACTAAAAAAACTACTTCAATATTTCCAAAACTCAGCTTGCTCACCTCCACCCGACGCTCCGACCACATCACCCCCATCCTCCACGACCTCCACTGGCTCCCCATCAAACACCGCATTGACTTTAAAATATTACTTTTCACTTTCAAAGCCCTCAACAACCTTGATCCCCCCCCCCCCCCCCCTACCTCTGTGACCTCATCCAACAACACACCCCCACCCGTCGCCTCAGGTCTGCTGAAGCTAACCTACTGTCTGCAGCCCATCAGGACAAAGCTCCGGACCTGGGGTGACAGGGCCTTCGCAGCCCCCCCCCACTCTGGAACCCCCTCCCCAGCCACGTCAGATCCGCAAAACAATCCCTCAAAACTCACCTTTTCACGCTTGCCTTCAACTCCTAATCCACTAACCCCTTGCCCTGATTCCTCCTAGCTTAGCACTTTCTACTTTTGTTGTTATTTTGTTTTACTTGCTTGTAAGCGCTTTGAGCACCAGGAAAAGCGTTTTATAAATGTAATGTATTATTATTATAAGTATAGGAGGACAAACCTATCAGTGTAGTAAAAACCACAATGTGTAAGACAGGAACAAGTCACCCAAACTCTAGTCTAGCTTTACTGATTTCCCGTCGCTTTGTCGTTGTTTATATCTATTTTGGGTAATTCTGCGTCCCTATGCGGTCCCTCTGAAGTCATTTGCATATCTGTCACATATTTGTTTAGTTGTTCTGCTTCTATTTGTAGCAGCTTAGCATCTCTCTTGTCATTTTGCATCCCTTTCTAGTAGTTTAGCATGTTTTATTGTAGTCGTCTTGCATCTATTTCCAGTCGCTTTCTGTCTCTGTTCTGAGGTATTTCGCTCCTCCTTGTGGTCATGGAGTGGGTTTTAATCATTACATTCATGGTTCATTTCTCATCAAACTGCTGTGAAATACTGGGCTGTTTTCCTCCTGTGCTTTCCCAGCTGCCAATGATTTATACAAATGTTACCTTCACAGCTGATATCAATGCAACCCACGACAGAAACTCTAAATCTTGCCCAGTGTGTGTCTAATATCTAGTCAGAACATGTCTCTGACCTGATATAAGACACAATACTTCAGAAATAACAATACAGTGAGATGGCGGGCCTTGTTTTTAGACAATGCATCATCTTGTTAAGTAAAAAGATCTCAGATGAAACACTTTATTAGAAAATCACCAGAAAACAGGAACATTTTGAGCATTTGCAGCTTATATTGTAACATTTCCTGATTCTGGTGAAATACAGTTCAAAATGAGTTCTGCTGATTACAAGATGTGATTTCTCTAAATATCCCTTCTTACCAAGCCAACTGTCACTTGTTCTGTTGGCAGATTTTTGTACTTATTTCAAGGGAAAACAGCTTGTTTTCATTATTGATTAACTTGTTTTTGGAGCAGCATCTTTTCCAGCGGGAAGATCTAAGAACCCTAAACCTCCATTGACATATCTGCAGGAATAATGAATCACATGAAATCCTTATGATGAATCAAAGAGCCTCTTCCAGCATGGAGCTGGATCTGTTCCTCCTGTAAACCGGACACATTACCTTCATCCGATTTGTTAGGGAATCATTTGCTTAGGTATTCAACCTTTGACACAGCTCATTGTTTTCTCCTCTCACTGTCTCTCTTCCAATGGCATACGGACTTAGGTACTGCTGCTATCTCTCTTAAGGAGGGGCAGCTTGGTATCATTGTTGTTGCAGCTTATGACCGAGCACAAGCTGACCTGAGATACTTTATCTTTTCTGGAATGGAGGTTCCCTGGCGCACATTCTTTTCTCTGGACGACAGCTCTAGTTAGATTCAGGGTCCATGTTTGTTTAGTCTCGCTGATGAAGAATGTTGATTATTACACTCCGAACTATTAAGAGCTCCAGCTCTCCTCGTGTCTCTCTGAGTCCTGACTCCATCAGAGCTCCAGCTCTCCTCGTGTCTCTGAGTCCTGACTCCATCAGAGCTCCAGCTCTCCTCGTGTGTCTCTGAGTCCTGACTCCATCAGAGCTCCAGCTCTCCTCGTGTCTCTCTGAGTCCTGACTCCATCAGAGCTCCAGCTCTCCTCGTGTCTCTCTGAGTCCTGACTCCATCAGAGCTCCAGCTCTCCTCGTGTCTCTCTGAGTCCTGACTCCATCAGAGCTCCAGCTCTCCTCGTGTCTCTGAGTCCTGACTCCATCAAAGCTCCAGCTCTCCTCGTGTCTCTTTGAGTCCTGACTCCATCAGAGCTCCAGCTCTCCTCGTGTCTCTCTGAGTCCATGACTCCATCAGAGCTCCAGCTCTCCTCGTGTCTCTCTGAGTCCTGACTCCATCAGAGCTCCAGCTCTCCTCGTGTCTCTCTGAGTCCTGACTCCATCAAAGCTCCAGCTCTCCTCGTGTCTCTCTGAGTCCTGACTCCATCAGAGCTCCAGCTCTCCTCGTGTCTCTCTGAGTCCTGACTCCATCAGAGCTCCAGCTCTCCTCGTGTCTCTCTGAGTCCTGACTCCATCAGAGCTCCAGCTCTCCTCGTGTCTCTCTGAGTCCTGACTCCATCAAAGCTCCAGCTCTCCTCGTGTCTCTCTGAGTCCTGACTCCATCAGAGCTCCAGCTCTCCTCGTGTCTCTCTGAGTCCTGACTCCATCAGAGCTCCAGCTCTCCTCGTGTCTCTGAGTCCTGACTCCATCAGAGCTCCAGCTCTCCTCGTGTCTCTTTGAGTCCTGACTCGATCAGTGCTCCAGCTCTCCTCGTGTCTCTCTGAGTCCTGACTCCATCAGAGCTCCAGCTCTCCTCGTGTCTCTCTGAGTCCTGACTCCATCAGAGCTCCAGCTCTCCTCGTGTCTCTCTGAGTCCTGACTCCATCAGAGCTCCAGCTCTCCTCGTGTCTCTCTGAGTCCTGACTCCATCAAAGCTCCAGCTCTCCTCGTGTCTCTGAGTCCTGACTCCATCAAAGCTCCAGCTCTCCTCGTGTCTCTCTGAGTCCTGACTCCATCAGAGCTCCAGCTCTCCTCGTGTCTCTTTGAGTCCTGACTCGATCAGTGCTCCAGCTCTCCTCGTGTCTCTCTGAGTCCTGACTCCATCAGAGCTCCAGCTCTCCTCGTGTCTCTCTGAGTCCTGACTCCATCAGAGCTCCAGCTCTCCTCGTGTCTCTCTGAGTCCTGACTCCATCAAAGCTCCAGCTCTCCTCGTGTCTCTGAGCCTGACTCCATCAGAGCTCCAGCTCCCTTGCTGTCTCTTTGAGTCCCTGACTCCATCAAAGCTCCAGCCTCTCCTCGTGTCTCTCTGAGTCCTGACTCCATCAAAGCTCCAGCTCTCCTCGTGTCTCTCTGAGTTCCTGACTCCATCAAAGCTCCAGCTCTCCTCGTTGTCTCTGAGTCCTGACTCACATCAGAGCTCCAGCTCTCCTTGTGTCTCTTTGAGTCCTGACTCCATCAAAGCTCCAGCTCTCCTCGTGTCCTCTCTGAGTCCTGACTCCATCAAAGTCCCAGCTCTCCTCGTGTCTCTCTGAGTCCCTGGACTCCATCAAAGCTCCAGCTCTACTCGTGTCTCTCTGAGTCCTGACCTCCATTCAAAGCTCCAGCTCTCCTCATGCCTCTGAGTCCTGACTCCATCAGAGCTCCAGCTCTCCTCGTGTCTCTCTGAGTCTGACTCCAATCAAAGCTCCAGCTCTCCTGTGTCTCTGAGTCCTGACTCCATCAAGCTCCAGCTCTCCTCGTGTCTCTGAGTCCTGACTCCATCAAAGCTCCAGCTCTCCTCGTGTCTCTCTGAGTCCTGACTCCATCAAAGCTCCAGCTCTCCTCATGCCTCTGAGTCCTGACTCCATCAGAGCTCCAGCTCTCCTCGTGTGTCTCTGAGTCCTGACTCCATCAAAGCTCCAGCTCTCCTCGTGTCTCTCTGAGTCCTGACTCCATCAAAGCTCCAGCTCTCCTCGTGTCTCTCTGAGTCCTGACTCCATCAAAGCTCCAGCTCTCCTCATGTCTCTTTGAGTCCTGACTCCATCAGAGCTCCAGCTCTCCTCGTGTCCTCTCTGAGTCCTGACTCCATCAGAGCTCCAGCTCTCCTCGTGTCTCTCTGAGTCCTGACTCCATCAAAGCTCCAGCTCTCCTCGTGTCTCTCTGAGTCCTGACTCCCATCAAAGCTCCAGCTCTCCCTCGTGTCTCTGAGTCCTGACTCCATCAAAGCTCCAGCTCTCCTCGTCTCTCTCTGAGTCCTGACTCCATCAGAGCTCCAGCTCTCCTCGTGTCTCTCTGAGTCCCTGACTCCATCAAAGCTCCAGCTCTCCTCATTGCCTCTGAGTCCTGACTCCATCAGAGCTCCAGCTCTCCTCGTGTCTCTCTGAGTCCTGAACTCCATCAGAGCTCCAGCTCTCCTCGTGTCTCTCTGAGTCCTGACTCCATCAGAGCTCAGCTCCTCCTCGTGTCTCTCTGAGTCCTGACTCCATCAGAGCTCCAGCTCTCCTCGTGTCTCTCTGAGTCCTGACTCCATCAAAGCTCCAGCTCTCCTCGTGTCTCTGAGTCCTGACTCCATCAAAGCTCCAGCTCTCCTCGTGTCTCTGAGTCCTGACTCCCATTGCTTCAGAAGTTTCCCCTCCCAGGAATTTACTGCTCGTACAAACACTGACTCTGAATCGTCCATCGGGCTGATTTCATTTGGAAAGGAAAAAGAAAAAGTCACGTAACGAGTCTGTCTTTTTCATTCACGCTTCATCTCCTTCTTCTTCCTGTTCAACGGACAGAAAATGTTTCACTTTGTTACAGCTTTCATCGAACATTATGGTCTGTCTGAACATTGAAATGTTGAGCACCATAACGTTTTATGTTAGAAATGTATAGTAGGGTCTCCAGCACATAGAAACTGCCGGATGCTAACCTGCAGATGTTGGGATATTTGCAGAATTGGCATAAGTTGCATTAAATAGCATATTTTCAATATCCGATATGGACATTTTTTGAGTGGTTTTGGGGGTTATTGAGGATATTGAATACATTTCAGCCATTTTCTATCCTGAAAATGGCAGTGTTAACCAGAGAGTGGCCATATTTGTACTCCTGGTGGGCTGATTTTGATGAATTTTGTGTAGATTTTCAAGTTTTTAGGCATTTCTTATCAGGAACATGGAAAGAAAATGCATTCAGCGCTCCCAATAACTTCCAAAACCTGTTCCAAAACTGTCCAAATAGTTATTGTGTGCATAAATTTATAATGCTAATTAACACAACTTGTGCTAATGTGCAAATTGCACAACATATGCCGGTTAGCATCCGGCAGTTTCTATGTGATGGAGACCCAACACTGAAAACATTTAAACGTTTGGTATTAGCTTAGTTGAAAGCAATAATATTGGTTCAACTTAATATTATTGCTTTCAACTAAGCTAATACGTTTATGTGTAATCTGTTGACGTGATACATTTAATTAAAGTCCACGGTTCATTTTTTTTTCAGTGTACTAAACATGTCTATCAGAAAACGTTGGGGTACTCAACATGTCAGGGTTCACAGAGCTGTCAACCAGACGACTTAACCTCCACACTGTAAACCCTAAACAACAATCAATAAACAAAGGTTGGAGAGAAAGATTTATTTCCAACTATGACGGCAATCTGCAGAGCATCGGGGCATTCATATGCTCAGTAATTGAAGTCGTAATGTGGAAATGCGAATGCTGGAAAGATGCGTTGCTTTCCGAGTCCTGGATCTAATTTATCCAATTATTCCGACACCACATGAATGCACCCGAAAACCTTGCAACGCTCAATGAACTGAATCATAAATTGGATCCGCTCCAACATTAAAGGAGTTATTCTTTCTCCCCAAGCTGCTCCCTCTTGAAAATCAGACCTGTGGTGTTTCTGAGACCCTGCTGACTAACAAACATCACACATATTCATGAAAACACCTCAGAGTGAAGGTTCTGAATGCATTAACTGTGAAAACTCACCAGTAAACATCAGATTTGAGGGTATTTACTTTCCAAAGTTCTTCTTCCACAGTGGCCACTTTTCAACATTATAATGGATCTCTATTAATTATTGGGAATACTGAATGTTCACTGTCTACCCACGGGTAATTACGCCTCATTCAGAAAGTCCCTCTGTGTAACCACTCAGAAGAACTTACTGAGGTGGAAGAGGACGAGGCGTTCAACAAGAAAGTCAATTACAGACAGGGTAACATCAAAGAGATCGAAGGAGCGAAGATCAGAGGGTTTCCCTTTAATGCAACGTGCACTTTGTTCTCATGGCAGCCGTCACCTTCAAGGATGGATCTTATATAAACAGCTTTTATCTCTACAGGTCTTTAAAGAGTCCTCTCCTGCTGATGTTCAGGTGTATATCAGTATGTAGTGTCTCTACTTTAAAGAGTCCTCTCCTGCTGATGTTCAAGTGTATATCAGTATGTAGTGTCTCTACTTTAAAGAGTACTCTCCTGCTGATGTTCTGGTGTATATCAGTATGTAGTGTCTCTACTTTAAAGAGTCCTCTCCTGCAGATGTTCAGGTGTATATCAGTATGTAGTGTCTCTACTTTAAAGAGTCCTCTCCTGCTGATGTTCAGGTGTATATCAGTATGTAGTGTCTCTACTTTAAAGAGTCCTCTCCTGCTGATGTTCAGGTGTATATCAGTATGTAGTGTCTCTACTTTAAAGAGTCCTCTCCTGCTGATGTTCAGGTGTATATCAGTATGTAGAGTCTCTACTTTAAAGAGTCCTCTCCTGCTGATGTTCAGGTGTATATCAGTATGTAGTGTGTCTACTTTAAAGAGTCCTCTCCTGCTGATGTTCAGGTGTATATCAGTATGTAGTGTCTCTACTTTAAAGAGTCCTCTCCTGCTGATGTTCAGGTGTATATCAATATGTAGTGTCTCTACTTTAAAGAGTCCTCTCCTGCTGATGTTCAGGTGTATATCAGTATGTAGTGTCTACTTTAAAGAGTCCTCTCCTGCTGATGTGCAGGTGTATATCAGTATGTAGTGACTCCACTTTAAAGAGTCCTCTCCTGCTGATGTTCAGGTGTATATCAGTGTGTAGTGTCTCTACTTTAAAGAGTCCTCTCCTGCTGATGTTCAGGTGTATATCAGTATGTAGTGTCTCCACTTTAAAGAGTCCTCTCCTGCTGATGTTCAGGTGTATATCAGTATGTAGTGTCTCCACTTTAAAGAGTCCTCTCCTGCTGATGTTCAGGTGTATATCAGTATGTAGTGTCTCCACTTTAAAGAGTCCTCTCCTGCTGATGTTCAGGTGTATATCAGTATGTAGTGTCTCTACTTTAAAGAGTCCTCTCCTGCTGATGTTCAGGTGTATATCAGTATGTAGTGTCTCTACTTTAAAGAGTCCTCTCCTGCTGATGTTCAGGTGTATATCAGTATGTAGTGTCTCTACTTTAAAGAGTCCTCTCCTGCTGATGTTCAGGTGTATATCAGTATGTAGTGTCTCTACTTTAAAGAGTCCTCTCCTGCTGATGTTCAGGTGTATATCAGTATGTAGTGTCTCTACTTTAAAGAGTCCTCTCCGACTGAACAGTCTGAAATAACTTCAGGGCGCTGAATGACGAAAACCTTAAACTGTTCTGAATCAATCAAAATGTTCTTAACGTCCTTTTTCACTTCACACTTCAAGATTACTGAAGCCAAAGACGACACGGCAAATATAATTACTGTTTCCACCAATTTGCACAGAAGATGAGAGTTTGAGACAAGACTTCCATCAACTGTGTTTATTTGGTTTGTCCTGATTTAGGGTACTGACTTTGAGTTCATCACTAAAACCTTGATGCAGCTTTATTTCACGATTGACTTGAAACAGCATCAATTTCCCCCAACATCCGTCATGATCTGATTCTACTTTTACTAAAGTACAAGATCTGAGTACTTCTACTTTCACTCAAGTACAAGATCTGAGTCCTTCTACTTTTACTCAAGTACAAGATCTGAGTACTTCTACTTTTACTCAAGAACAAGATCTGAGTCCTTCTACTTTTACTCAAGTACAAGATCTGAGTCCTTCTACTTTTACTCAAGTACAAGATCTGAGTACTTCTACTTTCACTCAAGTACAAGATCTGAGTCCTTCTACTTTTACTCAAGTACAAGATCTGAGTACTTCTACTTTTACTCAAGAACAAGATCTGAGTCCTTCTACTTTTACTCAAGTACAAGATCTGAGTACTTCTACTTTTACTCAAGAACAAGATCTGAGTCCTTCTACTTTCACTCAAGTACAAGATCTGAGTCCTTCTACTTTTACTCAAGTACAAGATCTGAGTACTTCTACTTTCACTCAAGTACAAGATCTGAGTCCTTCTACTTTTACTCAAGTACAAGATCTGAGTACTTCTACTTTTACTCAAGAACAAGATCTGAGTCCTTCTACTTTCACTCAAGTACAAGATCTGAGTACTTCTACTTTCACTCAAGTACAAGATCTGAGTACTTCTACTTTTACTCAAGTACAAGATCTGAGTACTTCTACTTTTACTCAAGAACAAGATCTGAGTACTTCTACTTTCACTCAAGTACAAGATCTGAGTCCTTCTACTTTTACTCAAGAACAAGATCTGAGTACTTCTACTTTTACTCAAGAACAAGATCTGAGTACTTCTACTTTTACTCAAGAACCAGATCTGAGTCCTTCTACTTTTACTCAAGAACCAGATCTGAGTACTTCTACTTTTACTGAAGAACAAGATCTGAGTCCTTCTACCTCTGGATGTAATTTAAAAACCTACAGCAGCACCTGAGAGGAAGTGACTGTCAGAACAAAGGTTGAGGATAAATCTGCAGCACATAATTCAGAATGAATCCGATTGAACGTTTGAACGTGTTTCCCCGGAGGCACTGAGGGATCTCATGTGAGCAGCTCAGGGCCACAGCATGTTGGTAATGAGCAGCTGTTATCGAAGAGCGAGGGTGACATTGGGAAAGATGAAGAGCAACACTCGAGAGATGATGAGTTTATTAGAGCAACCCGAGAACACCCAAACACTGAAGAGGCTCTGATGTTTGTCATCGTTATCTGATTACAACGTCCTCCTCTCTCAAAGACGCTGCACAGACTTTTCTTCATGGCAGTCAGACCTTAACAATAACTACATTTCCAGAGACATTTCTTTTTTCTCTACTGTTACATAAAACATGTCTATTTATCCAGTGAACAGTTTTACCTAGTCTACCTCGAATAGCTCCCTGCTGCAAACTGAATTATTGATGTTGGTTCCATATCCTGAGTGTGACTTATACTTTTACTTCAGCAGGATAATCTCCACATATTAAAACACTTTCTGAAGTAAAACGTTAGGCTATAAAGGAACTACAGCTAGGTCACATGACTTCAAGTCACCATTGCTAAGCTAAAGGTGGCTAATATTGGGCTATAAAGGAACTACAGCTAGGTCACATGACTTCAAGTCACCACCGCTAAGCTAAAGGTGGCTAATGTTAGGCTATAAAGGAACTACAGCTAGGTCACATGACTTCAAGTCACCACCGCTAAGCTAAAGGTGGCTAATGTTGGGCTATAAAGGAACTACAGCACGGTCAGATGACTTCACGTCACCACCGCTAAGCTAAAGGTGGCTAATGTTGGGATATAAAGGAACTACAGCACGGTCACATGACTTCAAGTCACCACCGCTAAGCTAAAGGAGGCTAATGTTGGGCTATAAAGGAACTACAGCACGGTCACATGACTTCAAGTCACCACCGCTAATCTAAAGGTGGCTAATGTTGGGCTATAAAGGAACTACAGCACGGTCAGATGACTTCACGTCACCACCGCTAAGCTAAAGGTGGCTAATGTTGGGATATAAAGGAACTACAGCACGGTCACATGACTTCAAGTCACCACCGCTAATCTAAAGGTGGCTAATGTTGGGCTATTTTAGTTTTAACTTTCCACACACAACACACTGGGATCTATTTAAAAGGACCCAGCCAACTTTATTAAATCCAGTTTAAAAAGATAGATTTGCTGACAGAATGAGTTATTGTCATATAAATGTTCCTGGCAGTCCATTTTGATTCCTTAATATCGTCCTCACCTTCTCTCAGGAGGCCTTTTCATTCTCCTTCAGTCAGAGAGAGACATAAAACTCTTTTATTCCCCCGGTTAGGAACGTTAGCACAATGAGTTGAATTGTTGAGGTACATATTGATCAGTGTCTTCTGTTGTAAGGCAGATTCTAATGAGTTGTATTGGTTGTTTAAAGCATTTAGATGAGTCTTCTTCAGGCCTCATCGTGTGTTCTGTGCCACATGTGCTATTTACAGGGTTCTGTTTGGCCGTTATGAGAAATACAGTGACCTTGACTTCACCTCTTGGGCTCAACGCCATCAATCACTTCATTTTATTTGTGATTATCTCTTCATTATCTCACATTACATCGCCTCGTCCTTGTAGAGTCCTCTGACACTCGCTCTGTACGGCTTAAAGAAACACGGCTGACATCAAATCCAGACTGAGGGTTGTATTTGATTGAGTAGATAAATAAAAACATTCAAGACTGAGTGTATTTGTTGGTAAGCAGAACCACCATCTTCAGAATGAATGGATGCAGTCAGACCACAGAAAGCTGTTAAACTAAGTCATTATACCGGGCAAATAAACATACGTCTGTACCAATAATGATTGAATTTAAATGAGACACTCGTTAGCGAAGCAGAGCAGGCCCACCTCTTTCCTAATGTCATAATCATCTGCTCCAGAGGATCCAAATATCAAGACTAATAACCCGTTAACATTGAGCACTGTGTGCTGATATCAGAGAGCTGTCCATTCAGCCTCAAACTGAAGATCATTTCCTTGATTTATATCTCCTATTAACAAAAAAGGTGAAACTGTAACGACCCAAAGAACAGATTCAGAGTCAATAGAGATGGGTGTAAGGTTGTGTAACACATGTGCCTCTGACTGCAGAGAGCTATAAGTGGATACAAGCACCAAACATTTACAAACATTTCCCTTTGGGGTCCTTTATTTAAAAAAGCCTGTCGGCCACTTGAATTTCCAAACGTGCGTCTATCTTCCAAGATGGCCGCCATTTCCAGCAGTATTTTACAACAGAACTTTAACCCATACTTGCCAACCCTCCCGATTTTCGCGGGAGACTCCCGATTTCATTGCCCTCTCCCGGTTTCCTCCCAGGGTCACATTTCTCCCGCATTTCTCCCGATTTCTGACAAAATCAGATTTACATTTACTCAGGACTGTTTCCACTCTGACTTTAATACAGCTACACCATTGTTTGGTTTCCATGGTAGCACGCGCAACTGAAAGTCTGAGAGGGTGAGGAAGATAGTCACAGAAAACAGAACAAGAATGGACAACTCCACCCTCTGCTCACTCCTTTCCTGTCCAGCCCACACTATGCTCCATCAAGGATGCTGCTACAGGCCGCAAGGCAGTGCACTTAGAACTCCAATAAGCATGGTAATGTTAATCTAATACAGCTCCCCGCGCTGGTTTTCAAATCCTCCCGATTTCTGAGGTCTCAAGGTTGGCAAGTATGCTTTAACCACTGGATCCATTTTGATGATTTTGATATTTGGTTATATGTTTTATGGGGAGGTCAAATGTACATTTAAGAAAGCTTGTTTTGTGTAATTTTAAACACAACATTTACAAATGAATACCCTAAATCAGTGCTTCTCACACTTTTGTCAGTAATGTACCCCCTTTGAAACCTTTGCTCAGCCAAGTTCCCCCTGACCGACCCGAACATTTTTGATAGAAACAGCTTAAATAAATGATTACAATAGTGATGTTCCATCAGTGTGTGATTCAGGAATTACAACAAACTAAGGATATTTTCAAAAAATAACAGAACGAAATGTAACACATTTCCAAGGAGTTTTTCAATTGAAGTAACATATGTTTAACAAACCAATGAAGACAATGATATTATGAAAAACCATAAAATACACACCCCCTAGGTGGTTCTAGGAATATTTTATACAAAATTGTGTTTTCTATTTAACTTATTGTACTAAGATTATTTTTGTAATCATGCATGTTTTTTTTATCTCACGTACCCCCTGCAGTACCCCCAACGTACCCCTAGCGGTCCGCGTAACCCCATCTGAGTATCACTGTCCTAAAACACTGGATTATTTCCCAAAAAACATACATTATAACGATGTTTTAAACCCTACAGGAACTATAATTGGATTTCCGTGTTTAATATACCAAACATTGACACAGTGTGATCCTATAGTCACATTTATTCTTAAAGATAACAGTAAATTGGTTAAATGCCAAATCCAGTGCACCGTTTGAGAGACATGATATAATATGTCCTGACATCAGTAGATACACATCTTTAAATGTACTCACTCCTGGAACCTGCAGCTGCATAACGCTCTCCAGGTGAGACCAACAAGGGAACATCTGCACCGGCCATGAGATTCTGACCTGCTTCCACACCTGGTTCATTTTGACATATCTGCCACGGATCATCTTCCTCTGTCTATTCCAACTCTGCAGGACTCTAGTTGATGTACTGTTGACTGACTCCTTAACCCTTGTATGGTGTTCGGGTCTGTGGGACCCGTTTTCATTATTTAGCTAAAGAAAAATGATATGATAAATTATTTTTTCAAACCCACACTCAATGGCCTTGACTCATTTTCTGTGAAGATCATATATCAGAACACATTTTCAATGACCACCCCCCCCCCTAGACATTTACATTACATGCAGGGTGTTCGGAGCATGGATGTATACTAAGAACTGGATGCAGCGTGGGAGGCGGGGTCTCGTTCTTTCCTATGAGAGCTGCTCGTTGGCGCATGAGGACGAAATGGCCCAACTTTTGAGAGAGCGAAACGTCACAGATTACCCAGCATGCCTGGCTGTCAGAGCAGAAGAACCCGTATGTGCGCTCACAGAGCATGCGCCCCTTAAGCCCCGCCTCCTGTCATTAAGCCCCCCGAGCTCCCACTCTCGGCTCAGTAGAATGAATGGAGACAGAAAATAAATCTAGATTCGGCTTTTAGTGCATTTTGCAACTTTAAGGACCGAATGATTCTAATAAGGGCGATAATAACATAGTTCATACTGGGTAGTTTAATTAGTTAAAACAAAATATCCGCTGATTTACAGACGTCTCTTTCCATGTTAGTCAATGGGGAAAAGTCTTTCTGGGCCGAGTGACGTCACGGACTGATACGGAAGTTGTAGTACCGCCGTTTGGACACAATGAATATTTTCATCGGAGTCCCCACTCCCTGGGGGCTTGGTTCGGGCCTTCTGTGTGTGTGTGTGTATGTGTGTGTGTGTGTGTGTGTGTGTGTGTGTGTGTGTGTGTGTGTGTGTGTGTGTGTGTGTGTGTGTGTGTGTGTGTGTGTGTGTGTGTGTGTGAGACTGTTGTGTGTGTGTGGTGTGTTTCTGCTCCCGCTCAAGGTTGCAACATTGTTGATAAAGTCAAGCACCGACTCCCGTCTGCTCTCACATTCCCGCATTAGGTTTTGAGGGAACCAATCTTGATTTGTTTCACATTTTATCCCAGCTGCACATTTAGGGCGAGACACAATAAATAAGGCTTCGCCAGTTTGTGTTCTTATCACAGCTGATCGAGATGGCCAAAAGATTCTCTGCTCAGAGCGCCTTCAAATGATTCTGGGGAGAGAGAACCATTGGATGATGATGTAGAGGAAGAGGAAGATGTGAGTCTGAGAGTGAAGAAGAGGATGAGATGGAGCCACAGGAGCAGCCGGTCAGCGGGCAACAAGCAGCTCTTTCATTCATTAATGTGATCCAACTAATGTGAAAGGCCAAATATTAACCATGAGTGATTCTACCATTTAGGGTACATTCCATGTCCATTGATGTCCATTGATGATAATTATAATTATTCTAACTATTTTCTTCTAAAATATCATATTTTGCTTATTATTGGAAAGCATGTTATAATATCACACAAACATTATGTGCTTCATTTAGCTTGAAATGTGTCATGATGTTCTTAAATTGTCAGTTTTTGCTATGTCTGTTTTTCAGTTGAGGGTCTCTTGGTTTAAAAAAAAAATGAAAAAAACCATTCAAGTAAATTAAAAAAAGTATTCATTTATTTCAAAAGTCTAAATACTAAAGAATAATAATATTTTTTAATTGATTTCCTCCTTTAAATAATTTAAATATCTTAATATACATATATGAATGTCCGTAAAAGTTCTGTCGACTATGTTACTAACAGACCTCCCCCCTTAAACTCAAAAATGGTTTGTCCCAATACCATGTCACCAGCATCACATGGTGCCATGCTCCTCTTTGGCAGACATTTTGAACACACTGTGGAGTGTCCTCTAACTTTTTACAATATTTGATGTATAATAGCACATTGTCAATGAGTCTATTAATTGACCATCAACAATGTTACGTACATTGTCATGGTTTACAATTGTTTAATGATTTTAATTCAATTATATGTTCAAATGTGATGTTAACCTGTTCAAGAAAATGACATGTGGTCATCCAGACAAGGCCATTGAAATGATGGGTCAAAATGGGGGAATTGTCGACGAGGTTTCCCAGTTCTGTAATAACTGTAGTAACTTAGTTGACAGGTAACCTAGTTGACCATTTGTATGGCATGTAGACGTCATTATCAATTGAATTCTGCACTTCTGCCTTGAAATGAACAAAGTGCTGATGGTGTCCAGTAAACTATGTTATTTGCATCAAATGTTTGACTTTCATTGTCAACACCTCATTTTTTCAAATTTAAAATATCTAAAATAGTGCTTCTGATATCCTTTAGTATAATGTACACAGGTTGGAGTTTTACATCTCTTAAAATGATCAAAATGACCTGTATGGTAGTTTTATAATGCAACATATCCTTAATGACAGCTGAACATATCACATGAAAAAACAAAACTTTAATACAATTATTTTTCACACTTTAAAAAGTCTTTGGATATACGGTAGGATAGACTCAAGAGCCTTTCGATTGTGATGTGACTTGAAGTGCAGGACTCAAATGATTGTAATGACATCAAGTTTGTCCGTAACATAGTTGACAAACTGAGTAGTGAAAACATCCTTTCCCTTAAAATAAATGAATGTTTACACTTTGCAACTAGTGGATATGTTACACTGAGGAATATACTAACTTGAACCACTGATTGTTCTATTGAGAAAGAACACTTTGTTGATGTGAAATGCACCCGAAATGATAGAATCAGTCACATGCTGTTTAGATTGCTTGTAATTGAGATGAAGTAAACATCTGTTGAGTATTTGAACATACAATTGTTTGATTGTGTTGACTTGAAGCCCAGAAAGGCAGCGGGACGACCAGACCCACGAACACTGGCTGAGTAACAACAATATGAACGCCACACCAGGGTCAAACAAAGAGATTGTATTTGATGATGAGATCTTTCTTGTGAGTAAACACCTGGAATCATACGCTCCTGTTGCAGTCTTTTGTCCCAAAACGACACCGTTATTAGAATCATTACTTCAATTAGCAATGTTTTAATTCCAAATCTGAAAAAGCACTGTACTTCTTTCCGCATTGAGGCCAAGTTGTTGCATGCCCAGTGCCAGATCTGAGTCCTTCTTCCACCTCTGGGAGGCTTTATCCTGCAGACACATGACAGCAGGGGTGGATCCTAATTGGCTACAGTCCACTGGTTTCCCTCCCTCTCAGTGGAGACTGCTTCAGGCGACTCTGATCCTCTCCTGGTCACAAACAGGATGTGTTAGCAGGGGTCTGATGAAGGTCTGACCTCCAACAGGCGGTGCAGAGTAGTAGTAGTACAACCTTTATTTATCCAGGAAAATCAATTAAGAACAAATTCTTATTTACAATGATGACCTGACAGGAGGCAAAGGCTTCCTGAGGGGATGGGGTTTGGGAGGAAAAAATAAAGACAGACTCCGGGCACTACAGAACCCAGGAGACAACACAAACACATAGAGCAAAGATGACAGGCATAGCAGTTAAACATATAAAACTCTAAAACAATATTGCTGTGGTTCAATCAGTCATTAAAATCAGCATCAGGCAAAGCAGCTACATGTGTGTACCAGGGTGTCATAATAGTGACATTGAAGGTGCGGGGGGAGACAAAGGTTTTCATTTTCAACGTTTTTTGAATGACATTCCAGCTATCTGCTGCTGCAAATTGAAAGGCGGAGCGGCCAAAGGATGTATGGGCTTTGGGGATCTTTAGCAGGATGCTTGTAGCTGACCGGGTGTTGTGCGTCGGGGTGGGCGGAGTTGCAGTAATTGTGTGAGGTAGAAGGGGGTGAGGCCTAGGAGTGTTTTGTAAACAAACATCAGCCAGTGGATGTTGCGCCTGGTCTCAAGAGAGGGCCAGGTAGCCAGAGAGTACAGGTCACAGTGGTGTGTCCTGTAGGGGGCATTGGTGGCGAAGCGGATGGCGGAGTGATACAGAACGTCTAAATGATCGAGAGCTCCTTTACACGCCGAGCGGTAGATGGTATCGCCGTAGTCGAACAGAGGAAGGACAGTCATCTGGACCAGAGAGAGTTTAGCAGATGAAGTGAATGAGGAGCGATTCCTATATAGAAAGCTGAGTCTAGCTTTAACCTTGGTCTGAATTTTGGAGAGATGTTCTGAGAATGACAGATTACTGTCAATCCAAAATCCAAGGTATTTATAAGATTGAACTATTTCGAGGTTCCGGCCATCGGCGGTCACAATAGTGCCAGTTTGGGAGGCACCACTGCGGCCAAACCACATGATCTTGGTTTTAGTGGTGTTCAGGACCAGGCCAAGGGCAGAGAGATGTGACTCTCTGAAAACTATCCTGAAGAGTTTTCAGGACAGTATCTGGGGAAGGGCCAGCAGTGTACAGAATCGTGTCATCAGCATATAGGTGGATAGAGGAGTTGCCCACTGATTTCTCCATGTCATTTATATATGAGAATAGGATGGGTGCTAGAATAGAGCCTTGTGGTACTCCCTTAGAGATGGATAGGGGCTGTGTCATCAGATTTTCAGATTTTACACACTGGGTGCGCATGGACAGGTAGTTTTCAAACCAGGCTATCGATTGGTTAGTGACACCAATGCATCTAAGCTTTCCCAGAAGCAGTTGGTGAATGTCTTTGGCAAGATCGATGAAAATGGCAGCACAGTATTGTCTGGAGTCAAGGGCATTGATGATATCATTTAGGACTTTGAGAGTCGCCGTCTCACACCCATGTCCTGCACGGAACCCAGACTGCATGTCAGATAGTATGTTGTAAGTCTTCAGAAACCATGTTAGCTGTTTGCAAACTAACTTTTCGAACACTTTCGCTATACAGGGTAGAATGGATATTGGACGATAGCAGTTGGGGTCAGCATGGTTTCCCCCTTTAAACAAAGGTTGCACTAAGGCTGCCTTCCAGGCAGAAGGTAGCACTGCTGTCTGTATGGACAGATTACAAAGGTGGGAGATAGCTTCTGCAATAATCGGGGCTGCAACTTTAAAAAAGAAGGGGTCTAGCCCATCAAGACCTGCAGGTTTGTTGGGGTCAAGTTTGCTAAGGACCTCCAGCACATCGTTCTCACTAACTTCCTGTAGGCAGAAGCTGTGACATGGGGCTGCGCTAGAGGGGCTGGGTGGCGGAGTGTTGGTGGGGGGCTTAGGAGGCGCTATAGAGCCAAATAGGTTCCCACATTTAACAAAGTGCTGGTTAAAGAGCTCTGCTATGCGTTCATTACCGGTGACTACTGTGTCCTCAATAACGAGGGAGTTAGGGAGATGAGAGGATGGGGGTTTATTCTCCATCTCTTTCACTGTTTTCCAGAATGTCCTTGTT
>JAPTMU010000028.1:640211-780250 GCA_028583405.1 Pogonophryne albipinna | reverse complement strand
CAATTCCACATGTCCTTCATAATAAATAAGCCCCGGCCATTGAGTTTCAGGTTGAACGAAAATATCCTTATATTTTTTTTATTCATTGAAAATGGAAATCGGGTCAATTTGACCCGAACACCACACAAGGGAAGGTTTTTCGCCTGCCGTCTGTCTGCAGACTTGTCAAAGCATTAATTCATGGTTTTTACTAACCGGTATCAGTATGTTGTTACTTCGGCATCATTTAGAAACGTGTATTACAATTAAACCACGGTCAAATATGTTCATCTTGTTGTAGTTGTAGCCCCCCCCCCCCCCCCCCCCTTGCCAGCGATTCTCTCTGACCAATCAGCAGTACGTCACTAGTTCAGCATATTCAGCCCGGGTGTTGGCCCGGTAGGAACCTCAATTTTGGAGGGCCAGAAAAAGGTGAAAAAGTAACCCTGAGCCGGAACTACCCCCAGTGGAAAAGCAAAAACGTGCCAGGTTTGGCACGGCACGTTTAAAACATGCTACGCGCTGCAGTGGAAATGCGCCATTACATGCACTAAAACGTATAGAACACTGCAGGAAAGGGAACACCCAAATGGCATAATAGGGCCTCTTTAAATAATAATGGCAGTCGCATTAGGGTTAGGGTTAGAATAGAATATAGAATAGAACATATCTTTATTGTCATCATACAAAGTACAACGGTATTTATTTGGCAACTCTCACTGCAGTAAATAATAAACACAAATACATAAATAAGAGTGGTAAAAGCACAGGTAGTAGCGATGACAGGGCAACGAGATAGATCAATGTGCATATTTACACCTGCAGTCTAAAAACATTAAATGTACAAAACTGTCATTTCTAACTGTGTGTTCATAAAGGGTTACAGTAACCAAAGGATGCAAGTCAAATAGCCATAACTATTTCTAAATAGTAGTGGTTGCAGTCTTTCAGGGGCAGAGGTATGTTTATGAATGTTTATCCGTGCTCGGTATGTTTTGGCCCGTAATGTTTCCTTTAAATACATAAACTCTCTCAAATTCCAGAGATATTCAAAATAAATAATGAACATACTTTGTGTTAAGTGTCTAGCTTCGTACAGCTTATCGGAGTGTCCCATGTTCACGTCTCTAATGTCTCTTATGATTGTATTTCTCATTTGAATTAATACATGATAATAATGAGTCTCCATTCCTTCTCATTCTGCTGATAGGACTGAACACTTGAGCTCCCCAGAAGCAGACTTGTTATTTACGATCATTGATTCTGCTTTTGACGAAGGACAGATTCATCTTTTTGTTGGTCTCACACTGACAGCCTATGATTTCCTTTGGGCGTGTCACCTCGTTTCAATTTGCTTACCTTGGTCCTTCTGAAGAACCCATTTCCTCACCGTGCTTCTCTTCGTGTGTCACCTGAAACGGTAGTGACAAAATATCAGAACTTCAGAAGTGTCTCGTTATAGAGCCGCTCTGTACAGCCAGGGTACCATGTTATCATTACTAACGGATTAGATATGCCTTGGTAGCTTTGTCTGGAAAAATACAGCACGGATGAAGTGTTACCTCCGCCACCGTCACCTTTATGGAGTTGAATTCGCTACGGCTGATAGAACACTCTCATGGTTTGTTATTTAACACCAGGAGCCAAAAAAGCTGACAGGAGGAAAGACAAGAGCACCATTAGCCTGATGTGGCGGGTTATAAAAGACCTGGGAATAATGAAGGAGTCTGTCAAAGCCATTAAGGCTGGATGCTTATTCAATTTAGCTGGCGTTGGACCAGCGGAGAGTTCTTTTCGTTTCCCCGAGTGAGTTTGACAGACAGTTTGCCCTCAGTGCGTCCTGCCCTTTCAAGTGGAGAATGTTCCACCTCCGTTTTCCAAGTGAATTGAAAGGGATCTGTCCAGTTATGTGACCACTGGGCTCTGACATGACATTCTTCACAATCGTCCTCGACCCACAGTCACTCTGGCATCTGAAAGAAACAGGTCACTTTTCATTTGAGGTGGTATTACTAATTTCATTAGAAAAATTACTGACCCTGACCCCAAAAAAAGTAAAAAACTATTTTTTCAGGGTTCGGTGTTTTGTTTGATTTTAAATAAACAAAGTCTTGGCTTTCAGAATATGAAACTTTTATTTCCAAAATCACACGATAAATACATTTTTTAAGCTTGTAAAGGGAAGATGACGGCTCTCACTCGCAATCTGCTCTTCCACAGCGCCGCTCCCCCTCCCTCCGTCTGACATTATGAATGTAAGAGTATAGTAATCATAAATAACACGGCAGGGTCCGTTACAGTTTGTTTTCATCTGATTTCAATTAAACAAAGTCTTGGCTTTCAGAATATTAAACTTGTTTCGGCAAATTCAGATGATAAACACAACTTTGAAGCTTCGGCATAATTACAAGCAGAGAACGGAGTAACTTGACGTCACTGCAGGCAAAACAACAGCCGGTGTTTCTCGTGAGGGTTTTCCCCGGTACACAAACACAATACACACAAATGCAAAATTACACAAACACACACACACACGTATACACACACACACACACACACACACACACACACACACACACACACACACACACACACCACACACACACACACACACACACACACACACACACACACACACACACCACACACACACACACACACACACACTCGCGAGCTTCCCCCAGACCAGTAATCCAAACGAAAATATCTTCCCTCCGTAGTATTTTGATCATTTGCTAATAACCAATCAGATCGATGGATTCCAGAGAAGAGGAAACTTTGAAGGCCTTTTTCTCAAAATGATGACTCGGTGACAGTCATTATATAATGTGACATATTTCGCTTAATATTTGGAGTACAAAAACAATCCTGATATCATTAGAAAGCTAGGAATCTCCTCATTCCAACGGTGTATACAACAAATTAATAATCTTTTTATTAAAGCAAGAACACACCGGTGAGTTGGCTGTAGAAGTGTCAGAATACAATATAGATGTTGCTGTGTCAGAGTAAAGATGGAACATAGTAAAACAAATGTAATCGGGTGTATAATGTAAGACAACAGAACGATGTGACCTCAGAAAAGAAGAAACCGATATATTTAGGATCAGAAATGATTTTATCTATAGGAAAACCTTCCATTCATTCAGCACATCCAGGCAGCAGCCTATTCACCAACAGTGAAACACATGAGCGCACACTACTGTTTAAAAGAGCAGAAATAAAATCTGAGCTGACAGAAAACGCTCCATTTTAGTTTAACACACACAGTTTAAGGTGGGGGAGGTAAGTTTCAGAAACCGGCTCGAGTGCACTAAAATGTGAAAGTACACAGCCGAAAAGAATCCGCCCCTTCCTTCAGACTTCCTTACAGAGCACCTCCTCCAACACACATGAACGCGCAATGCACGCCCAATGACGGCACGCCCAATGAGGGCACGAGATACATTTGTGCGTGCACGAGATGGAAGGCTGACAGACAGGGCGGCAATCCAATCCGTTTAGCCGATGTACTTTTTACAGTACTACAGCTTCCACAGATAACATTTTTTTATGGATTTATTGTCAAAGCACTTCAGATATTCATTGCTATCGGGATGTTAAGAGCATTCCATGGAATATAACAAAAAGTGTATCTCGAGCCGGTTTCTCAAACTTACCTAACCCACCTTTAAGCTCACACACACTATTTTATGAACTTATAGGTTCACCTGCTGAATTAAAAACAGAACAAATGAAGCAAAGAATGTAAAAACCATAAAGCAGATTCAGGCAGTAGAAGTATTCACACTTAAAGTATTTTCCTACAGAACAGAACACAGAGAAGAGATAACAGCTGATGCTTTACAACAAACACTATGGTCTTTTCTAGGTTTTACTAGCATTAAAACCCTGCTAGTTATCCCCAATGTATAGAAAGGTAACGGTAATCTGAGTACTGCTTACCTTTTTAATTGGATCCTGATTACATAGTTCCTGATTAAGAGTATAGGAAGGACTGGAGGAACTACTGTGTTGAATGCTCTATGTTCTTCCTCGGATGGTCAGCTTTTCATCCCCGGCGGATTTAACTGTCCTGCACCTGCCGGTCCGGAAAAGCACAGAAGGCATTTCCACCGTCTAATTGGCAGCTTAGCTTTGCACTGCAGCGCCTTCCCTTATGTGTGAGGCGGTTATTCAGCCAGATGTACATGTTCTGCTGTGGACGCAGTTTCACGTCTCATTTTGACTTGCTCCATTTCTTTTACTTTTGCATGTTAGTGGACCTAAAATGTTCAGGTTGCAAAACAGATGCTAACCTTTTTGTCAGTGTGTTTAGTTCTCTTCCTCTCCTGATGGATGCCTTTGTTATTTATAGATGTGAAAGTGAAAGAAATGTCAGGTATGTGCCGCCCAGATTTATGCCGGTCAACATGTTCAGATTTAGATAACTTTATTGTCTATTCAATTGGAAATGTGTCCAAATTGTACAACAATCAACACATTTAAAATAAGGTGATGGTGTTGGTTGTATAAAGTTGTAAGAAGGATCCTTGGAGCTTGGAAAGGACGCTTAGGGTTGAAATGAGAAGATATGTGTGTGTGTGTTTGTGTGTGTGTTGGGGGGGGATTTAAGGTCACCTATTGTGCAAAATCCTCTTCTTCATGTCTCTTCTACATCAACATGTGTCCCCTCTTCTTCATGTCTCTTCTACATCAACATGTGTCCCCTCTTCTTCATGTCTCTTCTACATCAACATGTTTCCCCTCTTCTTCATGTCTCTCATACATCAACATGTGTCCCCTCTTCTTCATGTCTCTTCTTCATCAACATGTTTCCCCTCTTCTTCATGTCTCATCTACATCAACATGTTTCCCCTCTTCTTCATGTCTCTTCTACATCAACATGTGTCCCCTCTTCTTCATGTCTCTTCTACATCAACATGTGTCCCCTCTTCTTCATGTCTCTTCTACATCAACATGTGTCCCCTCTTCTTCATGTCCCTTCTTCATCAACATGTGTCCCCTCTTCTTCATGACTCTTCTACATCAACATGTGTCCCCTCTTCTTCATGTCTCTCATACATCAACATGTGTCCCCTCTTCTTCATGTCTCTTCTTCATCAACATGTGTCCCCTCTTCTTCATGTCTCTTCTACATCAACATGTGTCCCCTCTTCTTCATGTCTCTTCTACATCAACATGTGTCCCATCTTCTTCATGTCTCTCCTACATCAACATGTGTCCCCTCTTCTTCATGTCTCTTCTTCATCAACATGTGGGTCCCCTCTTCTTCATGACTCTTCTACATCAACATGTGTCCCCTCTTCTTCATGTCTCTCCTACATCAACATGTGTCCCCTCTTCTTCATGTCTCTTCTTCATCAACATGTGTCCCCTCTTCTTCATGTCTCTTCTACATCAACATGTGTCCCCTCTTCTTCATGTCTCTTCTACATCAACATGTGTCCTCTCTTCTTCATGTCTCTTCTACATCAACATGTGTCCCCTCTTCTTCATGTCTCTTCTACATCAACATGTGTCCCCTCTTCTTCATGTCTCTTCTACATGAACATGTGTCCCCTCTTCTTCATGTCTCTTCTACATCAGCATGTGTCCCCTCTTCTTCATGTCTCTTCTACATCAACATGTGTCCCCTCTTCTTCATGTCTCTTCTTCATCAACATGTGTCCCCTCTTCTTCATGTCTCTTCTACGTCAACATGTGTCCCCTCTTCTTCATGTCTCTTTTACATCAACATGTGTCCCCTCTTCTTCATGTCTCTTCTACATCAACATGTGTCCCCTCTTCTTCATGTCTCTTCTACATCAACATGTGTCCCCTCTTCTTCATGTCTCTTCTACATCAACATGTGTCCCCTCTTCTTCATGTCTCTTCTACATCAACATGTGTCCCCTCTTCTTCATGTCTCTTCTACATCAACATGTGTCCCCTCTTCTTCATGTCTCTTCTACATCAACATGTTTCCCCTCTTCTTCATGTCTCTCATACATCAACATGTGTCCCCTCTTCTTCATGTCTCTTCTTCATCAACATGTTTCCCCTCTTCTTCATGTCTCATCTACATCAACATGTTTCCCCTCTTCTTCATGTCTCTTCTACATCAACATGTGTCCCCTCTTCTTCATGTCTCTTCTACATCAACATGTGTCCCCTCTTCTTCATGTCTCTTCTACATCAACATGTGTCCCCTCTTCTTCATGTCTCTTCTTCATCAACATGTGTCCCCTCTTCTTCATGACTCTTCTACATCAACATGTGTCCCCTCTTCTTCATGTCTCTCATACATCAACATGTGTCCCCTCTTCTTCATGTCTCTTCTTCATCAACATGTGTCCCCTCTTCTTCATGTCTCTTCTACATCAACATGTGTCCCCTCTTCTTCATGTCTCTTCTACATCAACATGTGTCCCATCTTCTTCATGTCTCTCCTACATCAACATGTGTCCCCTCTTCTTCATGTCTCTTCTTCATCAACATGTGGGTCCCCTCTTCTTCATGACTCTTCTACATCAACATGTGTCCCCCTCTTCTTCATGTCTCTCCTACATCAACATGTGTCCCCTCTTCTTCATGTCTCTTCTTCATCAACATGTGTCCCCTCTTCTTCATGTCTCTTCTACATCAACATGTGTCCCCTCTTCTTCATGTCTCTTCTACATCAACATGTGTCCTCTCTTCTTCATGTCTCTTCTACATCAACATGTGTCCCCTCTTCTTCATGTCTCTTCTACATCAACATGTGTCCCTCTTCTTCATGTCTCTTCTACATGAACATGTGTCCCCTCTTCTTCATGTCTCTTCTACATCAGCATGTGTCCCCTCTTCTTCATGTCTCTTCTACATCAAACATGTGTCCCCTCTTCTTCATGTCTCTTCTTCATCAACATGTGTCCCCTCTTCTTCATGTCTCTTCTACGTCAACATGTGTCCCCTCTTCTTCATGTCTCTTTTACATCAACATGTGTCCCCTCTTCTTCATGTCTCTTCTACATCAACATGTGTCCCCTCTTCTTCATGTCTCTTCTACATCAACATGTGTCCCCTCTTCTTCATGTCTCTTCTACATCAACATGTGTCCCCTCTTCTTCATGTCTCTTCTACATCAACATGTGTCCCCTCTTCTTCATGTCTCTTCTACATCAACATGTGTCCCCTCTTCTTCATGTCTCTTCTACATCAACATGTGTCCCCTCTTCTTCATGTCTCTTCTACATCAACATGTGTCCCCTCTTCTTCATGTCTCTTCTACATCAACATGTGTCCCCTCTTCTTCATGTCTCTTCTACATCAACATGTGTCCCCTCTTCTTCATGTCTCTTCTACATCAACATGTGTCCCCTCTTCTTCATGTCTCTTCTTACATCAACATGTGTCCCCTCTTCTTCATGTCTCTTCTACATCAACATGTGTCCCCTCTTCTTCATGTCTCTTCTACATCAACATGTGTCCCCTCTTCTTCATGTCTCTTCTACATCAACATGTGTCCCCTCTTCTTCATGTCTCTTCTACATCAACATGTGTCCCCTCTTCTTCATGTCTCTTCTACATCAACATGTGTCCCCTCTTCTTCATGTCTCTTCTACATCAACATGTGTCCCCTCTTCTTCATGTCTCTTCTACATCAACATGTGTCCCCTCTTCTTCATGTCTCTTCTACATCAACATGTGTCCCCTCTTCTTCATGTCTCTTCTACATCAACATGTGTCCCCTCTTCTTCATGTCTCTTCTACATCAACATGTGTCCCCTCTTCTTCATGTCTCTTCTACATCAACATGTGTCCCCTCTTCTTCATGTCTCTTCTACATCAACATGTGTCCCCTCTGTGGAAAGAGACTCTGAAAGTTTCAGGAACAAAGATTCTCTCTCTTTTTGATCCATTTCTATAAAAACCTGTCTGAAAATGAGCTGATCACATTTTGGCCACTTTGTGATGTCATAACGATGTGTTGTCTTGTGTAACCATTAGCCAATCAGCAACCAAGGTAACCCCCCCCCCCCCCTTATCACCTGAATCTCCTCCTAGAGCACCATTGAGTTCTTTGTAACCAAATGTCTCTCAGAGGGGCGTGGGGAGGGGCTCCTTATTTTCATCTAAAGTAACAGACAGAGAATCAGCACTTTGGACACAGGGCTGAAACAGAGGGGATTATGGGTAATGCTGCAATGATCTGTTTGGTGTTTGGAGCCAAACACTTCAGAGACAAAAAACAGTATAATAGGGGACCTTTAAGGATTTCTTGTAGTCACTTGTCCTGGCCATTGGGACCTTTAATCTGCAGTCTGTTGGTTGGGTTCGTTGTTGATCTGTATTGCCTTTTTGTTTGTAGTCGATACAATAACATGTTTGTTTTTTTCACCCACACTTCTCTAAGTCACATGTCATCCAACAAAATCTCATTTATCTTCCTCTGAGCCCTTCTGGACTTTCACCCTGTCCAAATAACATTGTTGTTTTCCTCCAGGAAGCAGTGAGATGTTACTGCTCTTCCTTCAGAGTCTTCACTGTGATCTTTCTTTGGAGGTCACACTACACTGACTTGGCACCGTCAAGGTCACATATCTTCCCCTCTTACTTTATATGACTCCAATTATAAGAGAGTAGACATGATAAGATGAAGCAGGCCTGTGTGGAGTCATTCAACTTGTCCCTTACACACCATTATCTGCCATTGTATTCATTTTTTAATTCGTATAATGTCGATTGGCTTCACTTTGTAGCCAACATTAATATATGTTATGCACCGTTGAGTGTATATAGTGCGGGAAAACACATTTCTTATGAACCTGACTTTGTGTGCAATGGCATTTTAATGGCCCAAAAACAAACAGTTTGAACTGAGGTGGAACTAATGCGCCTATACGATTAAAAGAGTGTTGGGCACTATTGTTGTGGAGATGAATGTGTGGAGAAATGGATCAATGGGTATAGTGATAGATGGATTAGCATAATATATATTAGAGAGCAAAAGACAATGTTGAAAAAACACTATTTTGCCTTAATTTAGAGATTAAACAGACTGATTAAGAACCATAAATATACCTCCATCCTCTTTAATCAGGTACGCTCATACCCCTTTGTATTTAGATGGTGGCAACAGCTCATGTTGCTAAATGAATCTGTCGCTAACACATAGCATGTCATCATGGTTTGAACAGGTTGAACAGCAGCATGTATCAGTAATCAGTCTTACAGTTGGATCTGCTGAGTTGTATTTTCTGGTTGTCTTCTTTTTTATCTGGAGGAACAAAATGCTCTTCATCATTTATTATGACTCTGGACAAATGGCCCCTTTGAAGAACTCTGTAGGAGGTTCAGATAATCGACTCTCATGCAGCCTGGATCCATCTGCACCTGGATTTAGATTTGTTTTTGCCAGTATGATTGCAATCCAATCCTCCAGGTGTTGATGCCACTTCGAAAACAAGTCTTTCAGGGATAACGTGCAGCGAGTCATTAATGAAAAGAGTTAGGATCCATCGGAGAGAAGTGACCAGCTTTCTGCACGTTACCTCTGTTTCACACTGTGATGTGCAGCCGTGGCCAAACGTTTTGAGAATGGCACAAATATGAGTTGTTTTCTTCAGTGTTTTCAGATCTTTTTGTCAGGTGTTACTCTGGTATACGGTAAGACATTTAAATCAAGATTGAATGATGTAATTTAGCTTAAACACACAGTAAATTTAAAACGGTTTTATTCTGAAAATATTTCCGGTTAAGCTTACTTTGAAAAGCTGTATTGAAAGGCGTTGCCGTTGTCAACAGTGACCACTTCCGGTTTTACGTTAACAACGATTACAGCCGTTAAAATGCATTAAATAAAAAGTCATGAATGAGTGTATGAGGAGAAAAGGCGTGTGGAGTGATGCAATGACCAGCGACATCTGACACAGAAGGAGAGGTGGGAGGACCCCTTACGTCACAGCCGCCATTGAAAGGAGGAGCCAAGAAAGAGATACAGGGTGTTTCTCAATTGCGAGGATGCTGGCTTGGTAGTCGCGTACTTCCAAGTCACTTTCACCTTCAGAAACGAAGCAAGTATGCTTCCAAGCCACGGCTTCGGAAAACGAAGAAGAATGGAACAGGCTAACAAGTGTGCCACTCTCTCTAACGGTTTCAACATAAACTGTCCCGAAAATAAATACCTCACGATGTCTATCTAATTATGAACTTGCTTTACTTTCACGGAACACATTTTGGTGATAACAAACAAATGTAACAAAGTAACATATTTACCAACACATGCTCTACGCCACTACATACTTACATTTAAATGTGTGCTGAAATTGGTCTGTGCGCAAAGCATTGTGGGGATTTTAAGGACACAAAGTCTACCCATGTGCAGCCTCGAAATTTCCCCCAAACCAAGGACGCGGCCTCGGTGGAATTCCAAGTATGCTGGAGATTGGAACAGTCCTTCGGCGGCACTCGATGACGTAGCATCCTTGAAATATTGGCTTGGAAGCCAGTTTCCTCGAGATTGAGAAACGTCCACGGCTGAGGGGGAACGTGATCTCGGTCTCTCTTCACCGCCGGAACTTCGAGACAACAGCTGTTGTCCCAATATCTCTCTGTTTGTTTCAGAACCACGCTACTTAATTAAAGTACTAATTTGAACCTTTGCAGAGACTCCATCAGTCTCTTATTTTAGCTTCCTCCTGGACGCGAGAACAACAAACACAATCCAACAATACTGATTATAATTACAAGCATTTCACAAGCGTCAAAGTCAAAGCTCAGGTCATAAGATTGTCATTGCCATTTCTACCCTGTAGCTTTGTGCATATGACAATGAAACCTTTGAATTGAACTGAAAGGCTTTAATTGACAATTACATTAAGTGTATGCAAAGAGTCAATATTTGCAGTTTTGACCCTTCTCTTTCAAAACCACTGAAATTCGCCCTGGCATGCGTCAATTAGCTTCTGGCCCACATCCTGACTGATGGGATCCCACTCTTTCGTAATCAATGCTTGGAGTTTGTCTGAATTTGTGTGTTTTTGTTTGTCCACCTGCCACTTAAGGATTCACAACAAATTCTCAATGTGATAAAGGTCATGGACCCAAAATGCCGATGTTTTGTTCCCCCGAGCCACTTAGTTATCACTTTGTTATCGTGGCAAGGCGCTCCATCATGCTGGGAAAGGTTTTGTTCGTCACCAAACTGTTCTTGGATGTTACACTCAGAGGATGTTTTGGTACCATTCTTTATTCAGGGTTATGTTCATAGGCAACATTGAGAGTGAACCCACTGATCGAGGTGTTCTGTAACTGTTCACATTTTAATTAATCACCCAGTCTTTACACACTGCCTGTAAAGCAGACCTGAGAATGCTTGAAAATGACCAATCAGCATCAAGTGTTCTTATAGTATAAAGACCTGCATCTATATCTGCAAATCCGTTTCAGCCAGCAAAGAAACAGAAGGAGGAATTGTCTTCTAGCCCTGTATTAGCAGTGGCTTTGTGTTTCGGGGACGAAGCAGGGTGTCCTGAGACAAAGTGACATGTCAGAGAGGAGAGATAAATTGGGAGACACTTTCGGACACCTTGTTCTTTCCAAGTCAATCTCAGGGCGACACCTCACAGAGACAGAGGTTTCAGCTGGTGTGTGGCTTCAGGTCTCAAAGCAGAGGACTCATCAGCAGAGATGGCGAAAGTACACACATCCTTTACTCAAGTAGAAGTACAGATACTCGTGTTTAAAAATACTAGTAACGACGTATTTGTACTCCACTACTTCCCACCTCTGCTTATCCGTGGGAAATGAGAAAGTGGAGATTCATCAGTTCACTAACACAGCAGCCAGTTAGCAGAATCTGTTCATTTGTATATAGAAAAGTATTTCTAAGGAACCCATTATAAGAAAAGGTGGCCCCCAAAGGAGCTTCCAAAAGCCACCGCATTGATGTCACTGGTTTGATGAGGTGCATTAGCAGTCACTCTGAAGTGTTTGTGATATTTCATGTACCCGGCGGACACGTTAGGCGTTACGCAGAGAGGATAATTCTGTGAAGCCACAGTCAGAGAAGATTTCATCAGCCTCTGAAATGCGAAAAAGAATTACAGGATTGAATTGTTGACAGAGTAAAGCCTCTCTTTATCGGGTCAAGGATAAACTCTCATGAGCTTACGCTTTGGAAGGATATTGGAGCAGCGTAACAGCCTCCAGTGCAATAACAGACACAACTTCATTTTGCTGGGAAATGGAATTACCTCAGCTCTAATCAGGAGCCCCACTTTAGCAGGTTTAGGATATTGAGAAAGGGGGGGGGGGGCTTTGTGTGTGGTGTGTGGAACCTAGCTCCAGAGAAATGACTGTTATTTGTCCTATAGTCACCAAGCTGTGTGAAATACCTGGGTTGTGGCCAAATTGTCAATTTAGGAGGTTTCTAACAGGGAAATGACCTGGACGTACTTTTCAACACCTCCTGCAGAGAACTCACTGCTACATAGTTTGAGTTTCTCCTTTCTCATAGAAGACCTGCAGTCTTTTGGATCCTGTCGTATTTTTGACTTTTAATTTGAATTATCCAGAATATTTTATATTGTTTTGTTTATATTTGATATAATATTTTTCATTTTATTTTTAATTGTTAATTCTCTTTTCCACTTTTTTAAGTATTCTAAGTATTGTATTATAAAGTCTGAACACATTTCTGCTTCTGCGACGCAAGAATTTCCCAAATTGGGATCAATACAGTATCTACCTATCTACTTCAGTGTCAGCCAAGATGAGAGCTGTACGAATTCTCTATATCTTAGCAATGGAGCTCCATGCTTGCTTTATTATCTCCTTTTTCTTAGCATACGCTGGACCTTCCTTTACGAAAGGAAAGTAGAAAATGCTCCCCCACAATACCTTGCGGCCGCAACTTTTAACGGGACACAACACTTCGGCCGATTTAAAACAGATCGTGACCGAGAAATGCATATCATATAAGTTACGATGCTTATTAAGCATTTTACAACGTGTGCCTTATCGGCAAAGTGCTTATACGGTCAAACTTTCAAAATGATATTATACCAAAAGGGGAAATATGAACGCTGATTACTGTGAAATGATCAGATAGAGTCAACATCTCAAGGTGTTGACGGAGTTGTGTGGAGCTTCTGTATCTTTCTTTCAACATGTTTGAATGGTAATATGCACAGTCATAGATATAGGTATATTATAGATATAGATGTCATAGATATGTAGGCAGTACAATTTGTTGATATATTGCATAAAGCTTTATGTATTCGTGATTATTGGGGGAAAGTATCATTATTGGAGTCTTCCCACAACAAACTGGTGCATCGTCATCACGTTCTTCCATTAAATGCAGTTTTTTCTAAGCACTGCTGTCTCTTTTCCCAATTCCTGAAGAATTCTCCTTCACATCGTTCCTTATCCCCATGATGTCTTTCCCTGAAGTTAAGGAATAGTGTTTAGGAAAAGACATAGGACGTGATTTCTTGACAAATCGACAGCAACCCCACTCTAACTTGTGCCTGCAGTTTCTTCCCTGAGAGCTTCTGGACAACACCATTTGATGGAAACTGTAGACAGCATGCTGATGGGTTCAGAGTAAAGCTTCAAGTTCAGTGTGGACTAAGTAACTCTGCTGTCAGCGAAATGACTCGTTTGTCTATTGGACACAGAAGATAGAACATTGCTAAATCTATCTGCCACAGTTATCCCCGAAAAACGATGTGTTAATGCCAAAAGGAGTGTACAAGCTTCATTTAACTATCTAGCAGGTGAGGTTGTTCTCCACCTTGTTGTTTTCTGATCTTGCAGAATTTTGACATTTAGAGTTATGACAACGAATGGACTGTAATGCAATGTCTTTATACAGCGAGATTAGATAAAGAAAGGCTGTGCTCTTCAATGGAGAAATGCATGAATCTAAGTAAAGTAAATAGAAAATGGAATCAAAACATTAAGATTAATCCCAAGGGGGAATTAAGTTCTTCGCTCTGATGGTATTTACAACTATACACATGGCCCTTATGACAGCTTACCTTTATTTTAAATGCATTGCTAGATTTGGTTTGATCAATTGCTTCACTGCCAGTCCTAAATGTTACGTCCCATGCAACGTTTCCAGTTTAGATAATCACATTTTCAGTTTTGACATTCCTCCCAAATACAATATGTCCGGTTATGCACTGAATGGAAATGAGGCTGCTCCCTATTCCCTTATTTTGATGTTGACATTCTCCTTTTTATTGCTCTCACATGAAGCTCTCCAAGACTCCTGCGGCCTCTTCATGGCAATTTAATGAGAGCCCCCAGTAACAAACTCTAATTGTGTTTGTTGCCGTTGTTGGGAAGGTAAAAGGACAACGCTCAGTTAAAATGCAAGTGAATATGACCTGCAGTCAAATGCTTTCCAAAACCTCCAATGTTTTTTTTTCTACATGTTGAGGTTAAGGAACTCAATTATATACAAAGTTATCCTTACATTTTCTTTTCACCAGACTCAATATGCTGCTCCAATTCTTACACTATTAGGAGAACATTGTTGCTTTGTGTTTGCAACCGACATTCATGCAATTCAACATGTTGTGATTGAGGTCATGGCCAGCTGTTTACCCTCGTTTATCCCATTGTTAGTTTCCACATATCCAGCTCGTATCAATTTGTTTCCAGCCCCAGCAGGAGACTTTTCTTTAGCACACAAAGACTTTGTAAACCTTGTATGTTTCCCAGAACCAAACAGCAGACAGTTAAAAACTAGCTCATAATAATAGTCAAACCTTTTGCCATTAAAGAGACGGATATCAATCATGTATTCACCAGGAACGTAACGCTAAATAAATGCTATTGTAGCTCTGTTTCTGCAGTATGTGTGTGTATAGCAAACCAGGGTTCAAAGACTCTAGATGCTAATGTGTTAATATGATCAAATTGCAACCCTTTTCTATCCAAAACAATTGCAATTTCTCTGTACATAGGGGCATATAGTCTGCAAACTTGTCAAAAAAGGTTGTCTTTTAGGTGTCTCGTTTTCGGTTGTTGGCAAAAGACTATACAGTATAGCGCCCTGTCCAAAGTTGCTAAAAGGCAGCCCCTTGCTTACGTTTCACCTACACATCTAAAATTGGGAAGGCATATGTAGCATGGAGAGACGGACAAAAAAGCCTCTTGGCATAAAATCATAAACCCAACAGGAAATCGGCCATATTGGATTAAACGTGTAATTATTGGCCCATTTCTGCACTTTACACGTGCCGTCTTTGAACTCCTTCTTCAGATTAATTGATTATTATTGTAGGTTGCTCTGGATAGTGCCAGCTAAATGAAATGTAATCTGTTCTGTCAGCAGCTTGATCCTGAACTTCTTTATTCCTCCGGCCTCCTTTTTTAAAAAACAACCATTCGAGCTGTAATATTACACGGCTCGGATAAACCCGAGTTTTTTTTTATACCCAGCCAACAATCTGTGAGAAGGAAAATGCCTCAGTTACGTTTCACCTACACATCTAAAATTGGGAAGGCATATGTAGCATAGAGAGACGGACAAAAAAGCCTCCTGGCGTAAAATCATAAACCCAACAGGAAATCGGCCATATTGGATTAAACGTGTAATTATTGGCCCATTTCTGCACTTTACACGTGCCGTCTTTGAACTCCTTCTTCAGATGTATTAATTATTATTGTAAGTTGCTTTGGATAGTGCCAGCTAAATGAAATGTAATCTGTTCTGTTCTCCTTTTTTTATTAAACCATTCGAGCTGTAATGTTACACGGCTTGGAGAAACCCAGTTTCTTTTGTATACCCACCCGACAATCTGTGAGAAGGAGCATGCCAAGGTTAATAGGGCTGAGGCGGCCTGAGGCTATGTGGCTTCACAGGGTACGAAACCAACACACCTGCGCTAAAATGACCCAGGGCTAACAGAGGACAATGTGCATTTAACTCTGCTTTGTTTCTGTGCCAATCAGGGTGATGCAGTGGAGAACAGTAAATGATAGACACGTTTTACTTACATGGTAAACATGTCTCTGTATAAAGGCAAAGACTTGGGAGCTGTTTTTAGAAGTAATAAATAGAGTAATTTACCACATTCAAGATTCAAGGCTTTTATTGTCATTTCTACATAGCTACAGTATAGATATGACAATGTAGGTCACAGGCTCCTCCAACAGTGCAACACAATAAAACAGATAAAATAGTGCAAGTAAATACAAATAAAAGAATATATTAGAAATATTACAAGAATACATATTGAGTGTCTAAACAGAGTTCAAGCATTAGCAGTATTGATATCTATGTTAGACATGGTGATAATGGAAGGCTATTAGAAAGAATTGGATTTAATAAAAGGCTGAATTCCCTTTTGTTATTTCAACCCCTGAACGAAATAAGGTTATCATTGACTTTTCCAACACAACACACACACCCTCAGTACGACTGGGGGGTGGAAAAGCAGAACAATATCCTTTCTGCAAATAAGGAATTGAGTAAAAGATAAGTCTGCCTTATGCTTGATGCTATAGTCTGCTCTGAATACATTCACATCACGCTTGGATGGATTACTTACTGCCTACATTTTCTTTTTGGTTGTCATGTCATTGGTTTACTCTGACATGTCTGTTGTTCACATAACTTAAGGGAAAGCTATGTTGGGTTGGAGAGAAGAAAAATACTGAAAGTATCTGTGATACCGCTTTTGTTTTCAGTCGGCCAATAGAAGCCAAACTCCCTCTGTAGGGAACACAGGGATTTTAGCCTTTGCAGACCATTTACATGCACTAAAACCTATACTGTATATCACACTACTGGAAAGGGAAAACCCAACAAGCATAATAAGTCTTCTTCAATATCCTCTGCTTTTGTCTTTCTTGTAAGTACCCGTCACCCACACTGAGTGGATCGTTGATGAACTCTCTGCACACGTCTGAACAGATAAATCCACCAATAAGGATTACATTGAAAAGCCTGATTTTCGCTCAAGATTTCATAGTTTTATACAATGTTGGTACAAAGCCCAAAGGATTTTCCCACTCCATGCGGCAATAACGTTTTCTTTTGAAGCAAATGTGTAGACTAAAGTAGAATCAGCGGTTGAGACCTTGCCACACGCTGTTCTTGTTCAGTATTCCCATCCAGTTTGATCGCCTTTCCTTCAGGATCTGGAGAGCCAGACGGGCCATGTTCGTGATTATGTTCATGTGTAACAAGCCCTGTGTTTGTTTTTCCATTCCTTGATCTGCTCCTGGGGGATAAGGAGATATAGGACATGAAAGCAGTGTGAAGTGCTTCCTTTAGCCTATCGAGCAAAGCCTGTGTATTCACAGCTCAACACAGCGGCCCAATTGGAAACAAAGCTTCTCCTGTAATGCCAGAGATGACAAAAGTACACACATCCTTTACTCAAGTAGAGGTACAGATACTCATGTTTAAAAATACTCTGGTAAAAGTAGAAGTACTGACTAAACGTCTTTACTCAAGTAAAGAAGTATGGGCTTTGAAATGTACTTAAGTAAAAAGTACCCATAACTAGCAGCTGTTTTAAAGAGTAACTGACCTCCCCTTATATTAAAGGTCCCATGTCATGCTTTTCCGGTTATTACCGTCCCCTTGTGTGTTATGAAGGTTTTTCTGCATGTAAACGGTCTGCAGAGTCAAAACCCTCAAAGTACACCCTGTAGAACACAGAGAAGACCTGTCTATGCTGCCCCAGAACGCCTCGTTGGAGATTTCTCTTTTTCTTCCTGGACCCATTGGTCCAAATAGACCAATCAGTGGAGCTCCTCACACACTCTTTTAGCAGCGAAAATGTGACGCGCTGGGGGGGGAGGTGATAGTGGAGCCTCGCAACTCGGCGAAATTGTGGCGCGCTTACACTGTATGTGCGCCGCGTTTGGGAGTGCGGGGGGGATGTGGGTGCTAGTGGAGCCTCGCAGATGGGCCTCCAGCCTCAAATCAATAGGCACACAATGACTCTAAATAATAATGACCGCGCCACCAAACACACATTAAAACTAAAGTAACAAATCTGTTTTGAAAATGTAAGAAGTAGAAAGTACAGGTATTTGTGTTCAACATGTAAGAAGTAGAAAATACAGGTATTTGGGTTCAACATGTAAGAAGTAGAAAGTACAGGTATTTGAGTTCAACATGTAAGAAGTAGAAAATACAGGTATTTGTGTTCAACATGTAAGAAGTAGAAAGTACAGGTATTTGGGTTCAACATGTAAGAAGTAGAAAGTACAGGTATTTGGGTTCAACATGTAAGAAGTAGAAAGTACAGGTATTTGGGTTCAACATGTAAGAAGTAGAAAGTACAGGTATTAGTGTTCAACATGTAAGAAGTAGAATGTACAGGTATTTGAGTTCAACATGTAAGAAGTAGAAAGTACAGGTATTTGTGTTCAACATGTAAGAAGTAGAAAGTACAGGTATTTGAGTTCAACATGTAAGAAGTTCAAAGTCGTCAGAAAAATAAGTAGTGGAGTAAAGATACCAGAAAAATGTACTTAAGTATAATGAAGTATTTGTACTCCACTACTTCCCACCTCTGTGTAATGCAAATCCCAGCATTCCAAGGTGTGATAAACTGCAATAATTAATCGTGAGGTAGTCTCCTTTTTTTAATAGGCCAGCCTCATTACATGGTGTAAGCAGAGTAGTCAATAATGAAATCTTTGTATACTACTGGAGCTCATAAACACTCTCCCTGTAGACTTCACTGATGAGATGGAGAGAATGATTTCCTCACACTAGATCACCAAGAGGTTAATTGGATTCTGTTAATATTGCCGTGATATTGTCAGGCAATGTTTAATTCTCTTGGATCACAACTTCCTGATACCTCATTGTTTCATTTCCTTCTCTGATGCTTTGATCTTGTTATACTCAGTGCATGACAACTTCCAGGATTTAATAATCCGTTTCATGCAAGAGCAAAAGCCTTGTTGTCCCTTCGTTTGTCCTAGGTTAGTTCCATTGAAAATAAAAGCTTAAATATCCAACGTCAGATATGAAATGCTCCTGTTTTTGTTAAGTAATACCTTGATTACAGAGTCGAGGACACGAAGCAGCCTATCAGCGAAAAAGATTTGGATTTCCACGTTACATAAAAGCGCTTAAACCTGCTTTTTACAGAACACAGCAGTGTGTTAGGTAACTGACGGAAGTACACACTGCTCATCCATCAGGAGGAAGTACAGATGTGGGCGTGTTTTGTCCCTGGGATTTGTGTAAGCATAAAAAAAGGTTCTCACGCTACACTGTGTGGTGTAGCAAGGCTCAGACTTTCTGTGTATCCCTTCTGTGTCTGGAGGAAGCTTTTCATTTGCACTGAGCGCTGATGGATGGTTCTGGAGTGTTTGCAGTGGCAGTTTTCAGATGATCCGACCGTATTGTATTGTGCTGATTAAGTGAGCCGACAGTATTGACTCCACAGTAACACCATCACCCTGAAAACTGACCCCAATTCCTTATAAAACCAAATGTGTGCACACGAATAAATGACAATAATAACTCATTTAGACAACCTGCGTTCACTTCCCGCATTTCATTAACATGTATCGAGCCTTGGGATGTAACAGATTGCATATAAAGGGACTTTTTATTTTAATTATCTATCTATCTGTCTCTCTGTCTGTTTGTGTCTGTCTCTCTGTCTGTCTCTCTGTCTGTTTGTGTCTGTCTGTCTGTCTGTCTGTCTGTCTGTCTGTCTGTCTGTCTGTCTGTCTGTCTGTCTGTCTGTCTGTCTGTCTGTCTGTCTGTCTGTCTGTCTGTCTGTCTGTCTGTCTGTCTGTCTGTCTGTCTGTCTGTCTGTCTGTCTGTCTCTCTGTCTGTCTGTCTGTCTGTCTGTCTCTCTCTCTGTCTGTCTGTCTGTCTCTCTGTCTCTCTGTCTATCTATATATATCTGTCTGTCTATCTACCTATCTAATCAGGTTTTTTTTAAAGTAACTTTATTCCCTTACAGTTACATAAAACATATGTAATCAGATTACTGCTGCTCAGAGATTAATAAATAAAATCTTCAAGGTTCAAGGGTTTTATTATCAGTAGCTACTGTGTAGTTATGGCAATATAAATGTTACGTCCCGAGCTCCTCCAACAGTGCAACATATGATATAAAGGACATAAGATAACAAAATAACAATAATAACAAAAGTACAAAAATAAAAATTACAATTGTGCAGGTGAAAGAAATGTAAGGTTAAATATGTTACAGTGAAATACAAATAACTATAACTATCATGATAATACATTTAATCAATTCTAAAGATGTAACCAGATTGTTGATCCTAAATCATTTGGTTTCTTCTTTTCTTAGTTCACGTTGTTCTAATGTCTCACATAATACGTTGATATTGAGGTAATCCACAAGTCCTGGAAAGTAATCAGGTTACATTAGTTTCATATTTTGCTAACCCTCCCAACCCGGCATGGATCTACAGTATCGTGTAAGGCTTTACACATTAGCATGTAGAGACGGATTAGCTTGTTTGATCGCTGTCTCCAGCAGTCATATCCTGGAGGAAAATAATTGTATTATAATGCAAATTATTGATCTGTGACATTTTCAAGGAAATGTCCGTTGTGCTCTTCCCTGTCAGTGAGTGATGTGAGAAAACAGAGGGAGAGAGCCACTTAGACACACTGAGGCATAATGAGATGCCACTGATGATTGACAGCTGAACAAACACCAGCTGTGACTGCCAGAGAAAGATATCGAGTATTACAGCGATGTAGATGGATAGGATTTTATTAAATCCATAAATGTTTAATATAAATAAGAGTGACATCAATACATAAATCATGTGAATACATTGTGTAGACTTATTGCTTTATTTACTGTAGTAAACATTCGTGTTGCTCTAGCTAACATGAGCTAACTTGCTAATCTGGTAGCAGATGTTTAACTAAAGAAGCAGACGGCATGTGATTGGCTGAAAGCGGTGACTGTAAACACCACTTTCATGATACATTACAACATATAGGTTCACCTGTGTTGGGAAAATACTGAATGTCCTCTTCCAGTATCAGAGTAACATGATATCAAAGGTATCCCAACTGTAGCTGTGAACAGGACAGGATGTGTGATTACCTAGAAGAGCATCAGGACTGTTTGAGGCAGATGATAGCTATGTGATTAACATGATGATTCAGCCTCTATGGAGAGAGACATCAAGCATGCTCATTTCTGACGTGGAGCTAATCTGAAGTAAACATTGAATACTGCTTTCTATTCCTCCATCTTGTGACTGTGTAACTCCCTCTCTTGGATATCAGCATGTGAAGGACACTGTTCAGGAACTAGTTGATGCTCTGTATGTGATGACTCCTTCCATTCTGGAGAGGATCACAGATACATGGATCCTGAGGTTGAAGCTCGAGCCGGGGACCAGGGAGATGTTTCTAACAACATACTAAATAAAAAACAGAACAAATGAAGCAAAGAAAGTGAAAACCATACAGCAGATTCAGGCAGTAGAAGTATTCACACTTAAAGTATTATCCTACAGAACAGTACAGCTCACAGAGAAGAGATAACATCTGATCATTTTACCAAACGTTAACTTTCTTTTAATCCTGATTATGTAATCCCACTACATGTAATCCATTACTCTTGATGCATTAATATGTCTTATTTATGATTATTTGGTTGATTGAGGGCTCTGTATTGTTACTGGAAGAAGTATCTGTTGCTTTAAGCCACTAAAAGTTGTTTAGTGCAAGTGTAAATAACGAATGAATAATTAATGAATCAATTACTGAACCGTAGATCTGCTTTATTTACTGTAACAGCACTAAAACTAAGCTCATTGTTATTTTGGAGAACTTGAATTAACCGTAGCATTGGGAATTTTCCTAAAAACACAGCAGACTGATTTACTGTGTGTGTTTCCAGCGTAAGCACCATTATTAAGCTCAATTAGTCCTTGAAACCACTTTGCCAGCCCTCTGCCTGTTAGGAAGTTTTGGGAGTGTTTAGAGGTTGGCATTATGTAAGCAGAGGACCTGCACTCCAGCGATAACAGGAAGCGTATATGGCAGAGAGGGGAAATCTCCATCCAGGACTTAACCTCCATGGATGGGAGATTATCGTGGAAGCTCCAGGTCGCAGAGGAGCAAAACCTCATGTGTCCTTGGGGCACATTAATCCATACTCTCAGGGATGGGAGGGTTACTTTAAAAATGTTATGTGTTGCCTTAATAACCAGAGATGGCAAAAGTACACACATCCTTTACTCAAGTAGAAGTACAGATACTCGTGTTTAATAATACTCTGGTGAAAGTAGAAGTACTGACTAAACTTCTTTACTCAAGTAAAAGTAAAGAGGGCTTTGAAATGTACTTCAGTAGAAAGTCCCCATAACTAGCAGCTGTTTTAAAGAGTACCTGACCTCCCTTTATATTAATAGAACAATAATGTCATTGTTAGCTAATGAATGTTTCCATGCTGAACAACGGCAACATGACAACGTTTCCATTGGTCCCTCTTCTTTAGAGAAGACCAGGAAATGATGGATACACGGATCGTGTTCAAATCAATAGGCACGCAGTGACTCTAAAGAATAATGATCACGCCTCCAAACACACATTCAGACTAAAGGAACCAGCTGTTTGGAAAATGAGAGAAGTAGAAAGTACAGGTATTTGGGTTCAACATGTAAGAAGTAGAAAGTACAGGTATTTGGGTTCAACATGTAAGAAGTAGAAAGTACAGGTATTTGGGTTCAACATGTAAGAAGTAGAAAGTACAGGTATTTGGGTTCAACATGTAAGAAGTAGAAAGTACAGGTATTTGTGTTCAACATGTAAGAAGTAGAAAGTACAGGTATTTGTGTTCAACATGTAAGAAGTAGAAAGTACAGGTATTTGTGTTCAACATGTAAGAAGTAGAAAGTACAGGTATTTGGGTTCAACATGTAAGAAGTAGAAAGTACAGGTATTTGGGTTCAACATGTAAGAAGTAGAAAGTACAGGTATTTGGGTTCAACATGTAAGAAGTAGAAAGTACAGGTATTTGGGTTCAACATGTAAGAAGTAGAAAGTACAGGTATTTGTGTTCAACATGTAAGAAGTAGAAAGTACAGGTATTTGTGTTCAACATGTAAGAAGTAGAAAGTACAGGTATTTGGGTTCAACATGTGAAGAAGTAGAAAGTACAGGTATTTGAGTTCAACATGTAAGAAGTAGAAAGTACAGGTATTTGGGTTCAACATGTAAGAAGTAGAAAGTACAGGTATTTGGGTTCAACATGTAAGAAGTAGAAAGTACAGGTATTTGGGTTCAACATGTAAGAAGTAGAAAGTACAGGTATTTGGTTCAACATGTAAGAAGTAGAAAGTACAGGTATTTGGGTTCAACATGTAAGAAGTAGAAAGTACAGGTATTTGGGTTCAACATGTAAGAAGTAGAAAGTACAGGTATTTGGGTTCAACATGTAAGAAGTAGAAAGTACAGGTATTTGGGTTCAACATGTAAGAAGTAGAAAGTACAGGTATTTGAGTTCAACATGTAAGAAGTAGAAAGTACAGGTATTTGGTTCAACATGTAAGAAGTAGAAAGTACAGGTATTTGGGTTCAACATGTAAGAAGTAGAAAGTACAGGTATTTGTGTTCAACATGTAAGAAGTAGAAAGTACAGGTATTTGAGTTCAACATGTAAGAAGTAGAAAAGTACAGGTATTTGGGTTCAACATGTAAGAAGTAGAAAGTACAGGTATTTGGGTTCAACATGTAAGAAGTAGAAAGTACAGGTATTTGAGTTCAACATGTAAGAAGTAGAAAGTACAGGTATTTGGGTTCAACATGTAAGAAGTAGAAAGTACAGGTATTTGGTTCAACATGTAAGAAGTAGAAAGTACAGGTATTTGAGTTCAACATGTAAGAAGTAGAAAGTACAGGTATTTGGTTCAACATGTAAGAAGTAGAAAGTACAGGTATTTGGGTTCAACATGTAAGAAGTAGAAAGTACAGGTATTTGGGTTCAACATGTAAGAAGTAGAAAGTACAGGTATTTGGGTTCAACATGTAAGAAGTAGAAAGTACAGGTATTTGAGTTCAACATGTAAGAAGTAGAAAGTACAGGTATTTGGGTTCAACATGTAAGAAGTAGAAAGTACAGGTATTTGGGTTCAACATGTAAGAAGTAGAAAGTACAGGTATTTGAGTTCAACATGTAAGAAGTAGAAAGTACAGGTATTTGGGTTCAACATGTAAGAAGTAGAAAGTACAGGTATTTGGGTTCAACATGTAAGAAGTAGAAAGTACAGGTATTTGGGTTCAACATGTAAGAAGTAGAAAGTACAGGTATTTGGGTTCAACATGTAAGAAAGTAGAAAGTACAGGTATTTGGGTCAACATGTAAGAAGTAGAAAGTACAGGTATTTGAGTTCAACATGTAAGAAGTAGAAAGTACAGGTATTTGAGGTTCAACATGTAAGAAGTAGAAAGTACAGGTATTTGTGTTCAACATGTAAGAAGTAGAAAGGTACAAGGTATTTGGGTTCAACATGTAAGAAGTAGAAAGTACAGGTATTTGTGGTTCAACATGTAAGAAGTAGAAAGTACAGGTATTTGGGTTCAACATGTGAGAAGTAGAAAGTACAGGTATTTGTGTTCAACATGTAAGAAGTAGAAAGTACAGGTATTTGGGTTCAACATGTAAGAAGTAGAAAGTACAGGTATTTGTGTTCAACATGTAAGAAGTAGAAAGTACAGGTATTTGGGTTCACATGTAAGAAGTAGAAAGTACAGGTATTTGGGTTCAACATGTAAGAAGTAGAAAGTACAGGTATGTGTGTTCAACATGTAAGAAGTAGAAAGTACAGGTATTTGGGTTCAACATGTAAGAAGTAGAAAAGTACAGGTATTTGGGTTCAACATGTAAGAAGTAGAAAGTACAGGTATTTGGGTTCAACATGTAAAGAAGTAGAAAGTACAGGTATTTGGGTTCAACATGTGAGAAGTAGAAAGTACATGTATTTGAGTTCAACATGTAAGAAGTAGAAAGTACAGGTATTTGTGTTCAACTTGTAAGAAGTAGAAAGTACAGGTATTTGTGTTCAACATGTAAGAAGTAGAAAGTACAGGTATTTGGGTTCAACATGTAAGAAGTAGAAAGTACAGGTATTTGTGTTCAACATGTAAGAAGTAGAAAGTACAGGTATTTGGGTTCAACTTGTAAGAAGTAGAAAGTACATGTATTTGAGTTCAACATGTAAGAAGTAGAAAGTACAGGTATTTGTGTTCAAACTTGTAAGAAGTAGAAAGTACAGGTATTTGTGTTCAACATGTAAGAAGTAGAAAGTACAGGTATTGGGTTCAACTTGTAAGAAGTAGAAAGTACAGGTATTTGTGTTCAACTTGTAAGAAGTAGAAAGTACAGTTATTTGTGTTCAACATGTAAGAAGTAGAAGTACAGGTATTTGGGTTCAACATGTAAGAAGTAGAAAGTACAGGTATTGGGTTCAACATGTAAGAAGTAGAAAGGTACAGGTATTTGGGTTCAACATGTAAGAAGTAGAAAGTACAGGTATTTGTGTTCAACATGTAAGAAGTAGAAAGTACATGGTATTTGAGTTCAACATGTAAGAAGTAGAAAGTACAGGTATTTGGGTTCAACATGTAAGAAGTAGAAAGTACAGGTATTTGTGTTCAACATGTAAAGAAGTAGAAAGTACAGGTATTTGGGTTCAACATGTAAGAAGTAGAAAGTACAGGTATTTGCGTTCAACATGTAAGAAGTAGAAAGTACAGGTATTTGAGTTCAACATGTGAGAAGTAGAAAGTACAGGTATTTGTGTTCAACATGTAAGAAGTAGAAAGTACAGGTATTTGGAGTTCAACATGTAAGAAGTAGAAAGTACAGGTATTTGAGTTCAACATGTGAGAAGTAGAAAGTACAGGTATTTGTGTTCAACATGTAAGAAGTAGAAAGTACAGGTATTTGGGTTCAACATGTAAGAAGTAGAAAGTACAGGTATTTGGGTTCAACATGTAAGAAGTAGAAGGTACAGGTATTTGGGTTCAACATGTAAGAAGTAGAAAGTACAGGTATTTGTGTTCAACATGTAAGAAGTAGAAAGTACAGGTATTTGAGTTCAACATGTAAGAAGTAGAAAGTACAGGTATTTGAGTTCAACATGTGAGAAGTAGAAAGTACAGGTATTTGTGTTCAACATGTAAGAAGTAGAAAGTACAGGTATTTGGGTTCAACATGTAAGAAGTAGAAAGTACAGGTATTTGGGTTCAACATGTAAGAAGTAGAAGTACAGGTATTTGGGTTCAACATGTAAGAAGTAGAAAGTACAGGTATTTGGTTCAACATGTAAGAAGTAGAAAGTACAGGTATTTGAGTTCAACATGTAAGAAGTAGAAAGTACAGGTATTTGGGTTCAACATGTAAGAAGTAGAAAGTACAGGTATTTGGTGTCAACATGTAAGAAGTAGAAAGTACAGGTATTTGGGTTCAACATGTAAGAAGTAGAAAGTACAGGTATTTGGTTCAACATGTGAAAGAAGTAGAAAGTACAGGTATTTGGGTTCAACATGTAAGAAGTAGAAAGTACAGGTATTTGGGTTCAACATGTAAGAAGTAGAAAGTACAGGTATTTGTGTTCAACATGTAAGAAGTAGAAAGTACAGGTATTTGGGTTCAACATGTAAGAAGTAGAAAGTACAGGTATTTGGGTTCAACATGAAAGAAGTAGAAAGTACAGGTATTTGGGTTCAACATGTAAGAAGTAGAAAGTACAGGTATTTGGTTCAACATGTAAGAAGTAGAAAGTACAGGTATTTGGTTCAACATGTAAGAAGTAGAAAGTACAGGTATTTGGGTTCAACATGTAAGAAGTAGAAAGTACAGGTATTTGAGTTCAACATGTAAGAAGTAGAAAGTACAGGTATTTGAGTTCAACATGTAAGAAGTAGAAAGTACAGGTATTTGGGTTCAACATGTAAGAAGTAGAAAGTACAGGTATTTGGGTTCAACATGAAAGAAGTAGAAAGTACAGGTATTTGTGTTCAACATGTAAGAAGTAGAAAGTACAGGTATTTGGGTTCAACATGTAAGAAGTAGAAAGTAAGAAGTCGTCGGATAAAAAATAAATGGTGCAAAAGTGGACAAAGTACTCAGACTTAAGTTACAGTAGAAAACCATAGTAAATTACATACTGGTAATATTGTATTAAATTGCTTTTGACTGAAACATGTCCTCACAGATTAATTAAAACGGCGACATAAATGAAAGTATATTTCATTATAAAGTTTCAAGCGAAATAACAAAAGCAGACAATTTAATTAATTAATGGGTATTTAAAAAACATGTGAAAATATAAAGCATGGATGATTAATGACATGTTTGTGTGTGTGTGTGTGGTGTGTGTGTGTGTGTGTGTGTGTGTGTGTGTGTGTGTTGTGTGTGTGGTGTGTGTGTGTGTGTGTGTGTGTGTGTGTGTGTCTTTGCAAAGAGATAAGTGCAACGGAGCATCCATATGAAAAGCATTTGCATTTTAATATATTGGCTTCCAGGCTTTCTTTGGCAATATGTTTTCTAATTTCATTTTTGTATTCCCTGGTTCAGTGTCGGTGTATTTTGTAATTTAAATCCGTCCAGTCGTCCCCTTATCTCTCCCCGAGAATAAGAGAAGTGAGGATGAATGTTGTGTGAAAGGAAGGAGCATACAGATTCAATATTTCCTCAGAGTGAGAGATGGAGGAAAACTGATACAAAATAATGCTCTCGTGCATGTCTTCTTTTCACACTGGAGCACACTTTCTACTGCCATCATGAACTCCTGCAAAAAACATCCTTGGTCAAAAAAAGCGGAGACATCAAGACTGGTATGATGAGAATGACACAGAGATTCAGCAAATCATTGACATCAAGCGGCACACTTTTATCACCTGGCAAAATAACATCCACTGCAAGGTGAAAAGAGCAGCCCATGCCAAAGCCAAGGCAGCCGTCCAACGCAAGTTAGGAAACTGAAGAACCAGTGGTGGACAAAGAAGGCTCTGGAGATCCAGCAGTTTGCCGACTCTGGTGATACAAGAGGATTCTTTGATGCCACAAGAGCGGTATATGGTCCCAGCTATCGCCGCCTAACCCCCCTTCGCTCTAAAGATGGGCTCTTGCTTCTGAAGGACAAGGATGCAATAGCAAACAGGTGGAAAGAGCACTATAAGGACCTCTTAAACTGGGACACCATTCCTGAGATTGGAGGCTCTTGACCAACTCCCTCAAAAGCCCATAGTTGAAGGCATGGGAGAACCACCCAGCCTGGGTGAGGTGCAGGATGCCATTAAGAATATGAAAAACAACAAGGCTGCTGGGCCCGACGGCATCCCAGCAGAAGTCCTGAAGAAAGGCGGACCCGATCTTCTTAAGCACATCCATGCCCTGCTTCTCAAAATCTGGGAAGAGGAAATCCCTGCTCAGCTTAGGGATGCCTTAATTGTCTCCATATTTAAGAAGGGAGACAGGGCAGACTGCGGAAATTACCGTGGCATTTCTCTCTTGTCCACCATAGGGAAAGCCCTAGCTCGGGTGTTGGCCAACAGACTCACCCCCCTGTCAGAAAGCATCCTTCCTGAGTCTCAGAGTGGATTTCGCCCAAACAGAGGCACTACAGACCTGATTTTCACTATTCGCCAACTGCAAGAAAAATGCCGAGAAAAATATCAACCATTATACATGGCCTTCATAGACCTCACCAAAGCCTTCGACTCAGTGAGCCGTCAGGCCCTCTGGCTGGTACTGGCAAAGATTGGCTGCCCAGAAAAATACGTCCGGGTACTGAGACTGCTGCATGACAATATGTCTGCCACGGTACTCAGTGGCAGTGGAGACGAAACTGAACCCTTCCGGGTCGACACAGGAGTAAAACAGGGATGTGTCATCGCTCCAACACTATTCTCCATCTTTGTTGCTGCTATCCTACATCTCACAAGCAAGCATCTGCCCCAGGGAGTCAACATCATGTACAGAACTGACGGCCAACTCCTCAACATCAACCGTTTCAGGGCTAAAGGTCAAACCACCACCATATCGATCATGGAGCTGCAGTATGCGGATGACAACGCCCTTGTAGCCCTCTCGGAAGAGGGACCTACAGGGTATCCTATCAGCCTTTGCGAAAGCATACAAACAGCTCGGTCTAGCCATCAACATAAAAAAGACCCAAATCCTCCACCAACCACCACCAAACAGGAGTACGCCTGTCCTACCCCCAAACATCTCCATTGATAACATCAGACTGGAAAATGTGGACCACTTCCCATACCTTGGCAGCCTCCTATCATCAAAAGCTGTTATTGATGATGAAATACACCATCGCCTCAGCTGTGCCAGCGGGGCTTTCTCAAGGCTAAGGAAGAGAGTCTTTGAGAACCGTGACCTCCAAGCAAAGACCAAAATCTTGGTCTATAAAGCTGTGGTGCTCCCCCACTCTTCTGTATGGATCAGAAGCCTGGACCACATACAGCAGGCACTTAAAGGCACTTGAGGCATACCATCAGAGATCCCTCCGAAAAATCCTTAGGATTAGCTGGGAGGGAGGATCGGCGCACTAACAACAGCGTCCTGGAGGAGGCTGACATTCCCACCATCACTGCCACCATTGCCCAAAACCAGCTCAGATGGACTGGCCATGTTTATCCGCATGCCTGACTCTCGCCTCCCAAAACAAGTCCTTTATTCCCAACTTGTTAAAGGGAAACGGGCCCCTGGAGGCCAAAAGAAGAGGTACAAAGATAACATAAAGACAAACCTAAAGAAGTGCCACATAGACCTAAAAGCTTGGGAAGACATGGCAACAGACAGGGCGACCTGGAGAAACCTTGTCCGTGAGGGTGCTGCACTATACAATGATGATCTCTGCCATGCTGCACAAGACAAGCGCAGACTCAGGAAGGAGAGAGCAACCACCAAACAGGTCTAACCCCAAACCCTCCACCACTACATTCCCATGTCCACATTGCACAAGAATAATCGGGTCCAGAATCGGCCTCTATGCCCACCTGAAGACCCACAAGGACCAAGAAGGAGGACAGTCATACTCGACTACGAGTGACCGCCGATGATGATGGTGTGTGTCTTTGCAAAGAGATAAGTGCAACGGAGCATCCATATGAAAAGCATTTGCATTTTAATATATTGGCTTCCAGGCTTTCTTTGGCAATATGTTTTCTAATTTCATTTTTGTATTCCCTGGTTCAGTGTCGGTGTATTTTGTAATTTAAATCCGTCCAGTCGTCCCCTTATCTCTCCCCGAGAATAAGAGAAGTGAGGATGAATGTTGTGTGAAAGGAAGGAGCATACAGATTCAATATTTCCTCAGAGTGGGTGTGAGAGATGGAGGAAAACTGATACAAAATAATGCTCTCGTGCATGTCTTCTATTCATCTTATCCTCTCTCTTACTGTAGGTTCTTCACCTTTTTCCTATCTCCTCTTTCCTTGCCTCCTCTCTTAAATATGGATTTCAGTTTGTGGGACGTCCTGCAAGATGTAGCGCTGAGATCGATTTTCTGGGTCAAAGCGAGAAAAAGAACAGGCATGAAACGAAGAACCTTTCATATTAGTCTCCTCTTCCTCCTTTTTTACTGCCTTCCTTCCATGCTTACCATACCTTATCATCTTGTTTCCTCTCCTTAGTTTGTTTCCTTTGTCTTTTGCGTTTCCTTTCTACCTGTCCAGTTCACCTAATGTATTACTGAAGAGGACGGAGACATTAAATGTTACTTAAAGAGCAATAATGCCAATGTGCAGGAATGAGTCCTAAAACCGTGCTGTAGTTCCTTTATAGCCCAACATTAGCCTCCTTTAGCTTAGCGGTGGTGACGGGAAGTCATGTGACCGTGCTGTAGTTCCTTTACAGCCCAACATTAGCCTCCTTTAGCTTAGCGGTGGTGACGTGAAGTCATGTGACCGTGCTGTAGTTCCTTTACAGCCCAACATTAGCCTCCTTTAGCTTAGCGGTGGTGACGTGAAGTCATGTGACCGTGCTGTAGTTCCTTTATAGCCCAACATTAGCCACCTTTAGCTTAGCAGTGGTGAAGTCATGTGACCGTGCTGTAGTTCCTTTATAGCCCAACATTAGCCACCTTTAGCTTAGCGGTGGTGAAGTCATGTGACTATGCTGTAGTTCCTTATAGCCCAACATTAGCCACCTTTAGCTTAGCGGTGGTGACGTGAAGTCATGTGACCGTGCTGTAGTTCCTTTATAGCCCAACATTAGCCTCCTTTAGCTTAGCGGTGGTGAAGTCATGTGACCGTGCTGTAGTTCCTTTATAGCCCAACATTAGCCTCCTTTAGCTTAGCGGTGGTGAAGTCACGTGACTATGCTGTAGTTCCTTTATAGCCCAACATTAGCCTCCTTTAGCTTAGCGGTGGTGAAGTCACGTGACCGTGCTGTAGTTCCTTTATATAACATTCACCATTTCAACCATAAGTGGTCATTTCAACAGGAAAACGCTCTCACAGAAAACAGCGGATTAAAATAACAGACAGCTGTTTCCTAATGAAGACGCTCTCCTAGTGTTTGCAGCACTTCGGCACAGAGCTCCTCCTGAAGAGAACACAGCTTGTTTGATTTTACCGTTATCATCCCCCATTGTTATGCGGCCCCACAGAGAGACTTTAAAGAGTGCCTTCTCTGCTTGACATGTGAGGCACGATCTGTGTTTGTTCATCTCAAACATGTTTTCTCCACAAGGGGAGAAAGAGACTCTTTTTGCGGACACTATAAAGCTAATATTAGGAGAAGACGTGGGAGGGTAGCTGTTGAATCGGCTCTATAGTGATTTTGTGTATTTGATTGATGAATAATGAACGTAATGGTAAACATTTGATAGCGTTTCTCTTAAAAGGACTGAAAAAGAGTAGAAAAAGACGACAAAAAAGAGACTTTAAACAACTCGTAGAGGTGATGGGGAATGTATTACATGTCGTTCTTGTTTTCACATAATCCACATATCAGAATCAGAATTATAAATACTATACTTATACTTTATTGTACCTGATGTAAACAGGTCTATTGCAGTTCAGGAAGCGTCTACGCTCATCCTTGCTGTGAGAGGATGTGACTACAATCAACTGTGAATGATGTTCAAAATGTTGTTTCTCTGCTGACGAGGCTGAGGACAAACCCCCCGTAGAGATCTTTCTCTACATCGCAGCATGTTCTCCATCTCGCTGAGACCCGATATCACAGAGCGAGGACGCAGGGGTGAGTGTGTGTGAGGAGGTTCAGGACGTGGTGGGGGGTCCCTCAGTGTCGAATTTAATCTTTATGTGTCGACCGTACGTTTCTCAATAATTAGGATCCTTTGATCGTTGTGCGTGCTTTCTACTCTGTGCATACGTTAATGCTCTTCATGGCTGCTCATAACGAACCTTTAGGAAGTCCTCTCTGCAGGAGGCAACACTTTCAAACGGACCTTCTTACAGCCGGAGTTCAGGACTTTAACATATTTAAAGGTAAGGTAACGTTTATTTATAAAGCACATTGTCAGACAGAGAGGCAATTCAAAGTGCTTTACTTCAACATTAGCACACAATAGGAAGACAACAGAAAGGAACACAATGGAATAACAGACTCATAAAAACCATGCATAAAAGAGATAGTTTAAAACAACATTGTAAATACAGTTGGTGCTAAAACAAGTTAAAAGGCTTCTGGGTAAGCAGCTGTAAAAAGTAATGTTATTAGGCTCGACTTAAAATAACTCAGCGTTGGTGAAGTCCTCTGGTTTTCGGGAAGTTTGTTCAATTGTTGGGGAGCATGAAAACTAAAAGCAGCTTCGGCGTGTTTGGTTCTGAGCTGGGGAACAATGAGACGTCACCTATTACACAAAATGCAGTTTGTTATGTCTTTTATACGTAGATATGTGAAAGGAGACTCCGAAGATTGTCAGAAAACCTTCTCTCTTTTTCAGTAGCATGTTTTCTGACATGTGGATTACGGATAATTTATTGCCTGTCTTTCTGTTTTCCCATAATACACACGTCAGAGATAAGTCAATAAAATGACATTATTCTCTCCTCGGAACAGGGTTATTGTAGGTCAGAAAGCATCATCTCTTCCTGTGAGAGGATGTTATACAGAGGATCCACTGTGGATGATGCTCATAATGGTAGAAATAAGAGAGCGTTTCTCTTAAAAAGACAAAAAAACGACATTAAAAGACTACAAAAATAAACAAAATCACCAAAAAGAGACTTACAAACTTCAGAATTCAGATTCTGACGTGAGGATTATGGGAAAACAGAAATGCATGTAATACATTCACAACCATCTCCAGGAGATTTATAGTATTTAAGTCTTTTTATTTTGTGCCTCGTTGTGATTGGTCTCTTAGGCCCCACGGAGACCAAACGGATTTCGAACCGAAGGCGATTTCAAAAAAGTCTTCCATCCACACGGAATCGGCTCGAGAAACGTGTCCGTCCACACGAGACCGCTCGACCCGCTGGAGACGCTGTAGTACATATGCCGGGCCTGTAAGTGGCGCTGTACTTTCGCCACAACATACACCAAAAGCAGCGAATAAGACCCCCCGGGCACGGTTGCCATGGTTTCCTGGTTGCCCTTCTGTTTATTCTCCGCGGTGGATTTAGCAACATGTAGTTCATGTAGATCTCCATGTCCACGTGTTGCTGATGGTTGTGGTCGAGGAGCTGTAGGTTTTGCACTAACATCTGTATCATTGTCATAGCATCTGGAGTGCGAAAGCAACCCTGTGATCCGCCATTGTTGTTGTTGTTGCCGAAACACATCAGCAATGACGCGGGGGTGAGCAGGAGAGGTGGGGAGAGGCGGGGCTATGGCGTCATGGGTTCAGGAAATGATCGTATAGGGCGTACACACGGAGCCACAAGCATTTAGTCTCCAGACTAACCCACTTTGGGAGCCGTTATCAAAGTGTATCGGATTCGGGCTCCGAAGCCGCGGCTCTGTGTCGGTGTGTACGAACCGTCTATACGATAAAGAACTTTAGCGGGTACAACTGAAATCGTCTCCGTGTGGACGGGGCCTTAGTCTTTTCAAGAGAAACACTATCTTATTTCTACCATTATGAACAGTCCCAACAAACACAGAGTTAACCTCAAATAAATAGTGACGAAAGCGTGTCAGCTAACCATCCAAAGAACGTCCTGCTGCAACTGAAATGTTTTTCACTTCAGAGACATGTGTTGTATATATCTGAGATAAGATAAGATGGACATTTAATAATCCCTGTGGGCATTCTATATATGTATAATAGGCTAATAAAAGAGTATAATAGGAGACCGTTGAAGTTTATTTTAAGATGAAAGATCTTCATTGTCTCAGACAGGAGTAGAGAGACGTAAGATGAACTTTGATTGAGCAGAGCATATAACAAACCTTTCTGAAAATAAACATCCAACATCATCAAGACTCTGACAACGACTGAAAGAGAAACCAGAGCTGAATACCAACCCGGTCTCACGGCATTTCGTGTTATAGTCACGACATGTAATCTATTGCTTCGTGTTCACCAACACCATTTTCCAATTTTTTTTTCGTGTCACACAGAACGATTTTAAAAGCAATGTATTTCTACTGGTAATGTGTTTCGTGCCTGCGTCTTTTTGTCCGTTCAGGTCGTGGAAGGCCGGAAGCTGTGGGGTTCATAAAAACATGTTCTTACTCAATATCAAGCCACGATTATTGATTTTATTTTAAATCGTATGATGTCGGACTTTTGTTGCCGTCTGTGAGGAAAATAAATGGCTCAGAGACTCAGAATACTGAAATCTGTATTCTTTAAATATTGTTTCCTTCTAATTTGTTATTATTTGATGCAGGCACAAAACATACTACCAATAGAAATATATTGCTTTTAAAATCGTTCTCTGTGACACGAAAACAATTGGGAAAATCGTGTTGGTGAACACGAATCAATAGATTACATTTCGTGACTATAACACGAAATGCCGTGAGACTGGGTTGGTGAATACACACTAGACTAATCACAAGGACAGGACACAGGTGAGGAGGGAAGAGAAACACAGGTGAACACACTTAGGTAATCAGAAAGGAGGGAACACAGAAGAGGTTTCTCAATACTCAAATCCCCCTCCTCGACTCCTCGGCCCTCCGGTAGTGACCCAGAAATGAATTTCAGCGCGCCATGTTGAAGGACATCTCATTTCTCTAAGTGCACTTCGAGGACCGAGGATCGAGCGTCGAGGAGGCTCTCTGGAGGAGTTCTAACCGAGGAGACACTGATGGGTCCTCGGGCCCTTCTCACTTCTCTTATTTTTCATTTCCTCGCTCCTCGCTCCTTGGTCTCGGTCTCACCGGAAGTTGATTTGTCTGCGCCATCTTGAGTAGCGTCCCAATGGCCTTATTTTTGCCGGAGGAGCGAGGATCGATAATGGAGGAGCTATAACCGAGGAACCACCAGACCATCCTTCGATGAAATCCTCAGACACTCGCCCCGCCCCCTTACTGTGTATCGCTCACTGATTGGACGAGGCAGTGCATGCACTGATCTCATGCTTCTTGACATGAGAGCAGTTTCCCAGCGGAGTGAAGAAAACACATGAACCTCACGGGAGTCACTCCTCAGTTTATACCGTGTTTTGTTTCAATTCATGTTTCATTTAGTTACAAATATGTGATATATCTGAACAACAAAGTGGTCACAAATCATTTTATTCATTTGGTGGAAACATTTTCATGATTGCTTTTTTCGTTTTACATTTTCATTTATTGTCATTTCCATCCAGTCATTAAGTCTATTAAAATGTTAATGTGCTGCATATCCACACAAACAAACAAAGTGTGCAATCCAATGAATGTTAATCTAACTGGGTTTTGATAGATAACATATCTCTTTTTCTTCTCTCAATTATTTTATTTCTATTGTGCTCTAATCAATATTAATCTAACTATTGTTCGTTTATACATTTTAAGAATGGCGTTTATCTTTTTTGAGAATGAATTCTTATTTTATTTTATGTATTTGGGTCTACAACAGATGATACAAATGTTTGTGTCAGTAAATGTGTACTAACAGAGGCGGGGGTGTTTGTGAAAACAACGGGGACAGAGCTGGCTGCTGTCAGACGATCAGCTGTGCAGCGTCATCACAAACGGACGTCGCTTCACGTGACGCTCCGGAGGAAAGGACGTCCCATTACTCTTAAAACTCATTTCCCTGCTTCTCGTGGTTTCCTTGCGTCCCTCCATGCTTCCCTGGTGGGAGGGGCTAGAGGCAGGGAAACGACGCAAGTGAGGGACGCAAGGAATCCATTTAACCGACCTGAGACGGGCCCCAAGTCTCGAGGATATAGTCGAGGAGGGGACATTTGAGTATTGAGAAACCTCTTGAGACAGGAAGTAACAACAGACATCACAGGGGGGGGGTGAAGGTTTTTCAAAATGAAACAGGGAAAACTAACAGTATATGTCATGGTTTTAACAAGAACCCAAACACAGTGCAAAGAGGGTAAGATAAACCCTCCTGGACCCTTTACACACACACTCTCTACACGATGGAGGTTTCTTCAACTTATCCTTGTTAATAATGGGGTTTCTTTGGGAGTTTTCCCTCGTGCTATCTGAGTGTCTGAGGACAGGTATGCTGCATATATGAGACAAATGTATAAATTGTGATATTGGGCTGTATAAATAAGATAATAAGATAAGAGGTACTTCATTGATCCCAAATTGAGAAATGTTTGTGTTGCAGCAGCATAAAAAACAACAAAACAAGGCATTGCACATAAGTAGAAATGAAAGAGTAGAAATAAACAATACTAGAAATTAAACATCTCAAAATAAAATGTAAACAGCATTAAAAAGTAGAAAATAGACCGAGAAGATAAAAAATCGAAATAAGGTTAGAGTTATTGATTGACCCATAAAACCTCAGTATGTGACCCAGGATACCAGATGATGTTTCTAACGCGCTGACGGGGTGAATAATCAGCCTGTTGTTGGAGGATTTTATTATTGTTCACACTGACGATCGTTAACGCCTCTTGTTTCTCTGCATGATTATGACTTCTTCTATGTGTGCGCCTACTTATTTCCTGCAGCGCTTCGAGACCGTGAACAGTTTTAATGCAATGTTTCTCGACCTGTGCACCCCCGCCCACATCACGTCTCATGAAGTAACAACGAACATTTCTGTCAGTATTATAAATCTATGACAGTAAACATTTTATAAAAGCTCCCCAGAAGAAGCCCACACAGAAATCTGGATCAACAAACAAAAACAGAAATGTCTTAGGGGGGAAACACAACGTCTGCAAACAGCATGAATCAATACGGCTTATTATTCCCTGCGTCGCTTCAAACCACGTCTTATTTACAGACTCTAAAAACTGTTTTCACCCCCGGCTCTGTACTATGCTTCAATGGCAGCCGAATGCCAATATTTGATGGAGATTAAGAGAGATTGAAGTCGTGAAATATCCCAAATGATATTCCTGGTGATATCCTCTAAAAACATTTGAAAAGCACCGGTACAAACATGGGCTTTGAAAGTTAATAAACAAATAAAATGACACTTCTACCACTTATTCCTCTGCTGGAATCAGGGCCGTCCCTCCTACAGGCCGATCATGCAGACTGCGTGGGGCCTCATCTTGCGGAGGGTGCCTCAACTGAGCCGAAAATGCGATGCACCTATCCACTTATGCGGCGCAATTAGCGCGGCACGGTTTCGCCGCTGCGAGGCTCCAATAGCACCCCCCGTCGACGCTCGCGAAACAGAGGGCCTCATCATATAACTTTGCGTGGGGCCTCATGTTGGCCAGGGACGGGCTGGAATAAAGCTGTTTTTCTACCGCTTTGTGACTGACCTCCTGAAGGAAGACGTTTAAGTGAAAAGGGGGGGAATCAATACAGAGCAGGATAACCGCTCTAATAAATTGTTCAGTTTTAATGTACAAACTTTGGCAAGACGTTGCCACAAAAAGTTTCTCTCATATAATAAATAAAAGGGAAAAGATTGTCATATTTGTTGAAAAACCAAGAGTTCAAACATGAGATTATTGGTTAAATGAGATAATCAAATGTTACAACTCGTCCCCATCAATGACATCCAGTCCTGTTAATCTTCCCTCTTCAGTTAAAGACTTATAATGACAGTTAATCGCCTCATGATGATTCTCTAGTTGCTCGTTTGGCTGCGATAATGTGCGTCATAAAGAGAAACTGTGCAGATAGTCTGTGAGCAGTTTCACCGGAGAGGACCCGCCTCACCATCAGCGTCAATCATTTTGACCTTTTCTTTAGTCCTTGTTTTCATTTACATTTCAACTCGTCTCATGTGCTTACATTTCAACTCGTCTCATGTGCCTTCTGTTAACTCTAAGATCTGCAGGAGTGAGAAGTATTATATCTCCTTCTGCTCAACAATTACAATAAACTTTCCACTTGTGTATTTGACAGCTTCACAAGTTAGTGTTGAAAAAGTTGTGAGGACATAACACAAAATATGTTTTGGCCGTGCTGTAGTTCCTTTATAGCTGTTATCTGTGTTGGTTATTCTCGCGTCCAGGAGAGAAGCTTAAAGAGGAGACTAAATGGAGTCTCTGAGATGGTGTCAAATTGGTACTTTAATTAAAAATAAAGGCGCGGTTATGTTACAAACAAAATATTGTTGGACAGAAAAGCAGCTGTGTCCCTGGCTCTGGCAGGTGAAGAAAGAGGCCGAACCCCTCAGGTCCCGCTGTTTTTATATCCTCTGCTGGCTCCTCCCTGCGGGCCGGCTCTCCACGTCTTAATGTCCGTTGTTTTGCATATCAGAGGATACAGACATTGAACATTCAATATATATCTAAACACACCTTTTCTCTTCCTTAACTCTTTCATGACTTTTCATTTAACACATTCTAAACGCTGTAATCAATACTCCAAAAAATACAGGAAATACTTCACGGCAGTTTGGTTTCTGGTCGTTCCGGAAGTTGTCACATGCTACTCACATCTGTAAACAATAACGTACTCAAATAAACTGTAGCTTCATTTAATATTCAACAATAATAATATCTCGACGTCTGTAGTTGTAGTGTTGAAATCAGTAGGTTTCGGTGTGCAACATCATATCGCTGCTAAATTCACCTCTATAGTAAATGGTATATTAGCCTCATGCTAAATGCTAACCGGAGATGAAGGATTTTCAGAATAAAAGCTTAACAACTGGTTGTGCACAGGAACTTCTGGTTTTTCAGTATAAAACAGCTTTTAAACTGACGGTATGTTTTATGGTTCATGCTATCAAAACATTGATTTTAATTTCTAACATAGCCCAACATTAGCCACCTTTAGCTTAGCGGTGGTGACGTGAAGTCATGTGACCATGCTGTAGTTCCTCTATAGCCCAACATTAGCCACCTTTAGCTTAGCGGTGGTGACGTGAAGTCATGTGACCGTGCTGTAGTTCCTTTATAGCCCAACATTAGCCTCCTTTAGCTTAGCGGTGGTGACGTGAAGTCATGTGACCGTGCTGTAGTTCTTTTATAGCCCAACATTAGCCTCCTTTAGCTTAGCGGTGGTGACGTGAAGTCATGTGACCGTGCTGTAGTTCCTTTATAGCCCAACATTAGCCACCTTTAGCTTAGCGGTGGAGACGTGAAGTCATGTGACCGTGCTGTAGTTCCTTTATAGCCCAACATTAGCCTCCTTTAGCTTAGCGGTGGTGACGTGAAATCATGTGACCGTGCTGTAGTTCCTTTATAGCCCAACATTAGCCACCTTTAGCTTAGCGGTGGTGACGTGAAGTCATGTGACCGTGCTGTAGCTTTATACTTCCAGTGGGAAGGGGCTTAAAGACGTTAAAGACAAAGACCTCTAAACAGATTCAGTTTCGTAGTAATGCGCCCTGTGCTGATTCACAGGGTAGTAGGAGGCGATTAGATTTCCCATGCTCAGTATTTATGAGTCCTGGATGTTTTTATAAGCATTTAAACGGCTGATGACAGAATCTGCCTTCGGCTCTGTTTTTTTAAAGTAATGCCTTTCAGTTTCTCAGCTCGCTGATGATGGATGTTGGACTGTGTTTAAACTGAAAACTAAATCATTTATCTTAATGACTAACGTGCAGCTAAACATGGGTTTGCGCTTGTTGTCGTTTATCACAGAAATGACACTAATAAGTAGATATTCTGACATGAAATATGGAAAATAAAGCCATCCAAAAGGTATTTAATGGATCAGTTTGTGTGCAGCCTTTCAATGCATCTGCACACTGTTATTACACTGCTGGAAAAACAGCTTTCTTTTGAGGGACGGACGAAGAAGAGGGATTTAATTTCAGACTGCAAATCAATGCTTTTTATGATTTGTTGCAGACATGTGAAACTTTCTGTATTGCTCTCTTGCTACTTCCCAACGAAAGCCAAGTTTTTGTGAAACTCCAGGCAGTGTGAGATTATACATTTGTATATACTGTATGTGGAAACTGAGTTTTTAGTCTTGGAGAGTCAGAGTGTGTGCCATTCACCTTCATAGTATTAATTTACTTTTACAATAAGCAGTATTGTATTCCTTTGTACAGCTATCTGTTGAGAGACGGACGAAGAAGAGGGATTTAATTTCAGACTGCAAATCAATGCTTTTTATGATTTGTTGCAGACATATGAAACTTTCTGTATTGCTCTCTTGTTACTTCCCAACGAAAGCCAAGTTTTAAAAGTCCTTCTGGTCCCTCCTCCAGACTTCAGGCAGCTGTACCTCTGCAGTTTTAATGAAGCAGAGAAACTTACAGAAAACCTCCAGACGCCTCTTCTGCTTTGAATTTGTCCGTTAGAGCCGCGGACAGAACGGTAATTGGCTCTCCTCCCTCACCCCAGATCCTCATTACGACTCCCTCGGTCCAGTCTGATCTCGGGACAGCTGCAGAAAACATCCCTGATAAATTATAGATTCAACCCCGAAATAGCAGCTCGATTACCGGTTCAGACGTCTGATAAAGCCGGAGGACTCAGTGTCTGCTACACGGATCACAACAGTCCTGGAAATCAACGGCTGCTGTGGAAAACGATTTGTTTCTGCTCGGCGAAGTTCGTTCCTAACTGAGCGATATGACCCGGCTGTAACTCAAGTTCAGGTGTTTCTGCAAATGTCGTTTTTCCTCCTTGTTTTTGCCGCTTTAGCCACCGACAAACAGCGATTCCAGACACGGTGAACACGTTTCGGTGAAACTCCAGGCAGTGTTATACATTAGTGTGTACTGTCTGTGGAAACTCAACAAGTGCTTTGTTTTGTGTTTTTCAGCAATATCTTAATTGCCATGGTAAATATATCTAGGTATCTACATCGAAATAGATGCATTTTCAGTTTACGATGGAAGATATGCAGAGCTCATTCCACCAATCAGGAGCCAGGATAGCAGACAGGTGTTTTTTTTAGGTGTTCCTGGGTCCCACTTGCAGTGATGGAGTAGCAGCTGATTGGCTGACGCTGAGCGAAGTGTACATTCTGGATTGTATGGTTTAACCAAGTATGTAGGATGGAGCTGATCCCTTACAGCTCGGTAGGCCAGCACCAGAGTCTTGAAGCGTATTCTGGCAGCAAGTGAAGGGAGTGAAGGAGAGGTGTAGTGTGAGAACTGGACGTCTAAGGACTCAACCTCATACATCATTTTCCAACTCTACTGCAGGTGTCAGGTTTAATGTAGGGGGGGGGGGGTCTCTGAGTATCTGGAGCGTGAACTGTGCTTAAGTTAATCAATAATGAAAACAAGGTGTTTTCACTTGAAATAATTACAAAAATCGAACAATTGAAAATTAGCTTGGTAAGATTTCTTGAAATATGAAAGGATATTTAGATAAATCACATCTTGTAATTATCTGAAGAACTCATTTTGAACTATATTTGACCAGAATCAGGAAATGTTGTTACAATATAAGCCGCAAATGCTCAAAGGTTTTCTGTTTTCAGTTAGTTGGTGATTTTACAATAAATATGTAAAAAAAGATGTGTTTCCTCTGAGATACGACTCAAAATAAGATGTTTTGACTCAACAAGATGATGCATTGAGCCATATCTCACTGCAGTGTTACTTCTGAAGTTATGATGTCTTATATCAGGTGGAGAGATATTCTGACCGGATATTAAACACAGATACTGGGCAAGATTTAGAGTTGTTGTTGTAGTGTGGGCCCTGCTGGTTCCTTATATGAGATGATCCTAGAGAAGAAAGAGGAAGATATCAACTATGAACAACAAAGTAAAAAGACTAATTGAAGCGACTTAATTCCAGATCGCACAGTTTAGTGTGTATTGATATTGCACTTTGGTAAATATTGATAATGTGTCGATGCTGGTCTTCTGGGTGTTCATAACGTCTTCAAAGCTGATGCTCGTCGCTGTCGGATGTCTGCAGTTTGTTGATCCGTTTTGGCAGCGAACGCCGTCAGATCTGCCTCCATCAGTTGAAGGAACACTAAAGTAAGGCTCCTCTTAGAGATCGGTTGCTGTCGGAAACATCCGTTTAGCAGCGGTGGGCCGTCAGCAGGGCCTTCACTGCTCGCCCTGTAACCAATAAAATAAAGTGTGTGTAAAATGTTTTTCATGAATATTTAGCTATAAGTTTGAATAGTATAATATCCTCAAAATGAAGTAAGGTTTTGTTGAGGCTGAACTGGAATTTCCTACATCAAAAAGTCACTTGAATGCCTCACAGTTATTTTAACAGATACTGCTATTTGTTGAAAGACAACCCATTTGATTGGTAATAAGCATTAGTGACAGATTCATCAGCCAATCAGATGTTGATGTTCAATGACAGTGTCCTGAGCTAAACTTCTGTCATGAACTTCCTTCGATGGACTTTATTTCCAAGTGACGGTTGAGTACGTTACTATTCGCTTCATTTTAGAGTGACGTGAGAGTGCACGATGACACACGTTTAATAAAGATGACTTCATTGATCAGTGTTGGGACATGTCGTCTGCATTTAACCCTTAGCTGACTGTTGTGATTGTTGATCAGCTGTCGTATTGTTGAGAGACTGTTTGGCATTATGTGCGCATCATTTGATCATGGCTGCGTTGGCTGGAACAGAGACGTGTAAAGTGTGTGTACTGATGTGCTTTTCAATTGTTGACTGAAGGCCCTGTCTAAAGCCCCACGGTGCGCCACTGCCGTTTAGTGCTGGTTATCCACAGTTAACAATTCAAAGACACTGTATTACATGAAACTAAACTGGACACTTCTCTTTCTGATTACTTTGTCTATCTCTTTTCTCTCTCTTCTCTTACTTGCAAGTAAACCTGAAACGCTGATAGTGGGTCATTTTGTTGGATGTTAACCTGTTAAGCCCGGTGCCCCCACGGGCGGGGGCAAAAAACAACAATATTTACGAAACTGTGTCTCAGGGCTTCTTAACATTGAACAACCTATGAATGTGTCATACCCACTTAACGGGAAGAAACTTAGCTACCTGAGGATAAGAACCATTTTGACCGAAACAAAACACAAGTGTAACGCCGAGCCTCTGAATTAGCACTAAACGAAAGAATGCTAACACACTTAGCACAGAACTCACGGCATAAATATGTTATACTTCATCGGATCTGCACAAACAAGATATCATCTGAAAGCCAGCAAAGAAAACACACAACTCCACTTTATGTAGCCAGAACGGCAAACATGTCTTACCTTTGCTGTTTTCTCATCAAAAGTTGTGTTCAATGGCAATAAACGCATAATAACGTTGCAAAAGGTTAATCCAATGTCTCTGTGTCACTTTGAAATGATTACTGATAATCCCTCATCATATTTATGATCAATAAGCCTAGTTTTCAGTTTTCAGAGCGTAACATAGCTTTCGGTTTGGGCAAGCTGCGTGCGCATCACTCTCACTCCTCAATGGTAACGTGTAGGTGGATTTAGGAACCTCCCCTCGATTCCATTGGCTCTAGCAGTTCAAAAGAGGTGTCAATCACCAAAATCGACCAAATGACCCCAGAGGTGTTTTTTCTTCTTCTAAATCTCTCTAAAAAGGTCAGATTTCACTTGTTTTGCATCAATCTTGATACAGGATACTTATTATATTATAGTTTGGATTCCTAAAGCTTTTAGTCTCCTATCCCATCATTCATGGGTGGTTTTCACTATAAGTAATGGGTTATTTTTGGACGGACACTATAATTTAAATTGTTTTACTGTGTTCAATCTGAATTTACTTTAAAATAAAAACATCTATATTGATTCTGACTTTTTCTACATCCAACTCACAGGTTTATCATTACTTTGAGAAAAAAGATTATTAATGTAACCCTTTTAGAAGATATGGTCATTTGTTCTGTCATCTTTGAGCCTGAGCTCAGAGGCCTGTACTACGAAGCCGGATGTTCTCTCAGCGGCTAACTTCAGGGAAAACTCGGGGTTTCCGGTCCTACGAAGCTGGTTCTCTTTTAGCGGTCTAGATCTCCATGGTAACTGATGCTGAGCGGCTAACCTGCTCCGGACCAGGTTAGGTTGCAGGCTAAGAGCTCAACTCAGTGAAAGCACCGCCTGCTGACCAATCAGAGCTCAGTGTGCGGAGTTTAAAGCGATCAAGTCATATTACAGGAGAAAGGAAATACAGAAAAGCTGCCGTTGCAGGAAAGACGGCCGGCAAAAATCACCGACTGTGTGAACGTGAACATGAATAGAATATCACCTCCATCTTCAGAGCAATCTGACTATTATAACATTAGCGTTAAGAAAGCTTACTGAAATATCTGCCACAACATCAGTAACCGGATCAGAGTAACATTAAGTACAGTCCGCTGCATATCACTTCATAATGTATCATATATCTCCTGATCTGAGTCAGCTGAGCCGTATCTGGCCGTGCAACACTCACAGAGTCACAGACTGTATGCAGAAGGATTATTTTAAGCAACACATGAAGTTGAGGAAACACTCGAGTCAAATGTAATGAAAGTCAGATGGTGTCTTAGATGGGCAGTGATATCATAAACCTGTTAATGTACGCATTCAAACACTTGTTCTGTTACCAGCTGTATTCACCTTGCAGGTGCAGCTCTGTGGCTTTGATCCTGGATCAAGTGTTTAAGTCATGTTTAAAGTTTAACTTCTTCATATGTCTAATATTATAGTTCACTTTTCATTCAGGAAGTATGACGCTGCGCTGTCAGTACGCTTCTCCATGTTTGTGATTGGTCGAATGCTCCAGATACCACCCCTCTCATGTGAACGCGCACCTAACTAGATAGGACACGGCTGGCTTGAGCGATCCACTTGATAACCAGCGTCGTAGGACCGCTTAGCGAGAGCGCGTATGTTTTGGATTAGGCCAACCGGCTAACTCAAACATATCCAGGTTAGGTTGAACCAGCTTCGTAGTACAGGCCTCAGGAACACAGGCTCGGGGCTTAACGGGTTAACCATTTTTATTTGTGCAGCAGCTCTTTGAAGGCAGTCTTGGAACTCGCCACAACCTTAATAATTATAATATTAGTAATAAGCCTTATATTTGTATGGCACCTTTCATACAAGGATTGCGATCCAAAGTGTTTCACAGCAGTTTTATAGACAGAATAAAAGCAATGCAGAAAATAAAGAATATTGATTGATGAGAACAAAACATATGAAAACATATCCACTCAGATCAATACACGATGACACAGACTCGGACTCGAGATTTGCTGACTTGACGACAACACTATGAGGTGATACTGTGTCTCTGATCTTGTTTATAAGATATATAAACAACAACATGACGTAAACAACAACATGACGTAAACAACAACGTGACGTCGGAGCTCCGTAAAAACAAAGCTGTCTCTGCGTCTGACGCTCTGTTTGATACTCAGATTTCTGGAGTCATGATACAGTTTCTGACGAACAGAGATATTGTTTTCTGGCATCACTTTAACATTTTACGGGGAAATCTGCATTTTGGTTTGAGGGCGCTGTTACCCGGTGCAGCGCACGTAATAAAGCACTACATGGAAATGCACCATCGTACCTAAAGTACCGCTGTTGTCCCTCTAGGTCGTTACGCTCCAAGCTCTTCTCCCAGAGTCCAGAAAACCAGATCACGGGTCTGATATAAATATTCCTGCAGCACTGATTTCATAACATGCAATCAGGAAACATGAATCAAGTGATTTCTTACGTGGATGGATGTGTCTCTATAACAAACCCCCCTCTCCTCGGAGACATCACGTTTCCATGGCAGTTCTGTGGATCACTCTGACAGACCTTCAGTTGGTCTGTAAAGGTTTGATAAAGTGGAGGAAGCATTTGCTCCTGCAGAGATAAACCCCTCACATCACGATGCTGGGACATTTAAAAACTCCTCTCAGAATATGGAGGACGAGGAGTGGAGCGTTTCTCTCTCGTTCCCTCCAGTCCCTCTTCCTCCTCACTGTCACTTTCTGCTTCTTCTATTAGCTTTAAAACAATCAGGACTTCAGGGAATAGAGTTTGCATCATGGTGCTGCAGAGAAATACAAAATAAAACACAGTTGAAAGTAAAAGTTTTGTTGGCAAATCCAAAAGTGTTGTAATACTAGGACCAGGGCCGCTTCCAGACACTCTGGGGCCCCAAGCAGAAGACACCTGGACATGTTTTTACTTGCCATCTCAAATTTATTTTATCAGCAATCAAACAATTTGTCATAATTTTAAAAAAACTTTCTTTGCAAACTTTGCATCCCAAAAATGTAAGATTGGCAAAAATGTAATGTGTACTGATATACTGATATACATAGAACAAATAAAACCGATCAAATCGAATAGAAACAGTGCAAGAAGAGTCTATAGAAGAGAATGGAATTTGATATATTGGGTGAATCATTTTCCATGTTTGTTTGAAAAGTGAAACCCTGTGAAGCTGCGATTAAATATGTACATGCACAGTGAGTCTCAAAAGAAGAAGAAGCTTCAGTTTCCTGCTGAGCTTCCTGTCTGATCGTCGCTCTTTGCTTCGACTGAGGAAATAATGAGGAAGTATTTCTAGCAGTAGACGTTACAGAGAGACTACCGGCTGGGGAGACACAATGATATTAAACCTAACGGAGAGGGAAGAAGCACTCGTGTTTTACTCCAGTTAAAGAGGCCCTATATTCTGCTTACAGGTGTTCTAGTTCTATAGGTTTAAGTGCATGTAAATGGTCTGCAAAGGCTCAAATCACTGTGTGTTTCTCTACCACCCTGTACCTGACTCTTAATTTAAATATAACAATAACTTTCTGACATTATTCAATCTTTTTGGAAATATATTTTTTCCAAGATATTAAACTTCACTCTTTTTTTCATATACATTAGTGCATGTCAATGGTCTGGAAAGGCTACAGTGACATCACTATGGAACACTAGCGCGCCAACACATGAGAGGTTTCTCAATACTCTAATTTCCCCTCCTCGACTCCCCTCCTCGACTCCTATCCTCGACTCCTGTCCTCGTTTCTTAGTCCAGCCCACAGGAGATGCGAGCGGAGGACTGAGGAGGGGGGCCGAGGAGAGAGGAGGGGAGCCGAGGAGAGAGGAGGGGAAGCAGCAGGCGGTTAGAGAAATGAGAACTCCTCTCCTCTGAGCGGTCATTTTAAAGAGACGTCCATTAATGATGACAGGAGGCACAGCAGCCCTCTGTCTGATGGACAGATGTGTTCATGACCACTTATTGACTTTGATTCATTCACAGTGCGGTGTAATGAGACAATAACAGGCTACAGATCCGGACACACACACACACACACACACACACACACACACACACACACACATATATGTATATATTTATATAAATATATACAATTTCAGAATCAAACAAGTATGAGAGCACTCTCATAATAACGTAACACAATCAGAGACTGGATATATCCCCCCCCCCCCCCCTCTCTCTCTGGTCGCTGAAATGGGGAATCGAAATTACGGGCCAAAAGTTGTACAAGTATTAAAAGTAACCAGAGGACACCAAACCAACTGAGACCCGTCTGTCCGCCGCATCTATGCACTGTACAACACACACCTACACACTGTACCACACACACACACACACCTACACACTGTAACACACCACACACACACACACACACACACACACACACACACACACACACACACACACACACACACACAACAGCCTAACAGCCGTTGTGTATTTTATTTTGTGAAGCACTAAATGGTCTTAGAAACATCTGGACTCTTTGTTTGTAGATATCTACTAAACTAAAGCAAAGAGAGTAGGCCTGTTCTACTGAGTGATATATATTATACACACTGCTCTGCTTTCTGCACGGACCTCTCAGCTGTTCTCTCTGGAAACATCGCATCACGATGAGAGCAGTTAATAAAATAATATCCAGGGGATGCATGCAGAGCTGTGATTGGCTGAGATAAGTCCGGCCATGCGTCACGACTCTTTTAAACATCTCTGTTGCCGGAAATGCATCCACGAAGGAGCCGTGGAGGACCGTGGAGGACCCATCAGTGTATCCTCGGTTAGAGCTCCTCCAGAGAGCCTCCTCTCTCCTCGGTTAGAGCTCCTCCAGAGAGCCTCCTCTCTCCTCTCTCCTCGGTTAGAGCTCCTCCAGAGAGCCTCCTCTCTCCTCTCTCCTCGGTTAGAGCTCCTCCAGAGAGCCTCCTCGACGCTCGATCCTTGGTCCTCGAAGTGCATTTAGAGAAATGAGATGTCCTTCAACATGGCGCGCTGAAATCCATTTCCGGGTCACTACCGGAGGACCGAGGAGTCGAGGAGTCGAGGACCGAGGAGTCGAGGAGTCGAGGAGTCGAGGAGGGAAAAAAGTCGGAATTCTCAGAAAAAAGTCGTAATTCTCAGAAAAAAGTCGTAATCCTGAGGAACAAATGTATATATTTCAGATAGTTTTTTAAAATAATTTATTAATAAAAGTTGGAATAATGAAAGACAACTATAGTAAAGCTGAATTTCTGCAGGAAACATTTGAACAAAAAAGTCTGAATAATGTTAAAAGAAATGTTGTAATATTTCAGGGAAAAGAGTCGGGTAGAGTTTGGAGGAAACGGCCAATAAAGATAAGGATTTTAAATCTCATGCCTGTTGTCACACTGCAGGTGAACAGGATGAAATATATAACCGATATTACCACGAAACCCCCCACTTCATTACTGACATTACCACAATTATGTTTTACATTACAAGTTTTCTGAAGAGTTGTGTTTAAATATGCAAATGAGGCGGTATGTAACTTTTGTAGAACTATGGAGGAAGTTTTTCGGTCGAACTTTATTCCGAGGTTTTTTCAGCTGACAGCGAGAAGGATTTAGCCTCGAGAGCTGAAGCAGACGAGAGGTAACATGTCAAGTTAATGTGTGGGCACAAAGTGGGACACGTCTATCAAATGTATTCCAACCATGGGCGTAGGAAGCATCCTGAATGTGGGGGGGACATTTTTAAAGGGAGGTGTGGGGTCCTCCCCCACGAAAAAAGAATAGATTTCCTGTATTCTGGTGCATTCTAACAGGTGGTTTGATACTTTTCTGTGGCTCTACTAGCATGAGGAAAATGATGGGTACATTTTGTAATTTCATCCAGTTGTAAAGAAAGGAAACATATTTGATTATTTATTCAGAGCCGTCTTTGAATTAATAAAAAGCAGTTTAAATGCCCATTTTTGGTACATTTATATACAACAATAAATATTTGTGAGTGCATTGAGAGATATTGTTGTGGAGAGTCATTTATATATAAATCGCAAAATACATTTGTGAATCCTTCTGTGAGCATTTATTAATATTGAGACTGATCTGACTCCATACAGATGTTAAGTTCACCTAGGAATGGTATCATTGACTTAAACCAGGGGCGTCGCCTGGACCTGAAAACATTCGGGGCTTAGCCCACAGTGGCGGCGGCTAGAGTGGAATTTTTTACTGCAGCACTCTCCACACGCACACACACAGTACAACCGCGACTGTTACAATGAAGGCTCGATAATCAGCTCACGGTATATAGGCAGGGGTAAAGTGCTATTTTTTTACGAGTGGGGAGCAGACCTCACCTCCTCTAGGGGGGTCCAGGAAGATTTTTTTTTAGATATTGAAGTTAAAAGCATCAATCTGGTGCACTTTGAGAGCAACATGAGAGATCTATGGATACATCTCAACACCAGATGAAACACAACTGTAAACAGATTTTCTTTTTCTTTATGGATATTTTACAAATCACTCCCCTTTCAAACTGTATTCTTGTTTTACTGCCATATAGTATTTCATAACTGTTTTTCCTTTATTCTCTTATTGTTTGTATAACTATAATGATCATATGAAGGTGTGCCTCGGAAATAATCTTTTGAATCATTTGTGACCAAGCCGTTTGAGACCCACTGAGATAACTTAGACTAGTCTGTGACATTGGACATTTTGAAGACTCAAAGTCCCAAGCAGTAGGTAGAATATTAGCTAGTCTATGTAATGTGCACAGAAAATAAATAGTTAACTGAATACTGGGATGGAAATGGCCTATAAGCACTCAGTAAAACATAAACACACACAAAAAGCTTCTGAATGATAAGAAGTATAATTCAAATATAATGTACATTACCATTTTGAGAGAGAGTACCTTAAAGAACTCAGAAAATAATCTCTTATCGAACTGAGGCTCCAGTAAAACACACTGACTGCGTCTCTATGGACATCATGGTGTTTACATGAGCACAGAGAGATCGGGTTATTCATGTTCCCTGTTAACATGATAAATACTAGTAACCTGGCATTTCGATGCCTTTTCTCATCTAAACTATTCAGTATTTGTGTCTCTCTATCATGACATGAAGACCAAACTCCTCTCCAGAAGTGAGACGCTGCCGCCGCCATCACTGTTAACTGATTAACTGCTACCAGCTGAAGACTTACTTTCCTCTTCTTTGAAAACAATGTTGTTATGTCCAAGTTGTCTGGGGGAGAAAACATATCAAACCAAGAGATCGTCAGCTTTGATTTTCGCTGTATTAACAATGTCCTGAACACTTGGTGTGTGTGCCTTACCTCCGCTACCGGCATCGCTTCATACAACAGATCTGAGCTGTCCATCTATGGCAACACTCCTTGAACATGCGCGCGCTATGGGAGAATCTGCCTTGGTACAAAGTAGCAGTGAAAACATGGTACGGAGTTTCATTGATTTGGGCATTCTCTCAATAAGTAGGTGGAATGGATTTGATAGTGACGCACTAGAATAGCGAGTGGAGAGACCGATTCACGGACTTTCGACATGGTAGAAGTGGGGGGGTCTAAACTAATCATTTGAAAAAGTGGGGGGGGACTTGTCCCACCCTCATATAATGGCTGCGATGCCCATGATTCCAACTGCAGGTGATTTAATATTTAAGGCTTGATTTATATTCTGAATCACTGAAATGATAATATGCTCCAAAAACGTCACTGTAAATGAGTTATACCGCTCATCGCTAATATAAAAATAGTTGTTTCTGTTGTTATTCCACACAGAGCGGTTCTTATTCCACTTATTGAAGTGGAAATGTGCCTGAAATGTAAAAGATATACCGTGTATGGATGGGTGTGACTCATCCATACACGGTATATCTTTTTCTTTCTTTTAACTTTATTTCTCAGATTTCCGAATTTTTTCTCAGAAATTTGATTTCTTTCTCCGAAGTTCGACGTTTTTCAATCATAAATCAGACTTTATTCTCAGAAATCCGACGTTCTATTCTTAATTTTGACTTTTTTCTCTTCATGCCGACTTTTTTCTCATAATTCTCATAATTATTACTTTTTTTCTCAGAAATATAGCTTTTTTTTCTCTGAATTCCAACTCTGTTCCCTTATTGTTGGAGAAGCCTGTGACCTAAGATTTTCAACGACATAATTACTCTGTAGCTATGTTAGCTTGACAATAAAGAACCTTGAACCTTATTATTCTGACTTTTGTTTCTCAAAACAAACAAGTGGCCCTCACCCTCTTCCACAGTCTGAAGATCAGCAGGTTGGTGTTGGTATTCAGCCGGTTAGTGTTGGTATTCAGCCGGTTAGTGTTGGTATTCAGCCGGTTGGTGTTGGTATTCAGCCGGTTAGTGTTGGTATTCAGCCGGTTGGTGTTGGTATTCAGCCGGTTAGTGTTGGTATTCAGCCGGTTAGTGTTGGTATTCAGCCGGTTGGTGTTGGTATTCAGCCGGTTAGTGTTGGTATTCAGCCGGTTGGTGTTGGTATTCAGCCGGTTAGTGTTGGTATTCAGCCGGTTGGTGTTGGTATTCAGCCGGTTAGTGTTGGTATTCAGCCGGTTAGTGTTGGTATTCAGCCGGTTGGTGTTGGTATTCAGCCGGTTAGTGTTGGTATTCAGCCGGTTAGTGTTGGTATTCAGCCGGTTAGTGTTGGTATTCAGCCGGAGTCTCACACACTCAACAAGTGACAGTGACCTCATTAACTAACGAGAGGACGGACAGGAAGCTGACACCTGAAGGTCAAAGTGTCAATTAGAAAGGTCAACAGTCCCAATACATTAATGTGCTGCTCCGAATATGGAGCGGGAACGTGTGTGTGTGTGTGTGTGCGTGTGTGTGTGTTTATCTGCATGTGTGGATAGTATGGGGGTAGATGTTATTCCACAAATTGTGAATACTATAATGAATTTACAGAGGCAGAGGATGAATAGTAGAAAGTGGATATTTTAGTGCATGCAAATGGTCTGCAAAGGCTAAAATCCCAGTGTTCCATCCAGAGGGAGTTTTTCACATAGAAATCCACATAAACAAACACTAAAGGAAGCTAACGGTTCCCGCTGAATGAAATCAGGCCACCGCATCGTCCCGGGAAAATCACATTATGGGTCAAAGTCCGATATTAACCACATGAATGTTAGCGCTGCTTTGAAGTTGCTCTGAATGAGCATAAATGAGTTCTTTATGCAGAACTTAAATATAACTGAATGCATGCTTTCTACCAGAGCCAAAAAGCTTCATAATCATCTTTACTTTACTAATTAAAAACGACTCTGAGTATCTGAGGATCGAGGAAATCATTTTAATTTAATTATATTATATTTCTGCATTTTTTCTTGTGTACAATGATGATGTTTTTTCATGGGACAAACATTTTTCTTTGGAAGAGTGCTCTATAAATAATAAAGGGAAACGTTGGTGAGTCAATGTGTGCTTATAAAACAAGAACACATCGTGGATTCAAAGGAGGAAATGATCATGTTGGTTTTTGCAGGGTGAGGTCCATAAACTATGAAGGTCATTTCCTACGGCAGCAAATAGACATCACAGAGAGAAACACGCCGAGAGCCTTTGCTATAAATGGACTTTTATAAAGCAACAAACAAGGCGATCGAAAGCCACAACAAAGTGTTTTCTCAGCTGTTAAAGACGTCAAAATACAATTTGATTTATGAGCAGACGGAGTGAAAGAAAAGGTCCTTTGAGCTCAAACTGCATCAATCACCAAAAATAACCAAAACAGATATAACATCTCCAGGGAAACAGAGCTGTATGCATCACATCTAAACCCTCACACATCAAACAGGGAACACATGACTTTCCTCACTAATCATTTAATTACATTTCATGCATCATGACCTAATTAAATGTGACATTAACACCCACACGGTCTCAGATATAAGTGGCTGTGTTGAAGCCGCTCCATCTGAACCCTCGGGACTTTTTGGCACATTGGAATCACTGTGGCCTCGTTCAGACTGATATGGAGTTTCCTCCGTATGTAGCCCTGACCGATTTCACACGTTCAGTTTAGCACCAGCAGCAATTTAACAAATAATGTTATTAAAGATAATTCTCAGCTACTCTGAGGTGAGGGGATGCTGTGAAACATCCCCTCACCTCAGAGTAGCTGAGAATTATTAGTGAAGCTTACATGACAGGACGAAAACAAAGACAGAACGGACGAACCCACAATTATTTACAAGAAACTTCCCCCCAAATTGCTCCTGTGGAGATTTCCCAGAGTATTGATGGAAGTCACTCTTGGTAAAAACGTTGATGAGCTACATCAGCGACGTGCGGTCATAGATCAAATGTAATGAAGAAACGTTGTATTATGTCAGACACAGTTCAACTCAAATAATATTGTACATATCTGCTTATTGCTGCAGCTGTGGACTGTGGGCTGGACTTAAGAGGAAACATTAGAAATATAAATCCACTAATCAAACTTTGGTTGTTTAACGTTAACGCTGAGTGACATTATTTAAATATACAGAGCAAAACAGTGCTTTCAATTAAAAGAAAAGACGAGGCGAGTGTTTTGATTGCGATGCAATTAATACTTCAAACGGAACATTTGAAGTCAAATCAAAAAGAAAGGGGAAGCAATAAACAAAGCAACAGTGCTTTCAAATAAAAGCAGAACACATTTAAAAATACTTGAACCTGAACATTTGCAGAATAAGACATTATGATTAAAAAACACAGAGGTAGCAAACATAAAATAAATGACGGAAAGGTTATTCAAAGAAAGGTTTTCTAAAGTGATCTTGAAGAGTTTTCATCACTGATTAAATACATGTCACAGTCTAACTCTTGTTTATCCCACGTCTTCTTCATATATCAGACTTTAACGACTTATATAAAGATTAATAACGACTTGAAAATACCTCAAAGAGAATGCTGCTCCTGGTGAAGGAATCCAAACCCTTTTTTCCTAACCCTACTTTTAACATCTTTGCATCAAAGAGTCATTTCATGGGTCAGGAAAATGGATCAGATTCTCCTCCTCCTGCATAAGTCTAAAGAAAGGCTACATTTGGGAAGATCTGATATTTCTGGGCCAAACGGTGCCAGAATATTTCTCTCTGATTCCTTCGGGCTGCAGGAAAGCAATCATGAGTTTAAACTGATCCGGGGTCAGTGTTCATGCTGTCACTCAAACGTTGATGTCGCACAGTGAAGTTTCAGATGAGTTTTAACACAAAGTAGTTTCCTCCTACGCTTCACTTCACAGCTTTAAAAGCACTCTGTCTCTTTGTCTGCGTCTTTACTTAAATATCTGATGTATGATAAGCCAAACCCATACTTTAAAGAGTCCTCTCCTGCTGATGTTCAGGTGTATATCAGTATGTAGTGTCTCTACTTTAAAGAGTCCTCTCCTGCTGATGTTCAGGTGTATATCAGTATGTAGTGTCTCTACTTTAAAGAGTCCTCTCCTGCTGATGTTCAGGTGTATATCAGTATGTAGTGTCTCTACTTTAAAGAGTCCTCTCCTGCTGATGTTCAGGTGTATATCAGTATGTAGTGTCTCTACTTTAAAGAGTCCTCTCCTGCTGATGTTCAGGTGTATATCAGTATGTAGTGTCTCTACTTTAAAGAGTCCTCTCCTGCTGATGTTCAGGTGTATATCAGTATGTAGTGTCTCTACTTTAAAGAGTCCTCTCCTGCTGATGTTCAGGTGTATATCAGTATGTAGTGTCTCTACTTTAAAGAGTCCTCTCCTGCTGATGTTCAGGTGTATATCAGTATGTAGTGTCTCTACTTTAAAGAGTCCTCTCCTGCTTTTATGTCATTTTCCTTTTCCAGGAAACTCAACAGAACAAGTTTGGCCAGACTAATACATGTCTAATGTTGAATACATGAAAACCATTCACAGTTAAGAATTAGATATTTATCATTAATGCTATAAATGATTTCGTACATTTACAGTTTCTTATTTTTCCTTTTGTATGATAGCTGTCAAATAATCAGGAAATTACAAAAACAATAACTAATACTCGTTTTTTTTTTCTTCTTTGCGAAACGCCGCTGTTTCAAACGTCCTGTTTGCCGTAGCTGTCCAATATGGAGGAACAACTCACAGCGCAGTGCAAATCTGTAGACATGCAAATCGGGTAGAAACAGCCATCTTGTGAGTGTCTCTCTAACCTTTGCCTCTCACCTGCATGGCACTAACAAGCAGACTCACCTGCACTAACGAGCAGACTCACCTGCATGGCACTAACGAGCAGACTCACCTGCACTAACGAGCAGACTCACCTGCATGGCACTAACGAGCAGACTCACCTGCATGGCACTAACAAGCAGACTCACCTGCACTAACGAGCAGACTCACCTGCATGGCACTAACGAGCAGACTCACCTGCACTAACGAGCAGACTCACCTGCATGGCACTAACGAGCAGACTCACCTGCACTAACGAGCAGACTCACCTGCATGGCACTAACGAGCAGACTCAACTGCACTAACGAGCAGACTCACCTGCACTAACGAGCAGACTCACCTGCACTAACGAGCAGACTCACCTGCATGGCACTAACGAGCAGACTCACCTGCACTAACGAGCAGACTCACCTGCATGGCACTAACGAGCAGACTCACCTGCACTAACGAGCAGACTCACCTGCATGGCACTAACGAGCAGACTCACCTGCACTAACGAGCAGACTCACCTGCATGGCACTAACGAGCAGACTCACCTGCATGGCACTAACGAGCAGACTCACCTGCACTAACGAGCAGACTCACCTGCATGGCACTAACGAGCAGACTCACCTGCACTAACGAGCAGACTCACCTGCATGGCACTAACGAGCAGACTCACCTGCACTAACGAGCAGACTCACCTGCACTAACGAGCAGACTCACCTGCATGGCACTAACGAGCAGACTCACCTGCATGGCACTAACGAGCAGACTCACCTGCATGGCACTAACGAGCAGACTCACCTGCACTAACGAGCAGACTCACCTGCACTAACGAGCAGACTCACCGGCACTAACGAGCAGACTCACCTGCATGGCACTAACGAGCAGACTCACCTGCATGGCACTAACGAGCAGACTCACCTGCACTAACGAGCAGACTCACCTGCACTAACGAGCAGACTCACCGGCACTAACGAGCAGACTCACCTGCATGGCACTAACGAGCAGACTCACCTGCATGGCACTAACGAGCAGACTCACCTGCATGGCACTAACGAGCAGACTCAGCTCACCTGGGCTCGTTGTGCTGAGTCTGCACCGGCAGACTTTGGTTTGGTTTTTGCTGTGTTTGCACCTTACAACACTCACACACACACGCACACACACAAACACACACACACTCACACACACATAGCTAACTCTTACATAAATCCTCTCTTCTCTTCAGGAGATTATTCTCTTTTTAAGCACGTCTCTTCCATTCAGATGTAGAGAAAGTGCCCCCTGTGGAGCTCTGTTCCCTGGACCTTATGACCCGCAGGATTCCTGGATGTTTGCTCTGTTCCTCCGCCTCGGGAGGATGAAGCAGATTTTCTCTGAACTCCATCAGCAGGTCACATCTCAGAGGCTCACTGGGATTTTTCAAGTGACCTCCAGGGCTGAGGTTTGATCTGTGGTTCTTTGTCCGGGGGACAGTGTCCGTGCGCTGACTCTCTGAGGCTGTTTCTCCAAACTGCCATGGATCCAGTGTCGGCTTGTGACCCCTTAAAAGGAAAGCACCGTTTATTTTTGACACTTACATAAAAGGAACGGTCTCAGTGTGACTGGCAGCAGTTCAACCGTGAAGGGTTGGAGAAGCCTGAGAATATGAACAGGATTTTTGTAGTCGTCCCCCAGGTTGGGAACACTGCTCCAAACGCCAATATATCTTTGTTATTTTCTAACTCAAACTTTCAAAAAGCCCTCTAAGACATTATCTACAGACCTCGGTTACCCAAAGTAACAGAGAGGTTTTAAAACTAAGTATTAGCATTAAAACCTATAGTACAAAATATTGATGCAGCATGGCCATTTTTTGAATAATATACGTTACATCACGGCTTATGACTGGTACGGCACGGTGGCCGACAGATGCACACGTTGAGCATTTGAATGAACATGTTAAATATATTTACATAAGTGTGCAGGTTAAGTACAAACAGTGCAGGTGTTATGTTTGGACAGTCCTGGTTACTATTTGCGGACTACAGGGTTTGTTAAGGGATATGTTGTGTCTCGTCAAGTGTGTGATTATCATGTTCATGTTTCATGTTAGTTTAGCTATTGATGTTCTTTCACTTCCTGTTTTATTTTGTACTCATTCCAGGTCCCTTTACTTCCTGCCTTTGTTTGTTTTCCCGCCATCGTATTGGTCCAATTCCAAGTTTCCGAGTTTCATTTTAGGCATTCTGATATTTCATGTTTCTGCCGGAGAGAGGGAGTTTGTTCCAAAGCTTGCCGCTGACAGGAGGGAGCCTCGTTGAGCTGCGAGCGTCACTCCGACACGGAGTGGGAGTGGCTGGGGTGTGATTCGGAATTGGGCCATTGTTTCCACCTGTGCCCACTTACCTCATGTATAAATAGTCCTGTGCCAGTTCGTCTCGTCCGTCGTTCCATAACGCGTTCCAAGCCATTGTGATGGAAATGAGTTTTTTCCTGTAGACTCAGTGTTTTAGTTTGTTCATCCTCCATGTGAGTGCTTTACTTTCTGACGTCTCGTTGTACCCTCCGTCAGAGTGATTTTTTGTTTCAGGTAAAGATTATTTTCTTCGCACCATTTTTGCCTCTGGGATATGCATTTGAGTCTTCATCCTCTGTGTCAAGGTTCATAACAGGAGAGTTGCATCAGATGGATGTTAATGGACCTGGCCGATCTATCCCCCCCCCCCCCCCCCTGGGTGCCATCACAGGGAGCAGCAGGTGGTCTCTGAGCCTCACAGCCACTTCAAAGTCTCCCTAACAACCCGATGTTATGGATGATCCTCCGTCAGCGGCGGCTCAAATCCTGGCTGTGACTCGGTGACTCAGACCAGACGAGGTGACGACTTTTCATCAGCGCCCCCCAACCCCCGGTCAAAAAGCCCCGGAGCAAGGCACTTAACCCTTAACTGAACGCACCCCCACCTTCCTCTTTTCTTTACTAACTGTCTTCCCAGAGCTTTTTAAAATCTCCTTAGTTTCCTGACGATGTAACTTGCACAAGATGCTTTACCCAAAACAGCTCGTGCATATTTCAGTATTTCTTTAGATATAAGCTTCACAAAATGATGCATACAACATTTAAACAGATTTGATTCTTAGGGATAGAGATGACGGAGCTTATGTAAGTTCTACGATACTAAATTAACGCTTTTCAAATGAAAATTGTCTGGTTTTAATGTTCAGCTCTATGAATATGGGTTTCACAATTCTCTCAGATAGATTACCAGCTAGCTAATGTTTGCTATCTGTTCGGGGTCTCTCCCTCTAACTGGGGGTTTCTTTGGGAGGGAGTCGTATTCATATTCCGTACAAACTGTACAGTCCACTGAGACAAACGTGAAATGTGTGATATTGGGCTTTATAAATAAACTCTGATTGATTGATGAACTCCTGGAATCTCTGGCTGTCAAATCCTGTCTGGAGTTATTTGGATGATGTGTGTCTATGGAAAAATGCTAGACTTGAACTAGTCAGATTACAATTGAGTTCCAGTTAATATAATCTGTCATGTTTTGTGATTTGATCTGTGTGTGCTTCCCTTTAATTCCTCGTTGTTCATTAGTCTTGGATCAGAAACCTGTTGTAATATGTTGATGTTTTTTGTGCCTCCTGTGCAAAACCAATCAAATAAAATATTGGAAATGCTTTTAATTTTCTTGTTGAACATTCGTCTGTTCTGCATTTGGGTCGACCCTCTCAACCCTGACACTTTCAGATTGAAACCGACTCCTCAAAAATATAATTATTATGCGAGCCAACCTTTGGTGTATCGGCCAATGAGACGGCGGCTCGAAGGTTGTCCGAGCTGTCAGAAGACATCAAGCCTGAGCTGAAGCATTTCATATCTCCCCGGTCGACCTACAGAATACTGAATGCACCTTCCTCCAGCAGAACAATTGACAGGTGCCTTTCAGGCGGCAGGCTGCACACAGTGCAGATCAGGAGGAACATTATGAATTATAATTGGTTAGTCGTCCAGATTTATGGTGACTCAACACGCTGTGGCTTCAGTCTGTCAGAGCCGATAAACAAACACCTGTGATTAAATGAGAATAACAGTTTGACATGTGCTCTGCAGGCTGCGAAGGGCTGTCATTAGAGATGGATATCGCCGACAGCACTACATTAGCCCTGTGTGACGGACACTTAAAGCAGGATTATTATTCTGTATCTACAAGTCTGCACCTGAAGCAAGCAATCTCAAGAAGCATCACAAATGGAAGCAGACCATCTAGAAAAAAGTACGACTTAATATGTTCCTCAATGCGCTTTCTTCCACCTCGAAGAAGAGATTGTATTAATCAGCAATTGTGACGATATCAATAAATAAAATGTGTATATCAGTATGTAGCAGGTGACGTGCGGTGAGGTTCATGGCTTGGTGTAGGAAAAACGGCATCATCTGCAGGAAACTGAGGTCTTCTTAATATTTAATAAACTATGAATGAAGAAACTCAGCTAACTGATCATTATTTTACTTTTTTGCAAAAAAAAACACAAAGCTAGCGCTCAGCCTCTGAATTAGCCATGAGCGGAAGAATGCTAACGGCGGTTGCACAGAAAACACGGTATAACACCCTTATTACTTATCGTAACTGCACATCCAACCCATCGACTAGCATCGTGAGAGTACACAGAATCGATAGGAATCTATATCATCACTCCATGATAAGAACTCGCGACATTATAAAGAAAAACAGACATCAAAACACGTGGCGCTAGGTATCCAAAACGTTATGTCTTACCTTTGTCGTAGTCTGGTCAAAAGTGGTCTTCAATGGCATTAAAACAATAAAAACGCTGCTTGAAGTTAATCCATAGGTTAATCCAATGTGTCACTTTGAATGATTTCTGATAATCCATAAGCGATAAACCTTCTTTTCCGTTTTCAGATTTCAGAGCGTGAGCTAGGTTCGCTCTCATGCAAAACTGCATGCGCAAAGCCCCCACTTTTTTTGGTAACGTTGGTGTGTATGTGGAAATTCCCCTTCGATCCTATTGGCTCTAGCAGTTAAAAAGAGATGTCAATCACCAAATCGACCAATGGGCTCCAGAGAAATGGCAAAAATGCCCATTTCCACACAAAATCACCTCAGAGGTGAGTTCTTTTTGCTAAATCTCTCTAAAAGGTCAAATGTCACTTGTTTTGCATCATTCTAGATACAGGGTACTTCTTATATGTTGTACTTTGGATTCCTAAAGCTTTTAGTCTACCTTACCATCATCCAAGGTTTATCATTACTTTGAGAACAAAGATTATTAATGTAACCCTTTTAGAAGATATGGTCATTTTGTTCTGGGAATGTCATTTCCGAGGCTGAGACCTGGAAAACAGGCTCAGGGTTTAGTAGGTTAATAAATCTGATTCAACGATCTGGTGAAAAAAGCAAACATTTCTGAATAGTTTAAACTGGACAGAAATGTATATCTGAATATAAACTCTTATATTTATATTCACATGATCTCTGTGAATAATAAATCTGACCCCATAGACCGCCAATGTTCTGCTCCTTCCCACAGAACACTAGAATGTACATCTAAATATGAATAATGTGTCCACACATCTTTCTGGCCTTGCTCTCGCGGGATGTTTTGGGGGTCGGAGTCGAGTTGAGCATAAAATCACCATAATTTCATTTTATGAATGTTGTTTTTATGTAAATCAGGTTAACCGGTAATTCTCTGCAGAGGCTGACGAGCAGGCCTGTCACATCGAGCCGATCCATTTATGGACAATACTACTGCGGCTCAGAGAGAAACAAAACACATGAAGATGTTTGGAAGTGAGGAGGAGGAGGGAGGAGGAGGAGGAGGAGGAGGGGGAGGGGGGAGGGGGAGGAGGAAGAGGAGGAGGAGGAGGAGGAGGAGGAGGAGGAGGAGGAGGAGGAGGAGGAGGAGGAAGAGGAGGAAGAGGAGGAGGAGGAGGAGGAGGAGGGGGAGGGGGGAGGAGGAGGAGAGAGGCCGGAAGGAAGACTAAAGTCAACAGTCCCTCAGATCCACCTCAGCCGCTCTCCTATCCATCCCGAAATGCAATCTCTGCAGCTTCAGGGACAGACCCTCCCTCCCTGCTCTTAATTTGTTTTGATCTTATTTACCTCAGAATTGATATTTACCAGCCAGTCCAAAGTAGCAACAACATGCTGCTAAGTCAAACTAATGGCTATAGAACAAGTGAACTTTAGCTTGGTAAGATTTCCTGAAATAGGACATTTATTTAAATCAGATCTTGTAATTAGTATCTTGAACTATATTTGACCAGAATCAGGAATGGTTGTGTTACACAGTTAGCCACAAACGCTCAAAAGTGTGTGTTTGTGATTTTAGTGAGTGAATTTCGAATTAAAAATGTAAAATAAAACATTTTATTTGAGATACAACTGAAAGTAAGGTGTTTTAAGAGTCTTTGTCTAAGAACAAGTCCCTATATCTCCCTGCCTCGTTCCTTCTTAAGTGATCAGGTCTTATATCAAGTGTAAAGACAAGCTCTGACTAGAAATTAGACAAATATACTTGGCAAGATTTCAAATTTTTGTAGTGCAAAAAAGGGGCGGGGCCATGACATAGAGGGAAAGTGGGTTTCTCTCATGTCAATTTGTCCCAAAAAATCTCACTTGATCTGGGAATAACAGAATCATAAATCTGAAAAATGTGGTATTAAATGTTTAATTGTCCATTTATAGCTACATTTACATTACATTGCAATGTAAATACTGTTATATTTTTACGATATCTTTTAAATGATCTTTAATATTTTTCTATTTCTCTTCCTGTATTTTATATTCTTGTTTTTCTGCACCATGACAATCAAGGTCACATTCCTCGTACGTGTAAACCTACCTGGTAATAAACCTGTTTCTGATCCTGATTCTGAGAAGAAACTACTTATTCTAAACGTCTCACATTAGTATGTTCCAGCCTCTCCAACAATGTTCCTCAGCATGAGTCCTGCTGCTTGTGTATGTGTAATGTGGATATCTGATGGGGTCAGATGGCGGCAGCAGGATCCAGATGGTGCGTTAATAAATGTTTACATCGACGTTCACACAGCTTCTGCACATTTCCTGACAGCTGCTATCGACCTCATGGCTCGCGTTCATTTCCTCCAGCCTGTCATTACCTGTGAGATGTGATTTCACTCACTGAGCTTGTTGTTCTTTATTCAGGATGATGATATATTTATCTCAGGAGGTTTCTGCAGGCGGTTGACGAGCCTCGGACAGAAACATGTGAAATTATCTGTGATTGTTCTCCAGAGGAAACACCGTAATTATTCAGGGAGTGTTCTTCCAGCCTTTCTCATTAAACAGGAGACATTAAAGGTCTCCTATCATGCAAAATGCACTGGTTGATGTCTTCTCTACATCACCATGTGTCCCCGGTGTGTCCCTGTGTGTCCCTGGTGTGTCCCCGGTGTGTCCCTGTGTGTCCCTGGTGTGTCCCTGGTGTGTCCCTGTGTGTCCCCGGTTTGTCCCCTGGTGTGTCCCCGGTGTGTCCCCGGTGTGTCCTGGTGTGTCCCCGGTGTGTCCCCAGTGTGTCCCCGGTGTCCCCCCGGTGTGTCCCCGGTGTGTCAGGAGACTCTCAAAGTGTCAGAAATAAACCCCTCTCTCTCTTCCTCCGTACCCACATCTCTAAAAACGGGGGAACAACGGAGCTGATCCAGATTTGCTGCGTCGTGATGACATTACTAAAATGTGGGCGGGCTTTACACCCACGGGCCAATCAGAAACGTTGCTGTCAGAAACAATGAGACGTGTTCTGGAAGTGATATGGTCTGTGTTTACATTAGCATGCTAACACTCAGAGCTAACCTGCACTGGAGAGAGTCTGTGTGAAGAAGCAGGAAATCAAAAGGAAGTCACCTTGTGGTAAACCTGAGAGAGAGAAAGAGTTTGAGCTCCATCCTGTTTCAGAGAGAATACTAACGGGTGATCTGGTTGGTATTTTGAGCAAAACACTTCATAGACATGTTTTTTTTCAACATATCTGAGACCTATAATATATGCTTAAAATAATATAATAGGAAACCTTTAATCAACGGTAAACATCAGGTTTTGTAGTTTCCCCTGTTTCATGTCGTAGGGCGAGGGAAAGGTCTGCCTTATGGACAGATTTAACATGTGATTTGTCGTTTAAATGTACAAATGTCCGCACAATGGAAATGTGACGTCAACTTATAATGCAAAGTCCCTGCCACCGACAGGACAAATTTGACCCACTGTACCTACATACTTGGGGGTGCTCTACGCATGTGTCTGTGTCCACCCCGTGGATCATGGACATTACATTTGGGGTCCACGAAGCAAACACCCTGCTAACAGCACTGATGATCCCCGCATAAAAGCGCTGATCTGAGGGTAAAATAATCATCATTCTGTATATAAATATGCTATGTCAATATCCTGGACATTTCCTTTTAACTTTGGGGTCCACGAAGCTGACACCCTGCTAACAGCAGTGATCAGCACCTGACAGTCATTTCAAAGGGTTTTTAATCGTTTTTCACTTTAAAAACAGCTTTCGCCTGGAAATGATTTCTAACCATTATTACCGTTGTGGAGGGGCAGCAGGAAGGCTTTACCCGGCTTTTAAACACTCATTCCGGGGTATAAAGCCATGGGCATCACCCTGGAGCTCTGCTGTGAGTGTGGGACCCTGCTTACAGCAGTGAACCTGCTGCCGGGGTTACATGGCAATGATTTCTAACCATTATTACCGTTATGGAGGGGCTGCATGAACACTTTACCCAGCTTTCACACACTTCTTCCTGGCTAAGAAAGCCATGTGCATCACCCTGGAGCTCTGCCTGTGAGTGTGGGACCCTGCTTACAGCAGTGAACCTGCTGCCGGGGTTACATGGCAATGATTTATAACCATTATTACCGTTATGGAGGGGCTGCAGGGAGACTTTACCCTATTGTAAGCACTCATTCCGGGGTAATAAAGCCAAGTGCATCACCCTGGAGCTCTTTGTAAGCCCTTCTAACCATTATTACCGTTATGGAGGGGCTGCATGAACACTTTACCCAGCTTTCACACACTTCTTCCTGGCTAAGAAAGCCATGTGCATCACCCTGGAGCTCTGCCTGTGAGTGTGGGACCCTGCCTACAGCAGTGAACCTGCTGCCATTATTACAAACATATTAATCAGGCATTTTAACACTTTTTTCCATGAAAATGATTTTTAATCACTATCATGGGGCTATATAAATCAAATTCCGGGTAATTAGGAGCACAATTGTACCTTTTACTATTTAAATGTATTTGTATTATATATTTTTGGGCTATTAAAATGACATTTCTGGGTGACTTTGTCAGTTTATGGAGCTTAGTCCACAATTCCCGGAGGTTCCAGGCCGAATTTGGGAGCTCATAGGCGGCCTGCCATGCGCCCAACCCGTGGAAAGCAAAAAAAAGTAAAGAAAACGGTCAATTATATCTTAAAATAGTCAAAAATGAAGTTTTTTAAAATTCTCGAAAAAACGGCTAAGTGCCCACGGAGGAGGGGCTTTTAAAAACTCAAGTCTTAGGCGCTTCCGGCGGAAGCCCCGGACACATTTTCACCCCCACCTTTCATTTTACAAGCGAGAGGGGCTTCGAGACCTCCCTTCCTCCGTCAAATATTTCTATTCATCTTTTCCAAGCTACCATCTGCACGAAATCGGAAACCCGGTTTTTGAGAGCACTTAGAAAAAAAACGGCTGTTTCACATCACGGAGGAATGTGTCCGCTACAAGAGTGCTTTGGCTCGGATACAATTGTTGCCTGGAGGACCCCCAATCCTGGTTCTTAACACACTTTAAGTTTTTGAACGTGCCTCTGGAGGAATACAAGGGGCGTTGTCACGTAATTACGATACACTATTTTGGGATACAATTTATCCATTTTCACCCCTTCCTCTGGTTCTTCCAAAAGTTAACTTGAACTTTTTCTGCCTCTGGAGGAATGTAACGGGAGTTGCCAGGGGACTCTACCCGCCTTATGGAACACTATTTTCGGATACATTTTATCCATTTTCACCCTTTTCTATGGTTCTCCAAAAAGATAACAGAGTATTTCCAGACTCTGGAGGAATGTAAGGGGAGTTGCCAGGGGACTTTACCTGCATTATGGTGCACTATTTTCGGATACATTTTATCCATTTTCACCCTTTTCTATGGTTCTTCCAAAAGTTAACTTGAACTTTTTCTGCCTCTGGAGGAATGTAACGGGAGTTGCCAGGGGACTCTACCCGCCTTATGGAACACTATCTTGGGGTACTTTTATCCATTTTCACCCCTTTTTTATGGTTCTCCAAAAAGATAACAGAGTATTTCCAGACTCTGGAGGAATGTAAGGGGAGTTGTCAGGGGACTCTATCCGCCTTATGGAACACTATCTTGGGGTACTTTTATCCATTTTCACCCCTTTTTTATGGTTCTCCAAAAAGATAACAGAGTATTTCCAGACTCTGGAGGAATGTAAGGGGAGTTGTCAGGGGACTCTACCTGCATTATGAAGCAGTATTTTCGGATACATTTGGCGGCTTTTCATGGTTCTCCCAAAGGCGAACTCAGACTTTTTCCTGATTTCTCACTGATCGAATGGTAAACGCGACCCGCCATCGGAGGGCCTTCTCCCCCGGTAGACGTGCCGGTGCTTTGGCTGTCGGTTCCTCCGAACTGCGGGTTCGACTCTAATGGCCGGGAGGGTGTGCTGTGTGGGGGTAACCCTGCGTGTCTCTTCCCTCCCGGGCCGCCCGATATGAAGCGTGACCGAGACGAACCGTCTGACTCAGGGGTCCCACCACGGGTCCCGCAGCGGGACGGAGGTTCCGGGCTGGAACCACCCGACCTCCGCCGCGCTGCGCCCGGCAAACACTCACGTTTCTCTTACCCTCCACTGTTGCATAGCGGCCTTCGTCGGCTGCGGCATTCAGCAATTGGCCTTGCTCCGGGCACCGGTTCCCCCGGGGACCAGTGTTCGGTGGCTTCACATGATATAGGGTCGACCCTACTTCATCACAGGCTACCCGTTTGATCCTGGGTAACAACCATATGTGCTTGTCTGCAAAGAGGGAACTGCCTGGTCCTGCCCTGGTGTTCCTCTACGGCTAGTGTCCAGCCGTCAGCTGTGCTAACAGCAAGTTTGACCCGCCATCGGAGGGCCTTCTCCCCGGGTCCACATGCCGGTGCTTGGCGGTCGGAATAATAATATTTTACAGGGCTCAGGGGTCTGCACTTTGAAGCTCCTGGAGCGGACAGATATATGTGTATTTGCCTGAATGATGGAAATAAACAAAAAATGCTATTGGGGAGTTGTCAGGGGACTCTACCTGCATTATGAAGCAGTATTTTCGGATACATTTGGCGGCTTTTCATGGTTCTCCCAAAGGTGAACTCAGACTTTTTCCTGATTTCTCACTGATCGAATGGTAAACGCGACCCGCCATCGGAGGGCCTTCTCCCCCGGTCCACGTGCCGGTGCTTTGGCTGTCGGTTCCTCCGAACTGCGGGTTCGACTCTAATGGCCGGGAGGGTGTGCTGTGTGGGGGTAACCCTGCGTGTCTCTTCCCTCCCGGGCCGCCCGATATGAAGCGTGACCGAGACGAACCGTCTGACTCAGGGGTCCCACCACGGGTACCGCAGCGGGACGGAGGTTACGGGCTGGAACCACCCCACCTCCGCCGCGCTGCGCCCGGCAAAAACTCACGTTTCTCTTACCCTCCACTGTTGCATAGCGGCCTTCGTCGGCTGCGGCATTCAGCAATTGGCCTTGCTCCGGGCACCGGTTCCCCCGGGGACCAGTGTTCGGTGGCTTCACATGATATAGGGTCGACCCTACTTCATCACAGGCTACCTGTTTGATCCTGGGAAACAACTATATGTGCTTGTCTGCAAAGAGGGAACTGCCTGGTCCTGCCCTGGTGTTCCTCTACGGCTAGTGTCCAGCCGTCAGCTGTGCTAACAGCAAGTTTGACCCGCCATCGGAGGGCCTTCTCCCCGGGTCCACATGCCGGTGCTTGGCGGTCGGAATAATAATATTTTACAGGGCTCAGGGGTCTGCACTTTGAAGCTCCTGGAGCGGACAGATATATGTGTATTTGCCTGAATGATGGAAATAAACAAAATGCTATTTTACAGGACATGACGGATATAGGTGTATTTTCACGGCTTTTTGGAAATACACGAAATGTGATTTTGCAGGGCGATACGCAGCTCATTTTACCCATGTGATGTGGTGCAGCACATTACGGAGCTGTCGTTTAACCAACGTGTGTACCAGGGGCATGAGGTTCTGTAGGGTGTGAACATCTGAGTTTAGTCCGTGGTGGAGTGCTTAAGTCCGGGGGCCCGGGGTCTCACGGTGTGCGATGTTATGGAAGTGCGCATGTTAGGGATATATGCTGGGGCTGTGAAGAAGGCCGAATATGGATGCTAGTGGGCGGAAAGTAAAGCACCGCAAACTCCACCCCCCCCTGCACGAAATCGGAAACCCGGTTTTTGAGAGCACTTAGAAAAAAAACGGCTGTTTCACATCATGGAGGAATGTGTCCGCTACATGAGTGCTTTGGCTCGGATACAATTGTTGCCTGGAGGACCCGAATCATGGTTCTTAACAAACTTTAAGTTTTTGAACGTGCCTCTGGAGGAATTCAAGGAGAGTTGTCACGGAATAATGAGACACTATTTCGGATACAATTGTTGCCTGGAGGACCCGAATCATGGTTCTTAACAAACTTTAAGTTTTTGAACGTGCCTCTGGAGGAATTCAAGGAGAGTTGTCACGGAATAATGATGCACTATTTCCGGATACATTTGGCCGGTTTTCATGGTACTCCAAAAAAGATAACAGAGTATTTCCAGACTCTGGAGGACTGCAAGGGAAGTTTGATGGGACTCTACCCGCATTATGATGCACTATATTCGGACAGTAAAGCACCGCAAACTCCACCCCCCCCCCCCCCCCCTTTAAGGCTCCCATGGGCACGAGGTTCTCGAGGGTGTGATCATCTGGGTTTAGTCCGTGGGGGAGTGCTTAATTTCGGGGTCCCGGGGTCTCCCGGTGCGAGGTTATGGAGGTTATTCGAAATTCTCGAAAAAACGGCTAAGTGCCAACGGAGGAGGGGCTCACAAAAACTCAAGTCTTAGGCGCTTCCGGCGGAAGCCCCGGACACATTTTCACCCCCACCTTTCATTTTACAAGCGAGAGGGGCTTCGAGACCTCCCTTCCTCCGTCAATTATTTCTATTCATCTTTTCCAAGCTACCATCTGCACGAAATCGGAAACCCGGTTTTTGAGAGCACTTAGAAAAAAAACGGCTGTTTCACATGATGGAGGAATGTGTCCGCTACATGAGTGCTTTGGCTCGGATACAATTGTTGCCTGGAGGACCCGAATCATGGTTCTTAACAAACTTCAAGTTTTTGAACGTGCCTCTGGAGGAATACAAGGGCCGTTGTCATGGAATTATGAGACACTATTTCGGATACAATTGTTGCCTGGAGGACCCGAATCATGGTTCTTAACAAACTTTAAGTTTTTGAACGTGCCTCTGGAGGAATTCAAGGAGAGTTGTTACGGAATAATGAGACACTATTTCGGATACAATTGTTGCCTGGAGGACCCAAATCATGGTTCTTAACAAACTTTAAGTTTTTGAACGTGCCTCTGGAGGATTTCAAGGAGAGTTGTCACGGAATAATGAGACACTATTTCGGATACAATTGTTGCCTGGAGGACCCGAATCATGGTTCTTAACAAACTTTAAGTTTTTGAACGTGCCTCTGGAGGAATTCAAGGAGAGTTGTCACGGAATAATGATGCACTATTTCCGGATACATTTGGCCGGTTTTCATGGTACTCCAAAAAAGATAACAGAGTATTTCCAGACTCTGGAGGACTGCAAGGGAAGTTTGATGGGACTCTACCCGCATTATGATGCACTATTTTCGGATACTTTTCCACGCAGTTTTGGCCCCCGCCTTGCCTGGAGGATAGGACCGAGAGATGACAGGGATCTCTGCCCGCCTAACGAGTGCCTAAATGGGACACCTTTCGCACGATGATGCAAATGAACAAAACAATGTTTTGAAAATAAACTGGATAGATTTGACAGGGGTCTTCCTAGTTCGCTGAGTGCAACTTTCCTTCTTTGTCGCCCCCGGTTCTATACATTATACTGGGTACACTTCCCGGTACCAAAATGCTCATGCATACAGATAGGATGTTGATCGGTTGTCCGATCTGTAAAACGTCCTACAGGGCCCTGAGCAAGCATTTGCAAAGGCACCATAATGTGCGTAATTTAGTTGAACGAAAAATTCTGCTGTTGTTGGCCAATGGACGTACAAACATTAGGCTCCATCCATGCACCATTGCAGGATGTGAATATAGCGGGACAAGGCTGGACCGGCACTTGGACAGAGACCATGTTGAGCTGTCCCGAGAGGAGTTACATGTGGTCGTAAATAAAGTAAAAATGACAGTAGCAACGAAGGAGCTTCATGACCTTCGATTGAAAAACCCTCCAGTTGCGATGATTACCTCTTGGGAGGTGGACTATGAGGGTGATGAGGTCCTGTCACCACCTCCACCCTTGTCCCCAGTGATTTCATGTCACAAACCGGAGTGTATTGAATGGAGGATGGAGGCAACCACCATGAGGAATCAGAGGGACATGTATGCTGCTGGGGTGAAAGCCCTGCGCAGCAAGCTGCAGAAGATGATAAAAAACAAGCGACAGAGGAGGAACCGGAGGGCCGAGGACATGCATGGGTTCGATGAAGAGGATGGGGAGGAACAAGAGCGGGTGTTTCTAAATAAACGACCCCGAACAGAGGCAACACCAAAGAGGCAGTCCAAGTCCAAAGGTCCCTCCTTCAGCAAGTCCCCCATTCCCTCGCGCAGCAAGTCTCCCATTCCCTCGTGCAGCAAGTCCCCCATTGCCTCTCAGACACCTGTATCCAGCTCCTCTGAACCGGCATCCATAGATACAGAGGCCTCGTCAACCTCTCCTCCCATAAATTCCCCCTGGTTCAGCGGCAGGGGCCGGGGGAATATAATGCGGGGAATAACATTCCCACCCATCATGGGTAAGTGTGTTGAATAACAACAACAAATGCAGTTTCTGTAACACACAATGTGTTGTCATTAAAGTACTGTTATGTTTCACAGAGGAGTATCTACAAGGATATCGGGAGCATTACGAGGGCATCGACCCAACAGTGAGGCTCCACGAAAACGCAGTCTCCAAACTAAGCAGAGTCAAATCGTTCCTAAGCTTCATGGCACACGGTTTCAAACGCCTGTCTGACTGGCTCTTTCTGAGGGATCTGAAGAGGATACGTGGGTGAGTAACATCAAAAAACTGTCCATGATGTTACCATCATTGTGTGTGTTCTCCACATTGACGCAATACGATGTACTGATGCGTTTTCCTTTGCCAACAGCTGGTCCCGGAGCCTGATAAAGTCAAGCCTACAGGTCACGACCTCTGACTTCTATATCAAAAATATATCACAATTTCTCAAGTACATGGCAGACACACCATGCAAGGGGAGCAGGCTCAACCATACGACATGATTGGTAATCAAACGGGAAAGTTGTTGCCATCCTGAGTCCCTGAGGAAGAAGGTGCTTATCCACCAGATGCAGGTGAGCGGACAAGAATGGAAAGGGTCTGCCGAGCCATTAAAAGGACATCATGGCATGTTTGACTGCAGGCCAACACTCGCATCCTCCGCTCCAGCTCCTGGACTGATAGGGCCAGCAAGTCCGACTACACGCAACCCGGCTATTGCTCTATTGGTACCTGACCCCTACATTGGAGCTGCATTATGGCCACCGTCCGGGGGTCCTACCTCCAACATGACCAAACGCCGAGGGCCGAAAGGCGGAGACCACTGGCACTGGTCTCTGTGTGGCCTACCTCAATCCACGTGTAGGTGGCTATTACAAAATGTGGTTATTCTGGCAGGATGTAAACAGGTTGTGCATGATTGATAAGGAAAAGCAGGCGGAAATACATTGATTGTTTTTACCCGGGAAGAAGGGCTTACAAGGCGGGTTAAGTGTCCCTGCAGCCCCTCCATAACGGTAATAATGTTTAGAAATCATTGCCTTGTAACCCCGGAAAACAGCTTGAAACCTGTCCATTTCATCCACATTTGACTCGTGAAATGTACATGAAATGTACAGGAATCCGTCCATTTCATCCACATTTGACTCGTGAAATGTACAAGGACATAAGTACGGCTGTAAGCAGGGTCCCCCACTCACAGGCAGAGCTCCAGGGGGATGCACATGGCTTTATTACCCCGGAATGAGTGTGTGGACGCTGGGTAAAGTCTCCCTGCAGCCCCTCCATAATATTTGTATTGACGCTCTCTACCTCTGTCATAACAGGTAAGCAACCACAAGACGGCCCAACGCGTTTGGTGAAGCGCAGCTGTACCTCACCATAGAAGAATTCGGATGGATGAAGAGGTGGCTGGAAATCAAGGGGAACGCTGACCTGCACCCAGAACCGCTACTTCCTATACACAGCGGGGAAGAACCCGTCGAGGAACCTTGCCTACTTCCTGAGGTTGGCATGGGCTGATGTGGGACTAAACGGTCCCATTAACTTCACCGACCTCCGCACAGTCCACGCAGATAATGCGAAGAGGTTTCAGGACATAGGCAACCGCCAAAGAGTGAGTGATTTCATGTGTCACAACACTGCAACTGCAGACAAATTTTACGCCAATAATCCTTCTTTGAAGGAGGCTGCGGAAATACGGCTGCTCTTCACAGAGTCACTGCAAGCAGCGGCAGCAGCAGCAGCAGCATCAGCGGGGAGTGAAGACAACTTGGGGGACATTGACAGTGACAGCTCTGGAGAGGTGCATAGCCCCACTCCCTACCAAGACTCCCCCGATGCCGAGACGTCACATGAAGAATTCTACTTAAACTTCAACGCTTGGAGAGTGGCGAAGAGGGAACAGTCAATGGCCGAACACAGTCCCTCAGACATGGGTGAAGAGAGGGTGTCATACTCTGCACCAACTTCACCCGATACGGACAATGTTACCAGTGCACAAGCCACTGACCAACTTGTAAATATGGTATGTGTTGTTCAACTCAGTCCCCTTGTGCTGGATTAGTGAATAATGTTAGCATGTTATAAAGCGACCATGTCAATGTATATAGTTCTGTAATGCATGTTTATTTATTGTAATAAAGTTTGTTAAAATTACTTACTTGGTCCTCTTTTTTAAAAACTATTACACCCTAGTTGAGTTGGTACCGGATAATGGGAGTGGAGAATGATGAGTTGGTACCGGATAATTGGAGCGGAACAAGTGACAATAGTGAGTAGCATGAGAGGGAAGGTAAAGCAATATGCTGGAAATAAGGGTGTTTTCCCCTTCAGGGTCCCCAGGGGCACGAGGTTCTGGTGGTGTGCATGGAGGGGTGCTCAAGTGTTGGAGGATGTGTAAGGCAGAGGAGGGTAAAAAAAAAGTTAAAGTGTGAACCTCCAGCAGGGCAGGTGGGGCTGTGAATAAAGCCGAATATGGATGCTGGTGGGCGGACAGTAAAGCACCACACAATCCACCACCTTTAAGTGTTACCAGGGCCATGAGAACATCCTCCGCAGGAGGGTGGGTGGGGCTGTTAATAAGGATGAATATGGATGCTGGTGGGCGGACTGTAAAGCACCGCAAACTACACCCCCCCTTTAAGGTTACCAGGGGCACGAGGTTCTTGAGGGTGTGATCATCTGGGTTTAGTCCGTGGGGGAGTGCTTAAGTTCGGGGGCCCGGGGACCCACGGTGCGCGAGGTTATGGTAGTGTGCCTGTCAGGGAGAGATGCTGGAGCACTTTACCCACCTTGTAAGCCCTTATTCCCGGGTAAAACAATCAATGTATTTCCGCCTGATTTCCTTCAGCACCTGACAGCCTGTTTGCTCATGTCAGGTCGAGATGCTGGAGCACTGTACCCGCCTTGTAAGCCCTTATTCCCGGGTAAAACAATCAATGTATTTCCGCCTGATTTCCTTCAGCACCTGACAGTCATTTCAAAGGGTTTTAAATCGTTTTTTCACTTTTAAAAACAGCTTTCTGCCCTGGCAATGATTTCTAACCATTATTACCGTTATGGAGGGTCTGCAGGGAGACTTTACCCGGCTTGTAAGCACTCATTCCGGGGTAATAAAGCCATGTGCATCACCCTGGAGCTCTGCCTGTGAGTGTGGGACCCTGCTTACAGCAGTGAACCTGCTGCCGGGGTTACATGGCAATGATTTCTAACCATTATTACCGTTATGGAGGGGCTGCATGAACACTTTACCCAGCTTTCACACACTTCTTCCTGGCTAAGAAAGCCATGTGCATCACCCTGGAGCTCTGCCTGTGAGTGTGGGACCCTGCTTACAGCCGTACTTATGTTCTTGTGCATTTCACGAGTCAAATGTACATGAAATGGACAGATTCCTGTACATTTCATGTACATTTCACGAGTCAAATGTGGATGAAATGGACATGTTTTCAAGCTGTTTTCCGGGGTTACATGGCAATGATTTCTAACCATTATTACCGTTATGGAGGGGCTGCATTAACACTTTACCCAGCTTTCACACACTTCTTCCTGGCTAAGAAAGCCATGTGCATCACCCTGGAGCTCTGCCTGTGAGTGTGGGACCCTGCTTACAGCCGTACTTATGTTCTTGTGCATTTCACGAGTCAAATGTACATGAAATGGACAGATTCCTGTACATTTCATGTACATTTCACGAGTCAAATGTGGATGAAATGGACATGTTTCAAGCTGTTTTCCGGGTTACATGGCAATGATTTCTAACCATTATTACCGTTATGGAGGGGCTGCATGAACACTTTACCCAGCTTTCACACACTTCTTCCTGGCTAAGAAAGCCATGTGCATCACCCTGGAGCTCTGCCTGTGAGTGTGGGACCCTGCTTACAGCAGTGAACCTGCTGCCGGGGTTACATGGCAATGATTTCTAACCATTATTACCGTTATGGAGGGGCTGGAGCACTGTACCCGCCTTTGTAAGCCCTTATTCCCGGGTAAAACAATCAATGTATTTCCGCCTGCTTTCCTTCAGCACCTACCTATTTCCGCCTGCTTTCCATCAGCACCTGACAGTCATTTCAAAGGGTTTTAAATCGTTTTTTCACTTTAAAAACAGCTTTCTGCCCTGGCAATGATTTCTAACCATTATTACCGTTATGGAGGGTCTGCAGGGAGACTTTACCCGGCTTTTAAACACTCATTCCGGGGTAATAAAGCCATGGGCATCACTCTGGAGCTCTGCCTGTGAGTGTGGGACCCTGCTTACAGCCGTACTTATGTTCTTGTACATTTCACGAGTCAAATGTGGATGAAATGGACGGATTCCTGTCCATTTCATGTACATTTCACGAGTCAAATGTGGATGAAATGGACAGGTTTCAAGCTGTTTTCCGGGGTTACATGGCAATGATTTCTAACCATTATTACCGTTATGGAGGGGCTGCAGGGACACTTAACCCGGCTTTTAAACACTCATTCCGGGGTGATAAAGCCATGGGCATCACCCTGGAGCTCTGCCTGTGAGTGTGGGACCCTGCTTACAGCCGTACTTATGTTCTTGTGCATTTCATGAGTCAAATGTGGATGAAATGGACAGATTCCTGTACATTTCATGTACATTTCACGAGTCAAATGTGGATGAAATGTTGTTGTAGCTGTTTAGTCTGTGATTTGGAGCTCTGTGTAGGGCCACAGAGAGGTGCTTTCCCCCGGTGTATTTCATGGAAGTCTGAGATAGCCTCTATTTACAATACTTTCCCCCCCCTTTCAAACACGTATTCCTGGGTTGAAAAGTCAGGTGCTGCACCACCTGTGCTCTGGGTCTGTATTCACAACCCTTTCCCCGACATTTCAAACAGTTTTCCGCACGTTTTAAACACTTATTTGCAATGTCCATTTCATGGACACCACTCTGTGTATTAATGTCCGTGATATGGACATATTATTCTGTACACGCCACGGACAATGATGTCCACTCACTGGACAAAACTTTAACCTTTTATATCTCTGCGGGGAAAGCTCGCCCGTCTCCGGTTCTTTTTCCACGTGGAAGGCCCCTGCACTGGCTATCTATGTAGCACCCCAGCTTATTTTTATTTTGCTCTGGGGCCGAACTGCATGCCTGTACACTTGGAGTACCGCGACCTGTAGTTAATGTCCACACAGTGGCATGCCTGTACACTTGGAGTACCGCGAGCTGTAGTTAATGTCCACACAGTGGACACACAAGTCCCTAAGTTAGGGTTAGGGTTACCTGATTGTGTTCACCTGGTGTGTTTCTCTTCCCTCCCCACCTGTGTCTTGTCCTTGTGATTAGTCTTGAGTGAATTCAAGTTCTGTTTTTTCTTTCAGTTGTTGTCAGAGTCTTGTCTTGGGAGACGCAGCCTTTGCTGTTTTCGTATAAATGAGTTTTTTTTACCATAAAATTGCATAGAAGATAAGTTACGAGTTGGATTTAAGCTGGCTAAAAAGGTGTTGGGGTTAGATTTGGGTTAGACTAGATGTTTAATAAAAAGTCAAACCGGGACAAAGGTTGACGGGAAGACCACCTGGACCCAAAAGCCGGGATTACTAACGTAGAGTTTTTGAAATGTGGTCCTGTTTTTGGTAAATTAGGCAGATGATGCTCTCCACGTCCACCTGTCCATGAGGGTCGCCTTGGATCATCGTCCATTGTGTCCGTAAAAGACGTAGCATGCTCCTGTTTGGTTCCATCATCCAATGTTAAAGTGTAGTAGAAGAAAACAAACTGAATGATAGTTTGGAAGAGATTCTCTGTTTCCAACGGGAATATCAACTTTCTTTTAAGGAATTCAAAGACAGTCAAATGGCGTTGAACCTTTGGCAAACAACGCTGCAAGAACCAAACGCTGCAAGAACCAAACGCTGCAAGAAACTCAAAACACCAAAAATGTACCTAATATATTTCTTTTCAAAGTAGAAAAACCCTCACCAGACATTTGACATGGAAAATAAAACCTCCAGATCTCTTCACACAGAAAACCAGTGCCTAAATAATGCATCCATCCCATCATCAATATGTCATCATACGGAGTTGTATTCATTTCACAGGTGGACTACACTTCTCTAGATAATAAATATAATACATATTCATCCCTGCAGGGTGAGTATTCATGAAGCCACGGCTCTAACGAGGCTCTCCTGATTGATCGGCGCCAAACCTGTGCATCATTAAAACGAGAGACGACGGATATCTAAAGACACTCTCACGTCCTTCATATTTGAAAGACAAGACTCTTTAAATCAATAAAGATAACATTGGGTTCGAGTTTGATTAAGTTCCAGTTCTGTCCATCAAGTTTTAAAAGAAAGTTGTCAAACAGACCTCAACATTCCCCATTTTTGATAACTTTATATTTCTGGAAATCCCAAATGTGTCCGTGTCCGGCTGTCCGTTGCATCAAAGTTTCCCCCCCGCTTTGATGTCTTCAGACTCATGTTTGTTGGATCTTTGGTTCACTCGTGTTTTCCTCCAAACCTGCATGTTTTCACATCTCTGTCCATGTCTCAAATGATGTCAGTATTATATTAATAACATTGAACTGTGTTATTATGTCCACTTATTTGTGTTTACTTTTGTTTGGCCTTATGATGGCGAAAATGCATTCAATTCATTTCATACAGCACAGTAAATTGCATGAAATTATGAGCTGTTTTGTTTTGTTTTAATTGTGTTGTATGTATGTTTTGTGTGTGTGAAGACCTGTGAGAAATTAAAATCAATGTTTAATTGACGTAATTTAGATTAAACATACTGTAAGCTAAAAACTGTTTTATTCTGAAAATACTTCATTTCCGGTTAGCATTAGCTTGTGGCTAACGTTATTGCTGGATGTTAAAGGGGACCTATCATGCAAAATGCACCTTTGTACGTCTTTTATCCATGGATATGTGTCCCCGGTGTGTCCCCGGTGTGTCCCCGGTGTGTCCCCGGTGTGTCAGGGAACTCACCAAGTGTCAGAAAACACAACCCTCTCTTGACTTGGAAGTACGCGACTACCAAGCCAGCATCCTCGCGATTGAGAAACGGCTTAGGTCGCTCCACGTAGAATCGGTGGCCGTTTCTCAATCGCGAGGATGCTGGCTTGGTAGTCGCGTACTTCCAAGTCACTTCCTTCAGAAACGAAGCAAGTATGCTTCCAAGCCACGGCTTCTGAAAACGAAGAAGAATGGAACAGGCTAACAAGTGTGCCACTCTCTCTAACGCTTTCAACATAAACTGTACCGAAATAAATACCTCACGATGTCTATCTAATGATGAACTTGCTTTACTTTCAGGAACACATTTTGGTGAAAACAAAAGTAACAAAGTCACATATTTACCAACACATGTTCTACGCCACTACATACTAACATTTCAATGTGTGCTGCGTCGGTTCAGCCATTCTCCGCAAGGGTTTTTGAAATGGGTCTGTGCGCAAAGCATTGTGGGGATTTTAAGGACGCGAAGTCTACCCATGTACAGCCTCGAAATTTTCCCCAAAACAAGGACGCGGCCTCGGTGGAATTTCAAGTATGCTGGAGATTGGAACAGTCCTTCGGCGGCACTCGATGACGTAGCATCCTTGAAATATTGGCTTGGAAGTATCCTCGAGATTGAGAAACGGCCGGTCTCTCTTCTTCCTCCTTCCGAACATGGCGCTGTGTTCCTGATTTGCTCTGTCTGTTTCAAAACCACGTTACTTTCATTAAATTCCCCATTTGAACCTTTTCGAGACTACATTGTCTCTTTTTAACTTCCTCCTGGGCTCGAGAACAACGAACAAATCTACAGACCCCAGGAAGAATATCCAATGCTCATGCTAGTGCTAATGGGATCCTCATAAAGACAAAAGGACAGAGATCCAAAGAGCTGCTTCAGAAATATACACTGGAAAAAATGCTGCTCCAAAATAAATAAATAATAAAAACAAGGTGTTTTCGCTTTAATAAGTGAACACATCTGCCAATAGAACAAGAACACAATGGCTTGATAAGATTTCTTGAAGTAAAGATGAGATAATTAGAGAAATGAGATCTTGTATTTAGCTAATTTGACCAGAATCAGGGAATTTGTAACAAAAGCCAGAAATGCTCTGTTTTCTGATGTTAGCTGGAGATTTTCCTCTAAAATAAGATGTGTTTAAGAGACTTTGACTTAAAAAGATGCTTGAGATGCCTTGTCTAAAAACAAGACTTCAGTTATTTAGGCTCATATCAAGTGTAACGACATCTTCTGACTAGAAATTAGACAAATATACTGGGCAAGATTTTACATGTTTGCAGTGTAACACTTTTTTATTGAATATAAACCATTGTTGAAAATCAACTAACCAACATTTCTCAAAGAGATATCTTTAAAGTGCACGATGAAGATATTAAAGAGGACCTTTCCTTTTCTACAGCTTACCTTGAAAATGAAGTTATTGCTAAAAAAAAAAAGATAAATAAAAAAACGAAGCACTTTTTGATTTAATTTCAACCTTGTATCTGATTCACCAACACTGACTTTGGTATGATGTTGCTTGAAGTGAAGATATCTGCACTTTGCTTGTTGTTCGGAGTTTGATTCTTCATGGTTTTTGCACTAATTGTAAGTCTCTTTGGATAAGAGCGTCAGCTAAATGATATGTAATGTAATGCATGTAAATGGTCTAGAAGGCAAAGATCCCTGTGTTCTCAATGACTTTGTTTGCGTCTTGTCCCAAAAAACAATAAACCTGAATGGTTAGCAGTCATAAACAATTTTCTAAAACTTAACTGTGACAAATCGGAACTTATAATCATTGGCCCAAACTCACTTACCCGCTCAACCCAAGATGTTTCTCTGACCATCGATGGCTCCATTGTCAAGCCCTCCACTCACATCCGTAACCTTGGCATCATCCTCGACCCCACCCTCACTTTCCTCCCTCACGTTAACCAGGTCACAAAAAACGCTTTCTTCCATTTAAAGACCATCGCCCGCATCAGACCCTCCCTCTCATCGACGCTCCCTCTCATCGACCCTCCCTCTCATCGACCGCTGCTGAAACTCTGATCCATGCCTTCATAACATCCCGACTGGATTACTGCAACAGCATACTTTATGGATCACCTGAATTCATACTAAAAAAACTACTTCAATATTTCCAAAACTCAGCTTGCTCACCTCCACCCGACGCTCCGACCACATCACCCCCATCCTCCACGACCTCCACTGGCTCCCCATCAAACACCGCATTGACTTTAAAATATTACTTTTCACTTTCAAAGCCCTCAACAACCTTGATCCCCCCCCCCCCCCCCTACCTCTGTGACCTCATCCAACCAACACACCCCCACCCGTCGCCTCAGGTCTGCTGAAGCTAACCTACTGTCTGCAGCCCATCAGGACAAAGCTCCGGACCTGGGTGACAGGGCCTTCGCAGCCCCCCCCACTCTGGAACCCCCTCCCCAGCCACGTCAGATCCGCAAAACAATCCCTCAAAACTCACCTTTTCACGCTTGCCTTCAACTCCTAATCCACTAACCCCTTGCCCTGATTCCTCCTAGCTTAGCACTTTCTACTTTTGTTGTTATTTTGTTTTACTTGCTTGTAAGCGCTTTGAGCACCAGGAAAAGCGTTTTATAAATGTAATGTATTATTATTATAAGTATAGGAGGACAAACCTATCAGTGTAGTAAAAACCACAATGTGTAAGACAGGAACAAGTCACCCAAACTCTAGTCTAGCTTTACTGATTTCCCGTCGCTTTGTCGTTGTTTATATCTATTTTGGGTAATTCTGCGTCCCTATGCGGTCCCTCTGAAGTCATTTGCATATCTGTCACATATTTGTTTAGTTGTTCTGCTTCTATTTGTAGCAGCTTAGCATCTCTCTTGTCATTTTGCATCCCTTTCTAGTAGTTTAGCATGTTTTATTGTAGTCGTCTTGCATCTATTTCCAGTCGCTTTCTGTCTCTGTTCTGAGGTATTTCGCTCCTCCTTGTGGTCATGGAGTGGGTTTTAATCATTACATTCATGGTTCATTTCTCATCAAACTGCTGTGAAATACTGGGCTGTTTTCCTCCTGTGCTTTCCCAGCTGCCAATGATTTATACAAATGTTACCTTCACAGCTGATATCAATGCAACCCACGACAGAAACTCTAAATCTTGCCCAGTGTGTGTCTAATATCTAGTCAGAACATGTCTCTGACCTGATATAAGACACAATAACTTCAGAAGTAACAATACAGTGAGATGGCGGGCCTTGTTTTTAGACAATGCATCATCTTGTTAAGTAAAAAGATCTCAGATGAAACACTTTATTAGAAAATCACCAGAAAACAGGAACATTTTGAGCATTTGCAGCTTATATTGTAACATTTCCTGATTCTGGTGAAATACAGTTCAAAATGAGTTCTGCTGATTACAAGATGTGATTTCTCTAAATATCCCTTCTTACCAAGCCAACTGTCACTTGTTCTGTTGGCAGATTTTTGTACTTATTTCAAGGGAAAACAGCTTGTTTTCATTATTGATTAACTTGTTTTTGGAGCAGCATCTTTTCCAGCGGGAAGATCTAAGAACCCTAAACCTCCATTGACATATCTGCAGGAATAATGAATCACATGAAATCCTTATGATGAATCAAAGAGCCTCTTCCAGTATGGAGCTGGATCTGTTCCTCCTGTAAACCGGACACATTACCTTCATCCGATTTGTTAGGGAATCATTTGCTTAGGTATTCAACCTTTGACACAGCTCATTGTTTTCTCCTCTCACTGTCTCTCTTCCAATGGCATACGGACTTAGGTACTGCTGCTATCTCTCTAAAGGAGGGGCAGCTTGGTATCATTGTTGTTGCAGCTTATGACCGAGCACAAGCTGACCTGAGATACTTTATCTTTTCTGGAATGGAGGTTCCCTGGCGCACATTCTTTTCTCTGGACGACAGCTCTAGTTAGATTCAGGGTCCATGTTTGTTTAGTCTCGCTGATGAAGAATGTTGATTATTACACTCCGAACTATTAAGAGCTCCAGCTCTCCTCGTGTCTCTTTGAGTCCTGACTCCATCAGAGCTCCAGCTCTCCTCGTGTCTCTCTGAGTCCTGACTCCATCAGAGCTCCAGCTCTCCTCGTGTCTCTGAGTCCTGACTCCATCAGAGCTCCAGCTCTCCTCGTGTCTCTCTGAGTCCTGACTCCATCAGAGCTCCAGCTCTCCTCGTGTCTCTTTGAGTCCTGACTCCATCAGAGCTCCAGCTCTCCTCGTGTCTCTGAGTCCTGACTCCATCAAAGCTCCAGCTCTCCTCGTGTCTCTTTGAGTCCTGACTCCATCAGAGCTCCAGCTCTCCTCGTGTCTCTCTGAGTCCTGACTCCATCAGAGCTCCAGCTCTCCTCGTGTCTCTCTGAGTCCTGACTCCATCAGAGCTCCAGCTCTCCTCGTGTCTCTCTGAGTCCTGACTCCATCAAAGCTCCAGCTCTCCTCGTGTCTCTCTGAGTCCTGACTCCATCAGAGCTCCAGCTCTCCTCGTGTCTCTCTGAGTCCTGACTCCATCAGAGCTCCAGCTCTCCTCGTGTCTCTGAGTCCTGACTCCATCAAAGCTCCAGCTCTCCTCGTGTCTCTCTGAGTCCTGACTCCATCAGAGCTCCAGCTCTCCTCGTGTCTCTCTGAGTCCTGACTCGATCAGTGCTCCAGCTCTCCTCGTGTCTCTCTGAGTCCTGACTCCATCAGAGCTCCAGCTCTCCTCGTGTCTCTGAGTCCTGACTCCATCAAAGCTCCAGCTCTCCTCGTGTCTCTCTGAGTCCTGACTCCATCAGAGCTCCAGCTCTCCTCGTGTCTCTCTGAGTCCTGACTCGATCAGTGCTCCAGCTCTCCTCGTGTCTCTCTGAGTCCTGACTCCATCAGAGCTCCAGCTCTCCTCGTGTCTCTTTGAGTCCTGACTCGATCAGTGCTCCAGCTCTCCTCGTGTCTCTCTGAGTCCTGACTCCATCAGAGCTCCAGCTCTCCTCGTGTCTCTCTGAGTCCTGACTCCATCAGAGCTCCAGCTCTCCTCGTGTCTCTCTGAGTCCTGACTCCATCAGAGCTCCAGCTCTCCTCGTGTCTCTCTGAGTCCTGACTCCATCAAAGCTCCAGCTCTCCTCGTGTCTCTGAGTCCTGACTCCATCAGAGCTCCAGCTCTCCTTGTGTCTCTTTGAGTCCTGACTCCATCAAAGCTCCAGCTCTCCTCGTGTCTCTCTGAGTCCTGACTCCATCAAAGCTCCAGCTCTCCTCGTGTCTCTCTGAGTCCTGACTCCATCAAAGCTCCAGCTCTCCTTGTGTCTCTTTGAGTCCTGACTCCATCAAAGCTCCAGCTCTCCTTGTGTCACTCTGAGTCCTGACTCCATCAAAGCTCCAGCTCTCCTCGTGTCTCTCTGAGTCCTGACTCCATCAAAGCTCCAGCTCTCCTCGTGTCTCTCTGAGTCCTGACTCCATCAGAGCTCCAGCTCTCCTCGTGTCTCTCTGAGTCCTGACTCCATCAGAGCTCCAGCTCTCCTCGTGTCTCTGAGTCCTGACTCCATCAAAGCTCCAGCTCTCCTCATGTCTCTCTGAGTCCTGACTCCATCAAAGCTCCAGCTCTCCTCGTGTCTCTGAGTCCTGACTCCATCAAAGCTCCAGCTCTCCTCGTGTCTCTCTGAGTCCTGACTCCATCAGAGCTCCAGCTCTCCTCGTGTCTCTTTGAGTCCTGACTCGATCAGTGCTCCAGCTCTCCTCGTGTCTCTCTGAGTCCTGACTCCATCAGAGCTCCAGCTCTCCTCGTGTCTCTCTGAGTCCTGACTCCATCAGAGCTCCAGCTCTCCTCGTGTCTCTCTGAGTCCTGACTCCATCAAAGCTCCAGCTCTCCTCGTGTCTCTGAGTCCTGACTCCATCAGAGCTCCAGCTCTCCTTGTGTCTCTTTGAGTCCTGACTCCATCAAAGCTCCAGCTCTCCTCGTGTCTCTCTGAGTCCTGACTCCATCAAAGCTCCGGCTCTCCTCGTGTCTCTCTGAGTCCTGACTCCATCAAAGCTCCAGCTCTCCTCGTGTCTCTCTGAGTCCTGACTCCATCAAAGCTCCAGCTCTCCTCATGCCTCTGAGTCCTGACTCCATCAGAGCTCCAGCTCTCCTCGTGTCTCTCTGAGTCCTGACTCCATCAAAGCTCCAGCTCTCCTTGTGTCTCTGAGTCCTGACTCCATCAAAGCTCCAGCTCTCCTCGTGTCTCTGAGTCCTGACTCCATCAAAGCTCCAGCTCTCCTCGTGTCTCTCTGAGTCCTGACTCCATCAAAGCTCCAGCTCTCCTCATGCCTCTGAGTCCTGACTCCATCAGAGCTCCAGCTCTCCTCGTGTCTCTCTGAGTCCTGACTCCATCAGAGCTCCAGCTCTCCTCGTGTCTCTCTGAGTCCTGACTCCATCAAAGCTCCAGCTCTCCTCGTGTCTCTCTGAGTCCTGACTCCATCAAAGCTCCAGCTCTCCTCGTGTCTCTCTGAGTCCTGACTCCATCAAAGCTCCAGCTCTCCTCATGTCTCTTTGAGTCCTGACTCCATCAGAGCTCCAGCTCTCCTCGTGTCTCTCTGAGTCCTGACTCCATCAGAGCTCCAGCTCTCCTCGTGTCTCTCTGAGTCCTGACTCCATCAGAGCTCCAGCTCTCCTCGTGTCTCTCTGAGTCCTGACTCCATCAAAGCTCCAGCTCTCCTCGTGTCTCTCTGAGTCCTGACTCCATCAAAGCTCCAGCTCTCCTCGTGTCTCTCTGAGTCCTGACTCCATCAAAGCTCCAGCTCTCCTCGTGTCTCTCTGAGTCCTGACTCCATCAAAGCTCCAGCTCTCCTCGTGTCTCTCTGAGTCCTGACTCCATCAGAGCTCCAGCTCTCCTCGTGTCTCTCTGAGTCCTGACTCCATCAGAGCTCCAGCTCTCCTCGTGTCTCTCTGAGTCCTGACTCCATCAAAGCTCCAGCTCTCCTCGTGTCTCTCTGAGTCCTGACTCCATCAAAGCTCCAGCTCTCCTCGTGTCTCTCTGAGTCCTGACTCCATCAAAGCTCCAGCTCTCCTCGTGTCTCTGAGTCCTGACTCCATCAAAGCTCCAGCTCTCCTCGTGTCTCTCTGAGTCCTGACTCCAATTGCTTCAGAAGTTTCCCTCCCAGGATTTACTGCTCGTACAAACACTGACTCTGAATCGTCCATCGGGCTGATTTCATTTGGAAAGGAAAAAGAAAAAGTCACGTAACGAGTCTGTCTTTTTCATTCACGCTTCATCTCCTTCTTCTTCCTGTTCAACGGACAGAAAATGTTTCACTTTGTTACAGCTTTCATCGAACATTATGGTCTGTCTGAACATTGAAATGTTGAGCACCATAACGTTTTATGTTAGAAATGTATAGTAGGGTCTCCAGCACATAGAAACTGCCGGATGCTAACCTGCAGATGTTGGGATATTTGCAGAATTGGTATAAGTTGCATTAAATAGCATATTTTCAATATCCGATATGGACATTTTTTGAGTGGTTTTGGGGGTTATTGAGGATATTGAATACATTTCAGCCATTTTCTATCCTGAAAATGGCAGTGTTAACCAGAGAGTGGCCATATTTGTACTCCTGGTGGGCTGATTTTGATGAATTTTGTGTAGATTTTCAAGTTTTTAGGCATTTCTTATCAGGAACATGGAAAGAAAATGCATTCAGCGCTCCCAATAACTTCCAAAACCTGTTCCAAAACTGTCCAAATAGTTATTGTGTGTATAAATTTATAATGCTAATTAACACAACTTGTGCTAATGTGCAAATTGCCCAATATATGCCGGTTAGCATCCGGCAGTTTCTATGTGATGGAGACCCAACACTGAAAACATTTAAACGTTTGGTATTAGCTTAGTTGAAAGCAATAATATTGGTTCAACTTAATATTATTGCTTTCAACTAAGCTAATACGTTTATGTGTAATCTGTTGACGTGATACATTTAATTAAAGTCCACGGTTCATTTTTTTTTCAGTGTACTAAACATGTCTATCAGAAAACGTTGGGGTACTCAACATGTCAGGGTTCACAGAGCTGTCAACCAGACGACTTAACCTCCACACTGTAAACCCTAAACAACAATCAATAAACAAAGGTTGGAGAGAAAGATTTATTTCCAACTATGACGGCACTCTGCAGAGCATCGGGGCATTCACATGCTCAGTAATTGAAGTCGTAATGTGGAAATGCGAATGCTGGAAAGATGCGTTGCTTTCCGAGTCCTGGATCTAATTTATCCAATTATTCCGACACCACATGAATGCACCCGAAAACCTTGCAACGCTCAATGAACTGAATCATAAATTGGATCCACTCCAACATTAAAGGAGTTCTTCTTTCTCCCCAAGCTGCTCCCTCTTGAAAATCAGACCTGTGGTGTTTCTGAGACCCTGCTGACTAACAAACATCACACATATTCATGAAAACACCTCAGAGTGAAGGTTCTGAATGCATTAACTGTGAAAACTCACCAGTAAACATCAGATTTGAGGGTATTTACTTTCCAAAGTTCTTCTTCTACAGTGGCCACTTTTCAACATTATAATGGATCTCTATTAATTATTGGGAATACTGAGTGTTCACTGTCTACCCACGGGTAATTACGCCTCATTCAGAAAGTCCCTCTGTGTAACCACTCAGAAGCACTTACTGAGGTGGAAGAGGACGAGGCGTTCAACAAGAAAGTCAATTACAGACAGGGTAACATCAAAGAGATCGAAGGAGCGAAGATCAGAGGGTTTCCCTTTAATGCAACGTGCACTTTGTTCTCATGGCAGCCGTCACCTTCAAGGATGGATCTTATATAAACAGCTTTTATCTCTACAGGTCTTTAAAGAGTCCTCTCCTGCTGATGTTCAGGTGTATATCAGTATGTAGTGTCTCTACTTTAAAGAGTCCTCTCCTGCTGATGTTCAAGTGTATATCAGTATGTAGTGTCTCTACTTTAAAGAGTCCTCTCCTGCTGATGTTCAGGTGTATATCAGTATGTAGTGTCTCTACTTTAAAGAGTCCTCTCCTGCTGATGTTCAGGTGTATATCAGTATGTAGTGTCTCTACTTTAAAGAGTCCTCTCCTGCTGATGTTCAGGTGTATATCAGTATGTAGTGTCTCTACTTTAAAGAGTCCTCTCCTGCTGATGTTCAGGTGTATATCAGTATGTAGTGTCTCTACTTTAAAGAGTCCTCTCCTGCTGATGTTCAGGTGTATATCAGTATGTAGTGTCTCTACTTTAAAGAGTCCTCTCCTGCTGATGTTCAGGTGTATATCAGTATGTAGCGTCTCTACTTTAAAGAGTCCTCTCCTGCTGATGTTCAGGTGTATATCAGTATGTAGTGTCTCTACTTTAAAGAGTCCTCTCCTGCTGATGTTCAGGTGTATATCAGTATGTAGTGTCTCTACTTTAAAGAGTCCTCTCCTGCTGATGTTCAGGTGTATATCAGTATGTAGTGTCTACTTTAAAGAGTCCTCTCCTGCTGATGTTCAGGTGTATATCAGTATGTAGTGACTCCACTTTAAAGAGTCCTCTCCTGCTGATGTTCAGGTGTATATCAGTGTGTAGTGTCTCTACTTTAAAGAGTCCTCTCCTGCTGATGTTCAGGTGTATATCAGTATGTAGTGTCTCCACTTTAAAGAGTCCTCTCCTGCTGATGTTCAGGTGTATATCAGTGTGTAGTATCTCTACTTTAAAGAGTCCTCTCCTGCTGATGTTCAGGTGTATATCAGTATGTAGTGTCTCTACTTTAAAGAGTCCTCTCCGACTGAACAGTCTGAAATAACTTCAGGGCGCTGAATGACGAAAACCTTAAACTGTTCTGAATCAATCAAAATGTTCTTAACGTCCTTTTTCACTTCACACTTCAAGATTACTGAAGCCAAAGACGACACGGCAAATATAATTACTGTTTCCACCAATTTGCACAGAAGATGAGAGTTTGAGACAAGACTTCCATCAACTGTGTTTATTTGGTTTGTCCTGATTTAGGGTACTGACTTTGAGTTCATCACTAAAACCTTGATGCAGCTTTATTTCACGATTGACTTGAAACAGCATCAATTTCCCCCAACATCCGTCATGATCTGATTCTACTTTTACTAAAGTACAAGATCTGAGTACTTCTACTTTCACTCAAGTACAAGATCTGAGTCCTTCTACTTTTACTCAAGTACAAGATCTGAGTACTTCTACTTTTACTCAAGAACCAGATCTGAGTCCTTCTACTTTTACTCAAGTACAAGATCTGAGTACTTCTACTTTCACTCAAGTACAAGATCTGAGTACTTCTACTTTTACTCAAGAACCAGATCTGAGTCCTTCTACCTCTGGATGTAATTTAAAAACCTACAGCCGCACCTGAGAGGAAGTGACTGTCAGAACAAAGGTTGAGGATAAATCTGCAGCACATAATTCAGAATGAATCCGATTGAACGTTTGAATGTGTTTCCCCGGAGGCACTGAGGGATCTCATGTGAGCAGCTCAGGGCCACAGCATGTTGGTAATGAGCAGCTCAGGGCCACAGCATGTTGGTAATGAGCAGCTGTTATCAAAGAGCGAGGGTGACATTGGGAAAGATGAAGAGCAACACTCGAGAGATGATGAGTTTATTAGAGCAACCCGAGAACACCCAAACACTGAAGAGGCTCTGATGTTTGTCATCGTTATCTGATTACAACGTCCTCCTCTCTCAAAGACGCTGCACAGACTTTTCTTCATGGCAGTCAGACCTTAACAATAACTACATTTCCAGAGACATTTCTTTTTTCTCTACTGTTACATAAAACATGTCTATTTATCCAGTGAACAGTTTTACCTAGTCTACCTCGAATAGCTCCCTGCTGCAAACTGAATTATTGATGTTGGTTCCATATCCTGAGTGTGACTTATACTTTTACTTCAGCAGGATAATCTCCACATATTAAAACACTTTCTGAAGTAAAACGTTAGGCTATAAAGGAACTACAGCTAGGTCACATGACTTCAAGTACCACCGCTAAGCTAAAGGTGGCTAATATTGGGCTATAAAGGAACTACAGCACGGTCACATGACTTCACATTACCACCGCTAAGCTAAAGGTGGCTAATGTTGGGCTTTAAAGGCACTACAGCACGGTCAGATGACTTCAAGTACCACCGCTAAGCTAAAGGTGGCTAATGTTGGGCTATAAAGGAACTACAGCACGGTCACATGACTTCACGTCACCACCGTTAAGCTAAAGGTGGCTAATATTGGGCTATAAAGGAACTACAGCACGGTCACATGACTTCACGTCACCACCGCTAAGCTAAAGGTGGCTAATGTTGGGCTATAAAGGAACTACAGCACGGTCACATGACTTCACGTCACCACCGCTAAGCTAAAGGCGGCTAATGTTGGGCTATAAAGGAACTACAGCACGGTCACATGACTTCACGTCACCACCGCTAAGCTAAAGGCGGCTAATGTTGGGCTATAAAGGAACTACAGCACGGTCACATGACTTCACTTCACCACCGCTAAGCTAAAGGAGGCTAATGTTGGGCTATTTTAGTTTTAACTTTCCACACACAACACACTGGGATCTATTTAAAAGGACCCAGCCAACTTTATTAAATCCAGTTTAAAAAGATAGATTTGCTGACAGAATGAGTTATTGTCATATAAATGTTCCTGGCAGTCCATTTTGATTCCTTAATATCATCCTCACCTTCTCTCAGGAGGCCTTTTCATTCTCCTTCAGTCAGAGAGAGACATAAAACTCTTTTATTCCCCCGGTTAGGAACGTTAGCACAATGAGTTGAATTGTTGAGGTACATATTGATCAGTGTCTTCTGTTGTAAGGCAGATTCTAATGAGTTGTATTGGTTGTTTAAAGCATTTAGATGAGTCTTCTTCAGGCCTCATCGTGTGTTCTGTGCCACATGTGCTATTTACAGGGTTCTGTTTGGCCGTTATGAGAAATACAGTGACCTTGACTTCACCTCTTGGGCTCAACGCCATCAATCACTTCATTTTATTTGTGATTATCTCTTCATTATCTCACATCGCCTCGTCCTTGTAGAGTCCTCTGACACTCGCTCTGTACGAATAAAGAAACACGGCTGACATCAAATCCAGACTGAGGGTTGTATTTGATTGAGTAGATAAATAAAAACATTCAAGACTGAGTGTATTTGTTGGTAAGCAGAACCACCATCTTCAGAATGAATGGATGCACTCAGACCACAGAAAGCTGTTAAACTAAGTCATTATACCGGGCAAATAAACATACGTCTGTACCAATAATGATTGAATTTAAATGAGACACTCGTTAGCGAAGCAGAGCAGGCCCACCTCTTTCCTAATGTCATAATCATCTGCTCCAGAGGATCCAAATATCAAGACTAATAACCCGTTAACATTTGAGCACTGTGTGCTGATATCAGAGAGCTGTCCATTCAGCCTCAAACTGAAGATCATTTCCTTGATTTATATCTCCTATTAACAAAAAAGGTGAAACTGTAACGACCCAAAGAACAGATTCAGAGTCAATAGAGATGGGTGTAAGGTTGTGTAACACATGTGCCTCTGACTGCAGAGAGCTATAAGTGGATACAAGCACCAAACATTTACAAACATTTCCCTTTGGGGTCCTTTATTTAAAAAAGCCTGTCGGCCACTTGAATTTCCAAACGTGCGTCTATCTTCCAAGATGGCCGCCATTTCCAGCAGTATTTTACAACAGAACTTTAACCCATACTTGCCAACCCTCCCGATTTTCGCGGGACACTCCCGATTTCATTGCCCTCTCCCGGTTTCCTCCCAGGGTCACATTTCTCCCGCATTTCTCCCGATTTCTGACAAAATCAGATTTACATTTACTCAGGACTGTTTCCACTCGGACTTTAATACAGCTACACCATTGTTTGGTTTCCATGGTAGCACGCGCAACTGAAAGTCTGAGAGGGTGAGGAAGATAGTCACAGAAAACAGAACAAGAATCGACAACTCCACCCTCTGCTCACTCCTTTCCTGTCCAGCCCACACTATGCTCCATCAAGGATGCTGCTACAGGCCGCAAGGCAGTGCACTTAGAACTCCAATAAGCATGGTAATGTTAATCTAATACAGCTCCCCGCGGTGGTTTTCAAATCCTCCCGATTTCTGAGGTCTCAAGGTTGGCAAGTATGCTTTAACCACTGGATCCATTTTGATGATTTTGATATTTGGTTATATGTTTTATGGGGAGGTCAAATGTACATTTAAGAAAGCTTGTTTTGTGTAATTTTAAACACAACATTTACAAATGAATACCCTAAATCAGTGCTTCTCACACTTTTGTCAGTAATGTACCCCCTTTGAAACCTTTGCTCAGCCAAGTTCCCCCTGACCGACCCGAACATTTTTGATAGAAACAGCTTAAATAAATGATTACAATAGTGATGTTCCATCAGTGTGTGATTCAGGAATTACAACAAACTAAGGATATTTTCAAAAAATAACAGAACGAAATGTAACACATTTCCAAGGAGTTTTTCAATTGAAGTAACATATGTTTAACAAACCAATGAAGACAATGATATTATGAAAAACCATAAAATACACACCCCCTAGGTGGTTCTAGGAATATTTTATACAAAATTGTGTTTTCTATTTAACTTATTGTACTAAGATTATTTTTGTAATCATGCATGTTTTTTTTATCTCACGTACCCCCTGCAGTACCCCCAACGTACCCCTAGCGGTCCGCGTAACCCCATCTGAGTATCACTGCCCTAAAACACTGGATTATTTCCCCAAAACATACATTATAACGATGTTTTAAACCCAACAGGAACTATAATTGGATTTCCGTGTTTAATATACCAAACATTGACACAGTGTGATCCTATAGTCACATTTATTCTTAAAGATAACAGTAAATTGGATAAATGCCAAATCCAGTGCACCGTTTGAGAGACATGATATAATATGTCCTGACATCAGTAGATACACATCTTTAAATGTACTCACTCCTGGAACCTGCAGCTGCATAACGCTCTCCAGGTGAGACCAACAAGGGAACATCTGCACCGGCCATGAGATTCTGACCTGCTTCCACACCTGGCTAAGTTCATTTTGACATATCTGCCACGGATCATCTTCCTCTGTCTATTCCAACTCTGCAGGACTCTAGTTGATGTACTGTTGACTGACTCCTTAACCCTTGTATGGTGTTCGGGTCTGTGGGACCCGTTTTCATTATTTAGCTAAAGAAAAATGATATGATAAATTATTTTTTCAAACCCACACTCAATGGCCTTGGCTCATTTTCTGTGAAGATCATATATCAGAACACATTTTCAATGACCACCCCCCCCCCTAGACATTTACATTACATGCAGGGTGTTCGGAGCATGGATGTATAGTAAGAACTGGATGCAGCGTGGGAGGCGGGGTCTCGTTCTTTCCTATGAGAGCTGCTCGTTGGCGCATGAGGACGAAATGGCCCAACTTTTGAGAGAGCGAAACGTCACAGATTACCCAGCATGCCTGGCTGTCAGAGCAGAAGAACCCGTATGTGCGCTCACAGAGCATGCGCCCCTTAAGCCCCGCCTCCTGTCATTAAGCCCCCCGAGCTCCCACTCTCGGCTCAGTAGAATGAATGGAGACAGAAAATAAATCTAGATTCGGCTTTTAGTGCATTTTGCAACTTTAAGGACCGAATGATTCTAATAAGGGCTATAATAACATAGTTCATACTGGGTAGTTTAATTAGTTAAAACAAAATATCCGCTGATTTACAGATGTCTCTTTCGCCATGTTAGTCAATGGGGAAAAGTCTTTCTGGGCCGAGTGACGTCACGGACTGATACGGAAGTTGTAGTACCGCCGTTTGGACACAATGAATATTTTCATCGGAGTCCCCACTCCCTGGGGGCTTGGTTCGGGCCTTCTGTGTGTGTGTGTGTATGTGTGTGTGTGTGTGTGTGTGTGTGTGTGTGTGTGTGTGTGTGTGTGTGTGTGTGTGTGTGTGTGTGTGTGTGTGTGTGTGTGTGTGTGTGTGTGTGTGTGTGTGTGTGTGTGAGACTGTTGTGTGTGTGTGGTGTGTTTCTGCTCCCGCTCAAGGTTGCAACATTGTTGATAAAGTCAAGCACCGACTCCCGTCTGCTCTCACATTCCCGCATTAGGTTTTGAGGGAACCAATCTTGATTTGTTTCACATTTTATCCCAGCTGCACATTTAGGGCGAGACACAATAAATAAGGCTTCGCCAGTTTGTGTTCTTATCACAGCTGATCGAGATGGCCAAAAGATTCTCTGCTCAGAGCGCCTTCAAATGATTCTGGGGAGAGAGAACCATTGGATGATGATGTCGAGGAAGAGGAAGATGTGAGTCTGAGAGTGAAGAAGAGGATGAGATGGAGCCACAGGAGCAGCCGGTCAGCGGGCAACAAGCAGCTCTTTCATTCATTAATGTGATCCAACTAATGTGAAAGGGAAAATATTAACCATGAGTGATTCTACCATTTAGGGTACATTCCATGTCCATTGATGTCCATTGATGATAATTATAATTATTCTAACTATTTTCTTCTAAAATATCATATTTTGCTTATTATTGGAAAGCATGTTATAATATCACACAAACATTATGTGCTTCATTTAGCTTGAAATGTGTCATGATGTTCTTAAATTGTCAGTTTTTGCTATGTCTGTTTTTCAGTTGAGGGTCTCTTGGTTTAAAAAAAAAAATGAATAAAAACCATTCAAGTAAATTAAAAAAAGTATTCATTTATTTCAAAAGTCTAAATACTAAAGAATAATAATATTTTTTTAATTGATTTCCTCCTTTAAATAATTTAAATATCTTAATATACATATATGAATGTCCGTAAAAGTTCTGTCGACTATGTTACTAACAGACCTCCCCCCTTAAACTCAAAAATGGTTTGTCCCAATACCATGTCACCAGCATCACATGGTGCCATGCTCCTCTTTGGCAGACATTTTGAACACACTGTGGAGTGTCCTCTAACTTTTTACAATATTTGATGTATAATAGCACATTGTCAATGAGTCTATTAATTGACCATCAACAATGTTACGTACATTGTCATGGTTTACAATTGTTTAATGATTTTAATTCAATTATATGTTCAAATGTGATGTTAACCTGTTCAAGAAAATGACATGTGGTCATCCAGGCAAGGCCATTGAAATGATGGGTCAAAATGGGGGAATTGTCGACTAGGTTTCCCAGTACTGTAATAACTGTAGTAACTTAGTTGACAGGTAACCTAGTTGACAATTTGTATGGCATGTAGACGTCATTATCAATTGAATTCTGCACTTCTGCCTTGAAATGAACAAAGTGCTGATGGTGTCCAGTAAACTATGTTATTTGCATCAAATGTTTGACTTTCATTGTCAACACCTCATTTTTTAAAATGTAAAATATCTAAAATAGTGCTTCTGATATCCTTTAGTATAATGTACACAGGTTGGAGTTTTACATCTCTTAAAACTATCAAAATGACCTGTATGGTAGTTTTATAATGCAACATATCCTTAATGACAGCTGAACGTATCACATGAAAAAACAAAACTTTAATACAATTATTTTTCAAACTTTAAAAAGTCTTTGGATATACGGTCGAATAGACTCAAGAGCCTTTCAAATGTGATGTGACTTGAAGTGCAGGACTCAAATGATTGTAATGACATCAAGTTTGTCCGTAACATAGTTGACAAACTGAGTAGTGAAAACATCCTTTCCCTTAAAATAAATGAATGTTTACGCTTTGCAACTAGTGGATATGTTACACTGAGGAATATACTAACTTGAACCACTGATTGTTCTATTGAGAAAGAACACTTTGTTGATGTGAAATGCACCCGAAATGATAGAATCAGTCACATGCTGTTTAGATTGCTTGTAATTGAGATTAAGTAAACATCTGTTGAGTATTTGAACATACAATTGTTTGATTGTGTTGACTTGAAGCCCAGAAAGGCAGCGGGTCGACCAGACCCACGAACACTGGCTGAGTAACAACAATATGAACGCCACACCAGGGTCAAACAAAGAGATTGTATTTGATGATGAGATCTTTCTTGTGAGTAAACACCTGGAATCATACGCTCCTGTTTGCAGTCTTTTGTCCCAAAACGACACCGTTATTAGAATCATTACTTCAATTAGCAATGTTTTAATTCCAAATCTGAAAAAGCACTGTACTTCTTTCCGCATTGAGGCCAAGTTGTTGCATGCCCAGTGCCAGATCTGAGTCCTTCTTCCACCTCTGGGAGGCTTTATCCTGCAGACACATGACAGCAGGGGTGGATCCTAATTGGCTACAGTCCACTGGTTTCCCTCCCTCTCAGTGGAGACTGCTTCAGGCGACTCTGATCCTCTCCTGGTCACAAACAGGATGTGTTAGCAGGGGTCTGATGAAGGTCTGACCTCCAACAGGCGGTGCAGAGTAGTAGTAGTACAACCTTTATTTATCCAGGAAAATCAATTAAGAACAAATTCTTATTTACAATGATGACCTGACAGGAGGCAAAGGCTTCCTGAGGGGATGGGGTTTGGGAGGAAAACAAATAAAAAGACAGACGCCGGGCACTGCAGAACCCAGGAGACAACACAAACACATAGAGCAAAGATGACAGGCATAGCAGTTAAACATATAACAACTCTAAAACAATATTGCTGTGGTTCAACCAGTCATTACAATCAGCATCAGGCAAAGCAGCTGCATGTGTGTACCAGGGTGTCTGTAATAGTGACATTGAAGGTGCGGGGGGAGACAAAGGTTTTCATTTTCAACGTTTTTTGAATGACATTCCAGCTTTCTGCTGCTGCAAACTGAAAGGCGGAGCGGCCAAAGGATGTATGGGCTTTGGGGATCTTTAGCAGGATGCTTGTAGCTGACCGGGTGTTGTGCGTCGGGGGTGGGCGGAGTTTCAGTAATTGTGTGAGGTAGAAGGGGGTGAGGCCTAGTGTTTTGTAAACAAACATCAGCCAGTGGATGTTGCATCTGGTCTCAAGAGAGGGCCAGTTAGCCAGAGAGTACAGGTCACAGTGGTGTGTCCTGTAGGGGGCATTGGTGGCGAAGCGGATGGCGGAGTGATACAGAACGTCTAAATGATCTAGAGCTCCTTTACACCCCGAGCGGTAGATGGTATCGCCGTAGTGGAACAGAGGAAGGACAGTCATCTGGACCAGAGAGAGTTTAGCAGATGAAGTGAATGAGGAGCGAGTCCTATATGGAAAGCTGAGTCTAGCTTTAACCTTGGTCTGAATTTTGGAGAGATGTTCTGAGAATGACAGATTACTGTCAATCCAAAATCCAAGGTATTGATAAGATTGAACTATTTCGAGGTCCCGGCCATCGGCCGTCACAATAGTGCCAGTTTGGGAGGCACCACTGCGGCCAAACCACATGATCTTGGTTTTAGTGGTGTTCAGGACCAGGCCGAGGGCAGAGAGATGGGACTCTCTGAAAACTATCCTGAAGAGTTTTCAGTATCTGGGGAAGGGCCAGCAGTGTACAGAATCGTGTCATCAGCATATAGGTGGATAGAGGAGTTGCCCACTGATTTCTCCATGTCATTTATATTGAGAATAGGATGGGTGCTAGAATAGAGCCTTGTGGTACTCCCTTAGAGATGGATAGGGGCTGTGTCATCAGATTTTCAGATTTTACACACTGGGTGCGCATGGACAGGTAGTTTTCAAACCAGGCTATCGATTGGTTAGTGACACCAATGCATCTAAGCTTTCCCAGAAGCAGTGTCGAATGCTTTGGCAAGATCGATGAAAATGGCAGCACAGTATTGTCTGGAGTCAAGGGCATTGATGATATCATTTAGGACTTTGAGAGTCGCCGTCTCACACCCATGTCCTGCACGGAACCCAGACTGCATGTCAGATAGTATGTTGTAAGTCTTCAGAAATCATGTTAGCTGTTTGCAAACTAACTTTTTGAACACTTTCGCTATACAGGGTAGAATGGATATTGGAGGATAGCAGTTGGGGTCAGCATGGTTTCCCCCATTAAACAAAGGTTGCACTAAGGCTGCCTTCCAGGCAGAAGGTATCACTGCTGTCTGTATGGACAGATTACAAAGGTGGGAGATAGCTTCTGCAATAATCGGGGCTGCAACTTTAAAAAAGAAGGGGTCTAGCCCATCAAGACCTGCAGGTTTGTTGGGGTCAAGTTTGCTAAGGACCTCCAGCACATCGTTCTCACTAACTTCCTGTAGGCAGAAGCTGTGACATGGGGCTGCGCTAGAGGGGCTGGGTGGCGGAGTGTTGGTGGGGGGCTTAGGAGGCGCTATAGAGCCAAATAGGTTCCCACATTTAACAAAGTGCTGGTTAAAGAGCTCTGCTATGCGTTCATTACCGGTGACTACTGTGTCCTCAACAACGAGGGAGTTAGGGAGATGAGAGGATGGGGGTTTATTCTCTATCTCTTTCACTGTTTTCCAGAATGTCCTTGGATTGGATCCACAGAGGTTGAATTGATTATGGAAGTAATCAACCTTGGCTTTGCGGATAGCCTGTATAGATTTATTTCTAATTTTCCTGAATGATAGCCAATCGTCGTGGGATTTTGAGAGACGAGCCCTGCGCCAGGTGGAGTTCTTGAGCTGAAGCAGTTCAGCTAAATCTCGGTTAAACGAAGGACTGCATCGGTTTTTTATCCTAATTTATTTTATGGGAGCATGTTTATTGATTACTATACTAAAGGAGTCATAAAAGAAGGACCATGCAGCATCGATGTCAGGGATCAAGCTAATTCTGTCCCACTTGATAGCGGCCAGGTCGTAGAGGAAGGCTTGTTCGTCGAAATGTTTCAGTATTCGTCTGAGTGGTAAGAACTGGCTGTTTAATTATGCCACCATTACGAATGCAGCCAATAAGACAGTGGTCACTGAGATCGCTACAGAAGACGCCAGTTTTGTACCTGTCAGGGTTATTTGTGAGGATGACATCAAGGAGGGTGGCTTTTTCTGGATTGTTGGTGTCATACCGTGTAGGAGTAAGGATAATCTGCGAGAGATTAAGAGAGTCCCATTGTTTTTGGACCTGCGCAGGAGGGTTGAGCATGTCCCAGTTTAGATCCCCCAGTAGTACAAACTCAGAATGAGTGTGGGGTGCCAGGAGGGTGCTGAGAGCAGGTAGGGTACATGCTGGGCAGAGGGTGGGCGATAGCAGCCAGCGACTGTCCGTGTAGAGCTATTTGCCAGTTTAATGGTTACGATAAGTAGGTCAAATTGTTTGGGGACAGATTTACTAGTGTCGATAGAACACTGGAGGTGTTGCTTTGTGAATATAACTACTCCACCAGCTTTAGATGATCTATCCTGCCTAAATACATTATAACCAGCGATGCCGATGTCAGAGTCTGGGATATTCTTCTTCAGCCAAGACTCAGTGATGACAAGTACCTCCGGATTTGAGCTGTGAACGAGTACTTTTATCTGGTCAATTTTTATCAGTAAGCTTCTAGCATTTACATGTAGAAAACCTAAAGCTTTGCGAGAGCAGAAGTCAGGGAAACTCAGATCGTTGTGACAAAAGTTGACATCAGGGCACAGGTCAGAACTAGGGCTACATACAAAAGAAGGTCCAGGATGAACATGCACATTGCCCGATATCATCAGTAATAATACAATCAGGGCACGGCCAAGAGCTAGCAGTGAGTCACAATGCCTAGTTTGTTTTGTGCGCACAATGACAGTGGAATGTAATGTAATCATCTCGTGTAGAGACCTCATAATCACACAAGATAGTAGTGGCATGGTGTCAGAGTTTATGTTTGGCGTTAGCCCAAGGAACCTGAATATCAGCAACGGGTCATAGTCTCTGCCTACTGTATGGATACAGTTTGTTACGCAGGTGGGCAGCACTGCTGATGTTAAGTGCGTCGGTTCACATTTGTTATGTGCAGGAGGGGCTGAGGGGGTGAGGGGGTGGGGAGGCGGCGAATAACGCAAAGAAAAAGCAGTACAGTTTGGGATTAGCCATTGTTAGTCCAGTGAAGGTAGGAAGCAGCACTCACCCAGAGGTCAACAGTCCTTGGTATCAGTATATAATATCGATAGTTCGTGGTTATCCAGAGGTTAGCAGTCCGTAGTCCAGCAAGCTAACTGGTTGGTTAGCTAGCAGGTAGCTAGCAGCAGGGCAGGTGAGAGCAAGCCTCAGCTACAACAGCACAGCAGAGCAGAGCAGGTGAGAGCAGGCCTCAGCTACAGCAGCACAGCAGAGCAGAGCAGGTGGAACCAGGCCTCAGCTACAGCAGCAGAGCAGAGCAGGTGGAACCAGGCCTCAGCTCCAGCAGCACAGCAGAGCAGAGAAGGTGGAACCAGGCCTCAGCTACAGCAGCACAGCACAGCAGAGCAGAGCAGGTGGAACCAGGCCTCAGCTACAGCAGCAGAGCAGAGAAGTTGGAACCAGGCCTCAGCTCCAGCAGCACAGCAGAGCAGAGCAGGTGGAACCAGGCCTCAGCTCCAGCAGCAGAGATGAAGAGAGGAGGAGGAGGAGCTGTAGGTAAACCAGAGCAGAATATTCTTTATTTACTGAATACCTCCATGTTAACACAACCCGCCAACTTTACCACAGATCAGCAGATAACTCACTGCTTCATTTGTTAGCAGCTGCGGAGTCTGTTTTTCCTGCACTGGTTGTTTTATTTGTCGACCTTTTCCATCACAACAAATATGTCAGCACTGTTCTTGTTGTACATGGTTCATTGCGATTATTATACTTCGCTTTGGATAAAAGCATCAACTAAATGTAATGTTTATGCCGATGTTTAAGCCCTTTCAGATTGAACATCTTGTTTTTTAAGGGGTACACACATTGCAATCAATAAAAGCAACGACATTAATAGAAAAACAAACATATTCAACCAATAAATGGACTGATGGTCATCTACGGTTCCTATTGGTCTGAAAACAGGAAATCAAAGCATTCTAAAACTTACAAACTCTCGATATTTGGTTTCTTAAAAGCGGGCGATTGTCTTTCCGTTGATATTTACAACTCCTGCAGAATAACCAAGACTTCTGGAAACACATCTGGATCTGGCAGGACTTCCTCTGTCATGAGATCAGAAATTAAACCGAGCAAAGCTCCCTGAGCAGGTCAGAAAAAGTCTTTAAATATGTAACACTGGGTAAGGTGGGAGTGTGGAGGAATTAGTACACAGCTTCATTTTGACATATCCCAGCAGGAGAAGCCCAGGAGGAACTAATCTGTGTGTGTGTGTGTGTGTGTGTGTGTGTGTGTGTGTGTGTGTGTGTGTGTGTGTGTGTGTGTGTGTGTGTGTGTGTGTGTGTGTGTGTGTGTGTGTGTGTGTGTGTGTGTGTGTGTGTGTGTGTGTGTGTGTGTGTGTGTGTGTGTGTGTGTGTGTGTGTGTGTGTGTGTGTGTGTGTGTGTGTGTGTGTGTGTGTGTGTGTGTGTGTGTGTGTGCAGCAGCATTTTGTTGTACAGCGCATTAACACTGGGGGGGGGGGGGGGATTGCATTTTCTAAGTGTGTGTATTTGTAGCATTCTGCCGTCATCTGTCCCCACACCACAATGTGGTGAAACGCTGCAAATGCAATGTCCAGAAACCTGTTAGAGAGACACAGAATATAGAGAGCCTCATTTATTCACCTGTATGCATTTTTTATTCTCATTAGGCTGTAAATACTGCATGCAAATGTCACTAGAGAAAGTATCCAACAAAAGTAATTCATCAAGTGCGTTAAATGAGAAGGTGGGAAAAGTATAATCTGACAGAACAAAATAATACACGCTTTTAAAAAAGCACTAAAAGGTCTTTACTTATTTCATTCAGTGTTCCTTGCTGTGTAAGGGGTTCATGTACTTTCTGTTAATGGGAGATCGTTTTAGCACACAGAACTAGAGCAGTAACTACGCTACGCTGCTGCAAAGCTAGGCTTTATTCAAGCATTACTAATATTAAATGTGTCGCAGGTCCAAATTGCACCACTTGAGTCACCAGAAATACACCCAAAACGTTTGAAGAGCCCGCAGACTCCAGAAGCTTTCTCAAAGTGTTCAATTCTTTGTGTTATTTTCCGAACATTTTCCACAGATTATCCTGATGCGAAGTGGTGGGGACAAAATGATGATAAAATAAGATAAAATGTACTTTATTAATCCCAATTTGGGGTAAAACAAAACAAGGCATTTCACATAATAACACATTTAAAGAGTAGAAATAAGCAATTCTAAAATATAAACATCACAAAACAGAAATAGAAATAAACCAGCATGACAGAGTAAGAAAGATATACCGATGACCGATTTGTCTGACACATAAAAACACAACATTGGCCATTTCCAAAATGGGACATGTTCCCAGCATCCCCAGTTTAAAGGATGCCTATGGTTGTGGTTCTGTATTGTCTCTGTGTAAGCTGCGTTGAGCCCAGGAAGAACAGCTGCTGTCATGCATGAGTTAATGATAATCGGGACAAATAAATGATCAATCAAACAAACCCTGACGCTGGTGCCTGGAGCCGAGGAGAGCTCAACTACAGTAATACCCCAAATATAAAACAAACAAACAAACATGAGCAACGAGACGAGACGAGAGCGGAGACGACGGGCTTTCTGGGATATTTGGACCCTTCCTTGTTTCTCAGCTTCAATTAACTTCTTCTTGTTGGAGTGTAGTGGAGAGTAACAGTCAATTAGTGTCCACTGCGAATCCTGAGGGGGAAGCTTAACGAGCTCAAATCCAGACGGAGGTCATTTTTAGAGCTCAGTGAATTCAGTCAGGGCTTTATCTGCAGCTGCTTTCTGTCTCAGGCTCTGATTCATATAAAGATATTGCTCTAATGATATTACGGCACAAACATGATCCTAGACTTTTGTACCTTTAGGGCAATTTCACCCTATTTTAGCATCTGATTGCAATCATCATTGTGTAAAAGTATGAATAATTTAGTGAGAACAGTGTCGGAGAGGAAAATAACAATTCAATGTTGAGAGCGACCGGGTGCACAGACGTCATAGAGAGAAACCGTATTTGGGATTTAATGTGTCATTCGTACGGAGACCGACAGGTGCTTCAGCGGCGAGGCGATGCAAATATAAAAACACACATTTTCCAAAACACATGCAAGTGAAACAAAAATGATGCTAGGTAGCTAATGTTGAGCTATAAAGGAACTACAGCACGGTCACATGACTTCACGTCACCACCGCTAAGCTAAAGGAGGCTAATGTTGGGCTATAAAGGAACTACAGCACGGTCACATGACTTCACGTCACCACCGCTAAGCTAAAGGAGGCTAATGTTGGGCTATAAAGGAATTACAGCACGGTCACATGACTTCACGTCTCCACCGCTAAGCTAAAGGAGGCTAATGTTGGGCTATAAAGGAACTACAGCACGGTCACATGACTTCACGTCTCCACCGCTAAGCTAAAGGAGGCTAATGTTGGGCTATAAAGGAATTACAGCACGGTCACATGACTTCACGTCTCCACCGCTAAGCTAAAGGCGGCTAATGTTGGGCTATAAAGGAATTACAGCACGGCCACATGACTTCACATTACCACCGCTAAGCTAAAGGAGGCTAATGTTGGGCTATAAAGGAACTACAGCACGGTCACATGACTTCACGTCACCACCGCTAAGCTAAAGGAGGCTAATGTTGGGCAATAAAGGAACTTCAGCACGGTCACATGACTTCACGTCACCACCGCTAAGCTAAAGGAGGCTAATGTTGGGCTATAAAGGAACTACAGCATGGTCACATGACTTCACGTCACCACCGCTAAGCTAAAGGCGGCTAATGTTGGGCGTGATGACGTTTAGTCGTCTCATTTAGACACTTGTTAGCAACCTCTGTTTTTAAATCCACCAGTGGGGTTGACGTTTAGTTGTAGAACAAACATCTCTTCAGCTTGTGTTAACCACAGACCTTATTTCAGGATAGCAACTTAACACTTACCTGCTGAAATTCACACACTGCACAGAGTTTACAGTATTTAATTTGGCGGTGCACTCCCAGATGGACTGTCCACTCCAAGTAGGGAATGAGTCCTTACCCCAAGTGAAGGAGTTCAATTATCGGGGTCTTGTTCTCGAGTGAGGGAACAATGGAGCGTGAGATGGGCCGGAGAACCGGAGCAGCGGGAGCGGTACTGCAGTCGCGGTACTGCAGTCGCTTTACCGCATCGTTGTGACGAAAAGGGAGCTGAGCCAGAAGGCAAAGCTCTCTGTCTACCGGGCCATTTCCGTTCCTACCCTCACCTATGGTCATGAAGGATGGCTCATGACCAGTGTTGGGACTAACGCGTTACTGTAACGCCGTTATTTTTGGCAGTAACTAGTACTCTAACCCATTACTTTTTAAATTCAGTAACTCAGTTACCGTTACTACATGGTGCGTTACTCTGTTACTGCGTTAGTTTTTTTATATAGTCAACAGCCAGGCGAACAGAGATGAGAACTGTACTTAAGTACAGTACCTGAGTAAATGTACTTCGATACTTCCTGTGTCACATGCGGAGACGGGCTGTGGGCGTGTTTGTGTTGTTTACTAACAAGACTATCATGGCGGCGGCGGAGCTCAAGTCTAGTTTCTTCACCTGGAGATATTCTCACTACTTCACTTTTGTCGAGCACAAAGAAAAGAAAGTTTCTGTTAAATGTAAGTTGTGTCCTGGCGGGTCAAAGATCCTATCTACTGCCCAAACCAGTAATTCAAATCTCTTAAAACATCTGCAAAAACAACATGCTGGGACGAAGCTAGTAGCTAAGACCGGCACAGGCCCAGACTCATCCAACGCCACTCCACCTCCACCTAAGCAACAGCGGCTGGATTTTAACCAAGGGACTGCTAGCCAGGGAAAAGTCGATAAAGCCATTGCACGGTATGTTGTAGAACACATGCAGGCTATTGCTACAGTGGAGTCACCCGCTTTCAGGGAGCTAGTTAGCATGATACCATGTCCGGGCGGCACACAGCATATGGAACGGAAAACTTTTTCCAACTACCTGGAGAAAGAATATACAAAAATGGAAAGCCAGCTAATATCGATGCTATCCAGATTGCATATAATGCATGTCAAGTTGATCAACAGATTGTATTATTCTCCAATGCAATAACAGTACTGAAATAAAGGCTATAAGGGCATTAATGGGAGCCCTTTTTTTAAGTAACTAAAACGTTACTTTTCACAGTAACGCATTACTTTTTGGTGTAAGTAATCAGTAAAGTAACTGAGTTACTTTTGAAATGAAGTAACTAGTAATGGTAACTAGTTACTGGTTTTCAGTAACTAGCACAACACTGGTCATGACCGAAAGAACGAGATCGCGGATACAAGCGGCCGAGATGGGTTTTCTCCGCAGGGTGGCTGGCGTCTCCCTTAGGGATAAGGTGAGAAGTTCGGTCATCCGGGAGGGACTCGGAGTTGAACCGCTCCTCCTTCGCGTCGAAAGGAGCCAGTTGAGGTGGTTCGGGCACCTAGTTAGGATGCCACCTGGGCGCCACCCTAGGGAGGTGTTCCAGGCACGTCCAGCTGGGAAGAGACCAAGGGGTAGACCTAGGACCAGGTGGGGGGATTATATATCTTCGCTGGCCTGGGAGCGCCTTGGGATCCCCCAGTCAGAGCTGGTTGATGAGGGGACAGGAACGTTTGGGGCTCTCAGCTGGAACTGCTACCTCCGCGACCCGACCACGGATAAGCGGGAGAAGATGGGTGGATGGACTTAGAATTGTACCCGACTTGAGACACAGCAGTCCTGATTGATCTAACGTTGAACTTCATAATAATCATCTGAGACCTCTCTCTCTCAATGTAAGTAAATGGAAAAAGTATTTCTGGCTTGACGGTTTGACCACAAAGAGAATTGTCTTCAAAGCCCGGCGCACTTGGAGCTTGATTTTCCCCTCTGACTGCAGCTGAGTCGTGCTGGATGTTTAATTCCCACTGGGTCTAATATACTGAGCAGTGAGTTCTGAATCAAAGCACAGACAGAAGTGGTGACCGCTGGTTTGTGACAGGACTTTAAAACACTTTAAACTGAGATACGTGGCTCGTTAGTGCTGCTACGCTCATATCCACAATGCATCTCACGGACTGTTGGTCCCTGTTGGTCAGATTTCTGCTTTCATCTGACATGATCTGATGCCTTTGTTTCAGACAGTGGAGAAACGAGAGAAGCTTCTGAGTGCGTGAAGGAGCTACGGTCCAATATATGATTAAATCAGCAGAAATAAACAGTCAGTTGTACCTCACATCCCCGTTCTCCACATGGAGGAAATGTACTGAACACAGATACATTTGTGTAGCTCCAAGTTTGCAGAAAGTGAATTTAAAGTTGTTTTTATGCACACACATTCTTGTTTCTCTCTACCTCCCTTTCTGTGAACAAATGAAGATAAACCATCCGAGAACAGGTGTGTCGTATCGTGATGTTGACTAAACAGCAGGATTATTACCCCGGTGGATTGGGTTGCTCGCAATAAATGTCAGTTTTAAATGGGCAGTTTAATCTTGAAAATAGACACTCATTGCTCTGCTTTTCTTATCACACAAGATTAGGTCAGAACCCTAGAGAGGGCGACGAGAAAGAACAGTCATACATTATATTTAGAGAGTGCTTTTAAAAGGTGCTTAGAGACACTTATAGATATTAAAATTCATAAATTAGAGGGTGGTTTTGGTGATGTGCTTGATATGGTTTTCAAAGGAGACGTTGCTGTCAAAAATGACTCGGAGGTTGCTGATTTGTGGGGAGGTTTTTTTGGTTGAGGGATTTGTCAGATTTATCACCGTTGAGTGTGAAGAGGTTGTTTTGCATCCAGGATTTTATTTCAGTGAGGTGAAAGTGGAGAGGGTTGCAGTGATGGATTTTGTTGAGGTGTAGAGTTGGACATCGTCAGCGTAGAAGTTGTTGGAGCAGATATCTCTGCTCCGCGCCGATCCTATATGAGTTTGTTTTAAAAGAAGGAAAACTCAAAACAGCCAGGATAGAGGTTAAACAATAATCTGTTTTAATGATAAACGGTAAGAATACAATACACTTCTCAAAGGGGTAGGCCCACCCCTGCCCTGGTCCTAATGCCGGGAGAACATCATCAGTCTTGACGGCAGGAGGAAAAAGAGACCGGACACAAGGACTCAACAGGAGATATTGTAAAAACAACGGGAGGAGCTGTGTGGATGCTACTCCCATACAGGTCATCTATTGGCCCATATACAAACGATGGGCTTTCGTAGCGTATCAGCATGCGCCAGCCGAGATGATCCGGAAACAGTCCCTTAGTTTGAAGCAAAACAACCACATCTGGTTTCGCTGTCTCATTCTGTTGCTTTCACACACACACATTCTTCCGACTTCCCTCTCTGCTCCCCTCCCCCATCATTCCTAGTCTCCTGTCTTTCAAACCTGCACCCCCTCCACAGAGTAATAAAACCTGTTTACGCCAACCACCGCACAATGTTTGGAGCAATTTTAGTCCTCGCATTTATGAAAGAATAAAATAGAGAAATCAATATAAAACACAAACACCAGTATAATTGAGCAGTTATTATACAGCCTTATGGCTCCTGCAATGCATACACACACACACATTCTACTCTCTGCTGTCTATAGCATATGTCTATATAAGGGTATTTCCTCTCTGTCCCCTCCACTTCTCATATCTCCAGCTTCTTGTTCATATAAACTGCTACTATTAAATACAAAGTAATTAAGTACACACATGAATATATAAAAACACACTTCTTATATATCAGGGGACATTAAGATGAATATACCAAAAATACGCTGTATCAAACTTTCACTTCAAACTTTCAAGTTACTTCAATTTTTGCTCACAGTGGAAGTGGAGTTAGATGATAAAGAGGAGAGGACCGAACACAGAACCCTGAGGGACGCCTTGGGACACTGAGAGGAGGTGCAGGAGTTGATGTGGATGAGCTGTTGTCGGTTTGTGAGTTAAACTGTAGCCAGGAGAGGCCAGTGATATTCTTTCCTTTGCTTAATAGTCTAGTTGCCAGCACTGTGAACCTGGAAATGTTGAGACCCCAAAATGTTATGATAGAAATGTATATTAGGGTCCCCAGCACATAGAAACTGCTGGATGATAACTTGCAGATGTTGGGCCATTTGCAACATTAACATAAGTTGCATTCATTCAAATGAATGGCGTTATAGCTTACTGTATGTTAACAACAGTAACAAAAATAGCTTTGCCGATTTGGACAGTTTTGGAGGTGATTGAGGATGCTGAGTTGATTTCTGACGTTTTCAGGTTCAAAGAAGGCAGTTCTCACCAGAAAGTGGCCATACCTGTTCTCTACTGTGGACACATTTCTTTCAAATAATGAAGCGATCAGTCCCTTAAATCTTACAAACCCACAATGTATCAATATCAGCCCACAGAAAGTACAAATAGATATGTTTTATCCTGAAAATGTCAGAAATCGACTCAGCATCCTCAATAACCTCCAAAATCATTCTCCCTAAACTGTCCAAATCGGCCAAGAATTGTTTTACGAAGTCAACGTAAGCTATATTACTAATAATGCTAATAAACACAACTAATTCGGCCAATTGCCCAACATATGCAGGTTAGCGTCCTGCAGTTTCTATGATCTGGAGACGCTACTATACATTTCTATCATAAAACATTGGGGTACTGGGTTCACAATAAGACTATGAGTTACAAATAGACTATAAGAATAAAACCACTAATATTGCACTTCATAAAGTACTTCAAACATTCACATTACACCACTGCCATCCCTCCACCATAAGTAATGAGTTTCAGTTTTAATTGTGGAGCTGCAGAAAGTCCCTGCTATCAGTAATGAGAGCGACATGCATGCAGAGTTTTCTGTACATTGACCATGTTCATTCCCGAGAGGGGGGGGGCTTTATATAGACTCAGGATAATCACAGAGAGGAAATTCCACCACCTTACAGGGATTTCAATAAAGCGTGAATGTCAGCCAGTTGAGAAATAGCCTCTTATAATTTGTTCCTGCCATATTTCTGACACGTAAACTCCCACCAACCTCATTTATCTCCTGATTCCCTCATCATCACCAGAACACATGCCGCCCCCCTATTTGCGTTTACAGCGGGAAACCGTGTTTCTGAGTTCACAAAAAAATACCCTCTGAATTTAATTAACGTGGAGAGAAAGGCCCGGTGGACGGCACTGTACTCACAGTTTAAAGCTTTCAGTGTTTGATTAATGTTTTATTCATGCTGCGTACGTTCCTGCTGTGTGACTGAATATTCAGCCTCTTTGTGAGATAATTGTTCCTGATGGATTTTAAAATGTGGTACTGCTGAATGTGTGATGGTGTCAGGTACACTACGAATATTCTGCTGCACACAACTGGATTAAAGTCAGCCTTAATTCAATTTAACGCTCCGGATAAAATGCAAATTAATTCACTCGTCCAGTTGAAGCGCTAGCGGCTCTGTAAAGAATAAGTCATGTTAGTCACAGCCATCTGCAGCTGGGGGAAATGGGCATGAATCACAAAGGAGGACATGTTTTATTTATTTGTGTCGGGTCTCTTGGAGTAGACTGTTATGCAATGAGGAATGTACGGTGGCCCTGAAGGTCAAAATAAGAATATTTGATTTCCTTTTCGCTGTAAAGTGTCTTTGAGCAACTGAAAAAGCACTTAGAAATTCAATGTATTATTATTATTAATAAACCATTTGACAAGTCTGCCAGAAATCCAAATAAAGTTTTTGTCGTTAATTAACTCAGCAAACATGGTGTGGACTGTTATGCAATGAGCAATGTACGGTGGCCCTGAAGGTCAACATAATAACACATTTCCCAAAGCACTTATGTTTTCATCACTCCTATTGACAAGTAGCAGCAAATCTGCCAAAAATCCAAATAAAGTTGAGTTTTGTTGGTGTTAATTGGCTCAGTAAACATAACTAATCAGTCAGCGCTATGCATGATGGGACATGTGGTCCAATATGAACTCAAAAGAAGACGTAAACAGAGTTGAAGGGCTATCGTATTTCTGTGTTGGACCCTGAAGGCAGCATCTCCCTCCATTAAAAAAACAATGAATTTTCCATTGGATTATTGCAGAACATAATCTGTGGCAAAAAAGCGTTTATGTTTATTTCAGCTTGTGTTAACCACAGGCCTTATTTCAGTATAACAACCAAAAACACATTCAGAAAACCATTGACCTCCAGACCAGGGGACAGGAAGTGAAGTGAAGAAACCCCGTCTGGGGGGAACACGGGGATTTGAGCGTTTGCAGACCATTTACATGCACTAACACCATTACAACACACACTACAGGAGAGGGAACAGCACAACAGAAGTAAAGAAGGGCCTCTTTAAAGCAGGAATAGCACTTAGTTCCACAGGCCCTGAAAACTGCAGTCATTAAACCGCTCTTAAAAAAGAATAATCTAGATGCTTCAGTAATGAACAATTACAGGCCCATATCAAACCTCCCATTTCTAGGTAAAATCATTGAAAAAGTTGTTTTTCAACAGTTGAGTAATTTCTTGCATTTAAATAACTGTTTGGATGTGTTCCAGTCAGGCTTTCGTCCAAACCACAGCACTGAGACTGCTCTTGTAAAGGTCTTTAATGACATCCACTTAAACACAGACAGTGGCAGAACTTCAGTGTTAGTATTATTAGATCTCAGTGCTGCGTTTGACACTGTTGACCACAACATATTACTAGACCGACTGGAAAACTGGGTGGGACTTTCGGAAACAGTTCTAAATTGGTTTGAATCCTACTTAAAGGACAGAAACAACTTTGTTTCTATAGGTAAATACACATCTGAGTTGACAAATATGACATGTGGGGTACCTCAAGGCTCCATCTTGGGGCCTCTTCTCTTTAACGTCTACATGCTACCACTGGCTCAGATAATGAAGAACAACAAAATAAGTTACCATAGCTATGCGGATGACACACAAATTTATGTAACAATTTCACCAGGAGACTATGCTCCAATTCAAACACTGAGTAAGTGCATTGAACAAATCAATGACTGGATGTGTCAGAACTTTCTCCAATTAAACAAAGATAAAACTGAGGTAATGGTTTTTGGAGCCAAGGCAGAACGTTTAAAAGTTAGCGCTGAGCTTCAGTCTGCAATGTTCAAAACAACAGATAAAGCCAGAAATCTAGGTGTAGTCATGGACTCTGACCTGAGTTTCAACAGTCATATTAAAACAGTTACTAAATCAGCCTACTATCACCTAAAGAATATATCTAGGGTTAAAAGACTAATGTCACAGCAGGATTTGGAAAAACTTGTCCATGCTTTTATCTTCAGTAGACTGGACTACTGCAATGGTGTCTTCACAGGTCTCACTAAAACATCTATTAGAAAGCTGCAGCTGATTCAGAACGCCGCTGCTCGAGTCCTCACTAACACTAAGAAAGTGGATCACATCACTCCTGTTCTGAAGTCTTTACACTGGCTTCCTGTGTGTCAAAGAATAGATTTCTAAATACTGCTGCTGGTTTATAAAGCACTGAATGGTTTAGGCCCAAAATACATTTCTGACCTCCTGCTAAATTATGAACCATCCAGATCTCTCAGGTCTTCAGGGACTGGTCAGCTTTCTGTCCCCAGAGTCAGAACTAGACATGGAGAGGCAGCGTTTAGTTATTATGCTCCAAATATCTGGAACAAACTCCCAGAAACCTGCAGGTCCGCTGCAACTCTGACTACTTTTAAATCCAGGCTGAAGACTTTTCTTTTTGTCGCTGCTTTTAATTGAACTATTCACATCTTAGACTGCACTGTAACTTTTATTCATGTATTTTTTTTTCTTTTAATGTTTATTTTATTTGCTTTTCTTTTTAATGACTGATTTTAAATGCCATTTTCTTAAATGTCTTTCATTTTTTGTAAAGCACTTTGAATTGCCTTGTGTTGAAAAGTGCTATATAAATAAACTTGCCTTGCCTTGCCTTACCTTGCCTTGCCTTGCCTTAGTAAGCTGGTTTTGTAATTAAATAAGGTACAGTAACATTGCATAAGGGTTCTTGAAGGTTATAAGAATAATAACAACCACTGGCTTTTCTATTGACGCTCCTCTGGAGATGTGGATGACGTGGATCGGAGGATTCCAGTAAGATCCTGCCGATAAAAGAGATGAGAATATATCGAATATGATAACGGTGATTTGTGGATTTATGATATTGAAAGCTGTATAACTACACAAACAATTTAGCTTTGAGCTACTTTCCATCCGCAGTCCCTCACATAAAGCATTAAGAAAATGAAAATTACAAACATAGCAGTACAAATACATAAAATGCTAGAAAAGTGCAAGAGTAAGAGTGGAATACCCAAGTATTTAGGACATGGCAATACAAGAGCTGCATCGATACATAAGCCTAAGCCTCCGGGCTCTGGAGGTGGACGAGTGAAAGGAATGAAGGAAGGGAACGTTTGTTTGTGCAGTTGTTGTTACCGCCCGGAGGAAGACAAGGCAGAGATGAATGCGTTTAATAAGACTCAGAGATACCGAGCCTCCGGAGGAAACACACAGCGGTTCAGATAACAGCGACGTTATCTTTATCTCTGTTTAACAAACATCGCTGTAGAAGGTGCCGGAGACGAGTCAGCTGTTTGCTTCTGAGAGAGAGGTAGAGAGAGGTAGAGAGAGAGAGGTAGAGAGAGAGAGAGAAAGAGAGGTAGAAAGAGAGGTAGAAAGAGAGAGAGAGAGGTAGAGAGAGAGAGAGGTAGAGAGAGAGGTAGAGAGAGAGGTAGAGAGAGGTAGAGAGAGGTAGAGAGAGGTAGAGAGGTAGAGAGAGAGAGGTAGAGAGAGAGAGGTAGAGAGAGAGAGAGAGAGAGAGAGAGAGAGAGAGAGAGAGAGAGAGAGAGAGAGAGAGAGAGAGAGAGAGAGAGAGAGAGAGAGGTAGAGAGGTAGAGAGAGAGCTTATTGTAATGCACCTTAATACATGCAGTAAAGCAATACTTAACAATAGCAACCCGTAATGCTGCAGCATTAAAACACCAGACTGTAAATATAAGGAAAACACAGTGGACACTAATTAGAAGAACGCAGCAATATAGAGACAACTAAACATGATCTTAAAATATATTTTATACATATTTTTGGAATTATTATTTGTATTAATGTCTGTTGGCAGCAGGTGGGGCTGTCAGCCTCCTGCCCCTATTGACTGGCTATTCTTACCATTATTTTCATTCTTCAATTGTAATATACATTTTATTTTAATGTAGCTGAATGTGTAGGATCATAGTAAGGGTCAAATCAAAGTGAGGCTGCAAGATGAGGTTTTTGCTCATAAGCTCAACTTTTCTTTTCTTTTCTTTTATAATTCTAAATGTTTTGTGTTCTGGCTTCAACGCCGCTGCTTTTAAATCTGAAAAAAAAGCAGCCTGAATAATTCAAATATCTTTTCTCCGCTTGTTTTGGGAACTGGTTGATCTTCCATCTTCTCAACTTTTTCAGGTGCTCAAAAGCGGAAATAAATGTGGGAGGAATTCTCCAGTGAAGGAAACACAGGACATTTACCAGACAAATAACAGATATATATATATATATTATTCTAATGGAAAAAAACAACAACATGAATTTCACAGTAAAAGTCCTGCATTCAAAATGTTCCTCAAGTGAAAGTAGAAAAGTATTATCATCAAAATATAGTGAAAGACAGTGAAAGTATTCGTTGTGCAGATTGGTCCATTTCAGAATAATATAGATGATATGTTTTATAATGATTGATCATGAAAGTGTTCTCAGAGCTGGTGAAGGTGCAGCTAGTCTGAATGAAATGTGCAACATGTGAAGTATTTAAAATGTTGTGTCACAGATCCGGTGACATGCAAAGAAAAATAAAGCCTAGCGTATTTTGTGACATTAAGGGACCTTCGATCACTTCTCTATCAAACAGAGGGCTGCAGAGACACGAGGAGAGCTGGAGCTCTGATGGAGTCAGGACTCAGAGACATGAGGAGAGCTGGAGCTTTGATGGAGTCAGGACTCAGAGACACGAGGAGAGCTGGAGCTCTGATGGAGTCAGGACTCAGAGACACGAGGAGAGCTGGAGCTCTGATGGAGTCAGGACTCAGAGACATGAGGAGAGCTGGAGCTTTGATGGAGTCAGGACTCAGAGACACGAGGAGAGCTGGAGCTCTGATGGAGTCAGGACTCAGAGAGACACGAGGAGAGCTGGAGCTCTGATGGAGTCAGGACTCAGAGACACGAGGAGAGCTGGAGCTCTGATGGAGTCAGGACTCAGAGACATGAGGAGAGCTGGAGCTTTGATGGAGTCAGGACTCAGAGACACGAGGAGAGCTGGAGCTCTGATGGAGTCAGGACTCAGAGAGACACGAGGAGAGCTGGAGCTCTGATGGAGTCAGGACTCAGAGACACGAGGAGAGCTGGAGCTCTGATGGAGTCAGGACTCAGAGAGACACGAGGAGAGCTGGAGCTCTGATGGAGTCAGGACTCAGAGACACGAGGAGAGCTGGAGCTCTGATGGAGTCAGGACTCAGAGAGACACGAGGAGAGCTGGAGCTCTGATGGAGTCAGGACTCAGAGAGACACGAGGAGAGCTGGAGCTTTGATGGAGTCAGGACTCAGAGAGACACGAGGAGAGCTGGAGCTCTGATGGAGTCAGGACTCAGAGAGACACGAGGAGAGCTGGAGCTCTGATGGAGTCAGGACTCAGAGACATGAGGAGAGCTGGAGCTTTGATGGAGTCAGGACTCAGAGACACGAGGAGAGCTGGAGCTCTGATGGAGTCAGGACTCAGAGACATGAGGAGAGCTGGAGCTTTGATGGAGTCAGGACTCAGAGACACGAGGAGAGCTGGAGCTCTGATGGAGTCAGGACTCAGAGACACGAGGAGAGCTGGAGCTCTGATGGAGTCAGGACTCAGAGACACGAGGAGAGCTGGAGCTCTGATGGAGTCAGGACTCAGAGAGACACGAGGAGAGCTGGAGCTCTGATGGAGTCAGGACTCAGAGAGACACGAGGAGAGCTGGAGCTCTGATGGAGTCAGGACTCAGAGACACGAGGAGAGCTGGAGCTTTGATGGAGTCAGGACTCAGAGACACGAGGAGAGCTGGAGCTCTGATGGAGTCAGGACTCAGAGAGACACGAGGAGAGCTGGAGCTCTGATGGAGTCAGGACTCAGAGACACGAGGAGAGCTGGAGCTCTGATGGAGTCAGGACTCAGAGAGACACGAGGAGAGCTGGAGCTCTGATGGAGTCAGGACTCAGAGACACGAGGAGAGCTGGAGCTCTGATGGAGTCAGGACTCAGAGAGACACGAGGAGAGCTGGAGCTCTGATGGAGTCAGGACTCAGAGAGACATGAGGAGAGCTGGAGCTTTGATGGAGTCAGGACTCAGAGAGACACGAGGAGAGCTGGAGCTCTGATGGAGTCAGGACTCAGAGACACGAGGAGAGCTGGAGCTCTGATGGAGTCAGGACTCAGAGAGACACGAGGAGAGCTGGAGCTCTGATGGAGTCAGGACTCCGAGACATGAGGAGAGCTGGAGCTTTGATGGAGTCAGGACTCAGAGACACGAGGAGAGCTGGAGCTCTGATGGAGTCAGGACTCAGAGACATGAGGAGAGCTGGAGCTTTGATGGAGTCAGGACTCAGAGACACGAGGAGAGCTGGAGCTCTGATGGAGTCAGGACTCAGAGAGACACGAGGAGAGCTGGAGCTCTGATGGAGTCAGGACTCAGAGACACGAGGAGAGCTGGAGCTCTGATGGAGTCAGGACTCAGAGAGACACGAGGAGAGCTGGAGCTCTGATGGAGTCAGGACTCAGAGAGACACGAGGAGAGCTGGAGCTCTGATGGAGTCAGGACTCAGAGACAGGAGGAGAGCTGGAGCTTTGATGGAGTCAGGACTCAGAGACACGAGGAGAGCTGGAGCTCTGATGGAGTCAGGACTCAGAGAGACACGAGGAGAGCTGGAGCTCTGATGGAGTCAGGACTCAGAGACACGAGGAGAGCTGGAGCTCTGATGGAGTCAGGACTCAGAGAGACACGAGGAGAGCTGGAGCTCTGATGGAGTCAGGACTCAGAGACACGAGGAGAGCTGGAGCTCTGATGGAGTCAGGACTCAGAGAGACACGAGGAGAGCTGGAGCTCTGATGGAGTCAGGACTCAGAGAGACACGAGGAGAGCTGGAGCTTTGATGGAGTCAGGACTCAGAGACATGAGGAGAGCTGGAGCTTTGATGGAGTCAGGACTCAAAGAGACACAAGGAGAGCTGGAGCTTTGATGGAGTTAGGACTCGGAGAGACACGAGGAGAGCTGGAGCTCTGATGGAGTCAGGACTCGGAGAGACACGAGGAGAGCTGGAGCTCTGATGGAGTCAGGACTCAGAGAGACACGATGAGAGCTGGAGCTCTGATGGAGTCAGGACTCAGAGACACGAGGAGAGCTGGAGCTCTGATGGAGTCAGGACTCAGAGAGACACGAGGAGAGCTGGAGCTTTGATGGAGTCAGGACTCAGAGAGACACAAGGAGAGCTGGAGCTCTGATGGAGTCAGGACTCAGAGACACGAGGAGAGCTGGAGCTTTGATGGAGTCAGGACTCAGAGACATGAGGAGAGCTGGAGCTTTGATGGAGTCAGGACTCAAAGAGACACAAGGAGAGCTGGAGCTCTGATGGAGTCAGGACTCAGAGACACGAGGAGAGCTGGAGCTCTGATGGAGTCAGGACTCAGAGACACGAGGAGAGCTGGAGCTCTGATGGAGTCAGGACTCAGAGACACACGAGGAGAGCTGGAGCTTTGATGGAGTCAGGACTCAGAGACATGAGGAGAGCTGGAGCTTTGATGGAGTCAGGACTCAGAGAGACACGAGGAGAGCTGGAGCTCTGATGGAGTCAGGACTCAGAGAGACACGAGGAGAGCTGGAGCTCTAATGGAGTCAGGACTCAGAGACACGAGGAGAGCTGGAGCTCTGATGGAGTCAGGACTCAGAGACACGAGGAGAGCTGGAGCTCTGATGGAGTCAGGACTCAGAGACACGAGGAGAGCTGGAGCTCTGATGGAGTCAGGACTCAGAGAGACACGAGGAGAGCTGGAGCTCTGATGGAGTCAGGACTCAGAGACACGAGGAGAGCTGGAGCTCTGATGGAGTCAGGACTCAGAGACACGAGGAGAGCTGGAGCTCTGATGGAGTCAGGACTCAGAGAGACACGAGGAGAGCTGGAGCTTTGATGGAGTCAGGACTCAGAGACACGAGGAGAGCTGGAGCTTTGATGGAGTCAGGACTCAGAGAGACACGAGGAGAGCTGGAGCTCTGATGGAGTCAGGACTCAGAGAGACACGAGGAGAGCTGGAGCTCTGATGGAGTCAGGACTCAGAGACACGAGGAGAGCTGGAGCTCTGATGGAGTCAGGACTCAGAGACACGAGGAGAGCTGGAGCTCTGATGGTGTCAGGACTCAGAGAGACACGAGGAGAGCTGGAGCTCTGATGGAGTCAGGACTCAGAGAGACACGAGGAGAGCTGGAGCTCTGATGGAGTCAGGACTCAGAGAGACACGAGGAGAGCTGGAGCTCTGATGGAGTCAGGACTCAGAGAGACACGAGGAGAGCTGGAGCTCTGATGGAGTCAGGACTCAGAGAGACACGAGGAGAGCTGGAGCTCTGATGGAGTCAGGACTCAGAGAGACACGAGGAGAGCTGGAGCTCTGATGGAGTCAGGACTCAGAGAGACACGAGGAGAGCTGGAGCTCTGATGGAGTCAAGACTCAGAGAGACACGAGGAGAGGTGGAGCTCTGATGGAGTCAGGACTCAGAGAGACACGAGGAGAGCTGGAGCTCTGATGGAGTCAGGACTCAGAGAGACACGAGGAGAGCTGGAGCTCTGATGGAGTCAGGACTCAGAGAGACACGAGGAGAGCTGGAGCTCTGATGGAGTCAGGACTCAGAGAGACACGAGGAGAGCTGGAGCTCTGATGGAGTCAGGACTCAGAGAGACACGAGGAGAGCTGGAGCTTTGATGGAGTCAGGACTCAGGGACATGAGGAGAGCTGGAGCTCTGATGGAGTCAGGACTCAGAGAGACCCGAGGAGAGCTGGAGCTTTGATGGAGTCAGGACTCAGAGAGACACGAGGAGAGCTGGAGCTTTGATGGAGTCAGGACTCAGAGAGACATGAGGAGAGCTGGAGCTCTGATGGAGTCAGGACTCAGAGACACGAGGAGAGCTGGAGCTCTGATGGAGTCAGGACTCAGAGACACGAGGAGAGCTGGAGCTCTGATGGAGTCAGGACTCAGAGAGACACAAGGAGAGCTGGAGCTCTGATGGAGTCAGGACTCAGAGAGACACGAGGAGAGCTGGAGCTTTGATGGAGTCAGGACTCAGAGAGACACGAGGAGAGCTGGAGCTTTGATGGAGTCAGGACTCAGAGAGACACGAGGAGAGCTGGAGATCTGATGGAGTCAGGACTCAGAGAGACACGAGGAGAGCTGGAGCTCTGATGGAGTCAGGACTCAGAGAGACACGAGGAGAGCTGGAGCTCTGATGGAGTCAGGACTCAGAGACACGAGGAGAGCTGGAGCTCTGATGGAGTCAGGACTCAGAGAGACACGAGGAGAGCTGGAGCTCTGATGGAGTCAGGACTCAGAGACACGAGGAGAGCTGGAGCTCTGATGGAGTCAGGACTCAGAGAGACACGAGGAGAGCTGGAGCTTTGATGGAGTCAGGACTCAGAGAGACACGAGGAGAGCTGGAGCTCTGATGGAGTCAGGACTCAGAGAGACACGAGGAGAGCTGGAGCTTTGATGGAGTCAGGACTCAGAGAGACACGAGGAGAGCTGGAGCTCTGATGGAGTCAGGACTCAGAGAGACACGAGGAGAGCTGGAGCTCTGATGGAGTCAGGACTCAGAGACACGAGGAGAGCTGGAGCTTTGATGGAGTCAGGACTCAGAGACACGAGGAGAGCTGGAGCTCTGATGGAGTCAGGACTCAGAGAGACACGAGGAGAGCTGGAGCTCTGATGGAGTCAGGACTCAGAGAGACACGAGGAGAGCTGGAGTTTTGATGGAGTCAGGACTCAGAGAGAAACGAGGAGAGCTGGAGCTTTGATGGAGTCAGGACTCAGAGAGACACGAGGAGAGCTGGAGATCTGATGGAGTCAGGACTCAGAGAGACACAAGGAGAGATGGAGCTCTGATGGAGTCAGGACTCAGAGAGACACGAGGAAAGCTGGAGCTCTGATGGAGTCAGGACTCAGAGACATGAGGAGAGCTGGAGCTTTGATGGAGTCAGGACTCAGAGAGACACAAGGAGAGCTGGAGCTTTGATGGAGTCAGGACTCAAAGAGACACGAGGAGAGCTGGAGCTTTGATGGAGTCAGGACTCAGAGAGACACGAGGAGAGCTGTAGCTCTGATGGAGTCAGGACTCAGAGACACGAGGAGAGCTGGAGCTCTGATGGAGTCAGGACTCAGAGAGACATGAGGAGAGCTGGAGCTCTGATGGAGTCAGGACTCAGAGAGACATGAGGAGAGCTGGAGCTTTGATGGAGTCAGGACTCAGAGAGAGACACGAGGAGAGCTGGAGCACTGATGGAGTCAGGACTCAGAGACACGAGGAGAGCTGGAGCTTTGATGGAGTCAGGACTCAGAGAGACAGGAGGAGAGCTGGAGCTCTGATGGAGTCAGGACTCAGAGAGACACGAGGAGAGCTGGAGCTTTGATGGAGTCAGGACTCAGAGACACGAGGAGAGCTGGAGCTTTGATGGAGTCAGGACTCAGAGACATGAGGAGAGCTGGAGCTCTGATGGAGTCAGGACTCAGAGAGACCCGAGGAGAGCTGGAGCTTTGATGGAGTCAGGACTCAGAGAGACACGAGGAGAGCTGGAGCTTTGATGGAGTCAGGACTCAGAGAGACATGAGGAGAGCTGGAGCTCTGATGGAGTCAGGACTCAGAGACACGAGGAGAGCTGGAGCTCTGATGGAGTCAGGACTCAGAGACACGAGGAGAGCTGGAGCTCTGATGGAGTCAGGACTCAGAGAGACACAAGGAGAGCTGGAGCTCTGATGGAGTCAGGACTCAGAGAGACACGAGGAGAGCTGGAGCTTTGATGGAGTCAGGACTCAGAGAGACACGAGGAGAGCTGGAGCTTTGATGGAGTCAGGACTCAGAGAGACACGAGGAGAGCTGGAGCTCTGATGGAGTCAGGACTCAGAGAGACACGAGGAGAGCTGGAGCTCTGATGGAGTCAGGACTCAGAGAGACACGAGGAGAGCTGGAGCTCTGATGGAGTCAGGACTCAGAGACACGAGGAGAGCTGGAGCTCTGATGGAGTCAGGACTCAGAGAGACACGAGGAGAGCTGGAGCTCTGATGGAGTCAGGACTCAGAGAGACACGAGGAGAGCTGGAGCTCTGATGGAGTCAGGACTCAGAGAGACACGAGGAGAGCTGGAGCTCTGATGGAGTCAGGACTCAGAGAGACACGAGGAGAGCTGGAGCTCTGATGGAGTCAAGACTCAGAGAGACACGAGGAGAGGTGGAGCTCTGATGGAGTCAGGACTCAGAGAGACACGAGGAGAGCTGGAGCTCTGATGGAGTCAGGACTCAGAGAGACACGAGGAGAGCTGGAGCTCTGATGGAGTCAGGACTCAGAGAGACACGAGGAGAGCTGGAGCTCTGATGGAGTCAGGACTCAGAGAGACACGAGGAGAGCTGGAGCTCTGATGGAGTCAGGACTCAGAGAGACACGAGGAGAGCTGGAGCTTTGATGGAGTCAGGACTCAGGGACATGAGGAGAGCTGGAGCTCTGATGGAGTCAGGACTCAGAGAGACCCGAGGAGAGCTGGAGCTTTGATGGAGTCAGGACTCAGAGAGACACGAGGAGAGCTGGAGCTTTGATGGAGTCAGGACTCAGAGAGACATGAGGAGAGCTGGAGCTCTGATGGAGTCAGGACTCAGAGACACGAGGAGAGCTGGAGCTCTGATGGAGTCAGGACTCAGAGACACGAGGAGAGCTGGAGCTCTGATGGAGTCAGGACTCAGAGAGACACAAGGAGAGCTGGAGCTCTGATGGAGTCAGGACTCAGAGAGACACGAGGAGAGCTGGAGCTTTGATGGAGTCAGGACTCAGAGAGACACGAGGAGAGCTGGAGCTTTGATGGAGTCAGGACTCAGAGAGACACGAGGAGAGCTGGAGATCTGATGGAGTCAGGACTCAGAGAGACACGAGGAGAGCTGGAGCTCTGATGGAGTCAGGACTCAGAGAGACACGAGGAGAGCTGGAGCTCTGATGGAGTCAGGACTCAGAGACACGAGGAGAGCTGGAGCTCTGATGGAGTCAGGACTCAGAGAGACACGAGGAGAGCTGGAGCTCTGATGGAGTCAGGACTCAGAGACACGAGGAGAGCTGGAGCTCTGATGGAGTCAGGACTCAGAGAGACACGAGGAGAGCTGGAGCTTTGATGGAGTCAGGACTCAGAGAGACACGAGGAGAGCTGGAGCTCTGATGGAGTCAGGACTCAGAGAGACACGAGGAGAGCTGGAGCTTTGATGGAGTCAGGACTCAGAGAGACACGAGGAGAGCTGGAGCTCTGATGGAGTCAGGACTCAGAGAGACACGAGGAGAGCTGGAGCTCTGATGGAGTCAGGACTCAGAGACACGAGGAGAGCTGGAGCTTTGATGGAGTCAGGACTCAGAGACACGAGGAGAGCTGGAGCTCTGATGGAGTCAGGACTCAGAGAGACACGAGGAGAGCTGGAGCTCTGATGGAGTCAGGACTCAGAGAGACACGAGGAGAGCTGGAGTTTTGATGGAGTCAGGACTCAGAGAGAAACGAGGAGAGCTGGAGCTTTGATGGAGTCAGGACTCAGAGAGACACGAGGAGAGCTGGAGATCTGATGGAGTCAGGACTCAGAGAGACACAAGGAGAGATGGAGCTCTGATGGAGTCAGGACTCAGAGAGACACGAGGAAAGCTGGAGCTCTGATGGAGTCAGGACTCAGAGACATGAGGAGAGCTGGAGCTTTGATGGAGTCAGGACTCAGAGAGACACAAGGAGAGCTGGAGCTTTGATGGAGTCAGGACTCAAAGAGACACGAGGAGAGCTGGAGCTTTGATGGAGTCAGGACTCAGAGAGACACGAGGAGAGCTGTAGCTCTGATGGAGTCAGGACTCAGAGACACGAGGAGAGCTGGAGCTCTGATGGAGTCAGGACTCAGAGAGACATGAGGAGAGCTGGAGCTCTGATGGAGTCAGGACTCAGAGAGACATGAGGAGAGCTGGAGCTTTGATGGAGTCAGGACTCAGAGAGAGACACGAGGAGAGCTGGAGCACTGATGGAGTCAGGACTCAGAGACACGAGGAGAGCTGGAGCTTTGATGGAGTCAGGACTCAGAGAGACAGGAGGAGAGCTGGAGCTCTGATGGAGTCAGGACTCAGAGAGACACGAGGAGAGCTGGAGCTTTGATGGAGTCAGGACTCAGAGACACGAGGAGAGCTGGAGCTTTGATGGAGTCAGGACTCAGAGACATGAGGAGAGCTGGAGCTCTGATGGAGTCAGGACTCAGAGAGACCCGAGGAGAGCTGGAGCTTTGATGGAGTCAGGACTCAGAGAGACACGAGGAGAGCTGGAGCTTTGATGGAGTCAGGACTCAGAGAGACATGAGGAGAGCTGGAGCTCTGATGGAGTCAGGACTCAGAGACACGAGGAGAGCTGGAGCTCTGATGGAGTCAGGACTCAGAGACACGAGGAGAGCTGGAGCTCTGATGGAGTCAGGACTCAGAGAGACACAAGGAGAGCTGGAGCTCTGATGGAGTCAGGACTCAGAGAGACACGAGGAGAGCTGGAGCTTTGATGGAGTCAGGACTCAGAGAGACACGAGGAGAGCTGGAGCTTTGATGGAGTCAGGACTCAGAGAGACACGAGGAGAGCTGGAGCTCTGATGGAGTCAGGACTCAGAGAGACACGAGGAGAGCTGGAGCTCTGATGGAGTCAGGACTCAGAGAGACACGAGGAGAGCTGGAGCTCTGATGGAGTCAGGACTCAGAGACACGAGGAGAGCTGGAGCTCTGATGGAGTCAGGACTCAGAGAGACACGAGGAGAGCTGGAGCTCTGATGGAGTCAGGACTCAGAGACACGAGGAGAGCTGGAGCTCTGATGGAGTCAGGACTCAGAGAGACACGAGGAGAGCTGGAGCTTTGATGGAGTCAGGACTCAGAGAGACACGAGGAGAGCTGGAGCTCTGATGGAGTCAGGACTCAGAGAGACACGAGGAGAGCTGGAGCTTTGATGGAGTCAGGACTCAGAGAGACACGAGGAGAGCTGGAGCTCTGATGGAGTCAGGACTCAGAGAGACACGAGGAGAGCTGGAGCTCTGATGGAGTCAGGACTCAGAGACACGAGGAGAGCTGGAGCTTTGATGGAGTCAGGACTCAGAGACACGAGGAGAGCTGGAGCTCTGATGGAGTCAGGACTCAGAGAGACACGAGGAGAGCTGGAGCTCTGATGGAGTCAGGACTCAGAGAGACACGAGGAGAGCTGGAGTTTTGATGGAGTCAGGACTCAGAGAGAAACGAGGAGAGCTGGAGCTTTGATGGAGTCAGGACTCAGAGAGACACGAGGAGAGCTGGAGATCTGATGGAGTCAGGACTCAGAGAGACACAAGGAGAGATGGAGCTCTGATGGAGTCAGGACTCAGAGAGACACGAGGAAAGCTGGAGCTCTGATGGAGTCAGGACTCAGAGACATGAGGAGAGCTGGAGCTTTGATGGAGTCAGGACTCAGAGAGACACAAGGAGAGCTGGAGCTTTGATGGAGTCAGGACTCAAAGAGACACGAGGAGAGCTGGAGCTTTGATGGAGTCAGGACTCAGAGAGACACGAGGAGAGCTGTAGCTCTGATGGAGTCAGGACTCAGAGACACGAGGAGAGCTGGAGCTCTGATGGAGTCAGGACTCAGAGAGACACGAGGAGAGATGGAGCTCTGATGGAGTCAGGACTCAGAGAGACACGAGGACAGCTGGAGCTCTGATGGAGTCAGGACTCAGAGAGACACGATGAGAGCTGAAGCTCTGATGGAGTCAGGACTCAGAGAGACACGAGGAGAGCTGGAGCTCCGATGGAGTCAGGACTCAGAGAGAGACACGAGGAGAGCTGGAGCTCTGATGGAGTCAGGACTCAGAGAGACATGAGGAGAGCTGGAGCTCTGATGGAGTCAGGACTCAGAGAGACATGAGGAGAGCTGGAGCTTTGATGGAGTCAGGACTCAGAGAGAGACACGAGGAGAGCTGGAGCACTGATGGAGTCAGGACTCAGAGACACGAGGAGAGCTGGAGCTTTGATGGAGTCAGGACTCAGAGAGACAGGAGGAGAGCTGGAGCTCTGATGGAGTCAGGACTCAGAGAGACACGAGGAGAGCTGGAGCTCTGATGGAGTCAGGACTCAGAGAGACACGAGGAGAGCTGGAGCTCTGATGGAGTCAGGACTCAGAGAGACACGAGGAGAGCTGGAGCTCTGATGGAGTCAGGACTCAGAGACACGAGGAGAGCTGGAGCTCTGATGGAGTCAGGACTCAGAGAGACACGAGGAGAGCTGGAGCTCTGATGGAGTCAGGACTCAGAGAGACACGAGGAGAGCTGGAGCTTTGATGGAGTCAGGACTCAGAGAGACACGAGGAGAGCTGGAGCTCTGATGGAGTCAGGACTCAGAGAGACACGAGGAGAGCTGGAGCTTTGATGGAGTCAGGACTCAGAGAGACACGAGGAGAGCTGTAGCTTTGATGGAGTCAGGACTCAGAGACATGAGGAGAGCTGGAGCTTTGATGGAGTCAGGACTCAGAGAGACACGAGGAGAGCTGGAGCTTTGATGGAGTCAGGACTCAGAGAGACACGAGGAGAGCTGGAGCTTTGATGGAGTCAGGACTCAAAGAGACACGAGGAGAGCTGGAGCTTTGATGGAGTCAGGACTCAGAGAGACACGAGGAGAGCTGGAGCTCTGATGGAGTCAGGACTCATAGAGACACGAGGAGAGATGGAGCTCTGATGGAGTCAGGACTCAGAGAGACACGAGGACAGCTGGAGCTCTGATGGAGTCAGGACTCAGAGACACGAGGAGAGCTGAAGCTCTGATGGAGTCAGGACTCAGAGAGACACGAGGACAGCTGGAGCTCTGATGGAGACAGGACTCAGAGAGACACGATGAGAGCTGAAGCTCTGATGGAGTCAGGACTCAGAGAGACACGAGGAGAGCTGGAGCTCCGATGGAGTCAGGACTCAGAGAGAGACACGAGGAGAGCTGGAGCTCTGATGTAGTCAGGACTCAGAGAGACATGAGGAGAGCTGGAGCTCTGATGGAGTCAGGACTCAGAGAGACATGAGGAGAGCTGGAGCTCTGATGGAGTCAGGACTCAGAGAGACATGAGGAGAGCTGGAGCTCTGATGGAGTCAGGACTCAGAGAGACATGAGGAGAGCTGGAGCTCTGATGGAGTCAGGACTCAGAGAGACATGAGGAGAGCTGGAGCTTTGATGGAGTCAGGACTCAGAGAGAGACACGAGGAGAGCTGGAGCTCTGATGGAGTCAGGACTCAGAGACACGAGGAGAGCTGGAGCTTTGATGGAGTCAGGACTCAGAGAGACAGGAGGAGAGCTGGAGCTCTGATGGAGTCAGGACTCAGAGAGACACGAGGAGAGCTGGAGCTTTGATGGAGTCAGGACTCAGAGACACGAGGAGAGCTGGAGCTCTGATGGAGTCAGGACTCAGAGACATGAGGAGAGCTGGAGCTCTGATGGAGTCAGGACTCAGAGAGGCACGAGGAGAGCTGGAGCTCTGATGGAGTCAGGACTCAGAGGCACGAGGAGAGCTGGAGCTTTGATGGAGTCAGGACTCAGAGAGACACGAGGAGAGCTGGAGCTTTGATGGAGTCAGGACTCAGAGAGACACGAGGAGAGCTGGAACTTTGATGGAGTCAGGACTCAGAGAGACACGAGGAGAGCTGGAGCTCTGATGGAGTCAGGACTCAGAGAGACACGAGGAGAGCTGGAGCTTTGATGGAGTCAGGACTCAGAGAGACACGAGGAGAGCTGGAGCTCTGATGGAGTCAGGACTCAGAGACACGAGGAGAGCTGGAGCTCTGATGGAGTCAGGACTCAGAGAGACACGAGGAGAGCTGGAGCTTTGATGGAGTCAGGACTCAGAGAGACACGAGGAGAGCTGGAGCTTTGATGGAGTCAGGACTCAGAGACACGAGGAGAGCTGGAGCTCTGATGGAGTCAGGACTCAGAGACATGAGGAGAGCTGGAGCTCTGATGGAGTCAGGACTCAGAGAGGCACGAGGAGAGCTGGAGCTCTGATGGAGTCAGGACTCAGAGGCACGAGGAGAGCTGGAGCTTTGATGGAGTCAGGACTCAGAGAGACACGAGGAGAGCTGGAGCTTTGATGGAGTCAGGACTCAGAGAGACACGAGGAGAGCTGGAACTTTGATGGAGTCAGGACTCAGAGAGACACGAGGAGAGCTGGAGCTCTGATGGAGTCAGGACTCAGAGAGACACGAGGAGAGCTGGAGCTTTGATGGAGTCAGGACTCAGAGAGACACGAGGAGAGCTGGAGCTTTGATGGAGTCAGGACTCAGAGAGACACGAGGAGAGCTGGAGCTCTGATGGAGTCAGGACTCAGAGACACGAGGAGAGCTGGAGCTCTGATGGAGTCAGGACTCAGAGAGACATGAGGAGAGCTGGAGCTCTGATGGAGTCAGGACTCAGAGAGACATGAGGAGAGCTGGAGCTCTGATGGAGTCAGGACTCAGAGAGACATGAGGAGAGCTGGAGCTTTGATGGAGTCAGGACTCAGAGAGAGACACGAGGAGAGCTGGAGCTCTGATGGAGTCAGGACTCAGAGACACGAGGAGAGCTGGAGCTTTGATGGAGTCAGGACTCAGAGAGACAGGAGGAGAGCTGGAGCTCTGATGGAGTCAGGACTCAGAGAGACACGAGGAGAGCTGGAGCTTTGATGGAGTCAGGACTCAGAGACATGAGGAGAGCTGGAGCTCTGATGGAGTCAGGACTCAGAGACATGAGGAGAGCTGGAGCTCTGATGGAGTCAGGACTCAGAGAGGCACGAGGAGAGCTGGAGCTCTGATGGAGTCAGGACTCAGAGGCACGAGGAGAGCTGGAGCTTTGATGGAGTCAGGACTCAGAGAGACACGAGGAGAGCTGGAGCTTTGATGGAGTCAGGACTCAGAGAGACACGAGGAGAGCTGGAGCTTTGATGGAGTCAGGACTCAGAGGCACGAGGAGAGCTGGAGCTTTGATGGAGTCAGGACTCAGAGAGACACGAGGAGAGCTGGAGCTTTGATGGAGTCAGGACTCAGAGAGACACGAGGAGAGCTGGAGCTCTGATGGAGTCAGGACTCAGAGGCACGAGGAGAGCTGGAGCTTTGATGGAGTCAGGACTCAGAGAGACACGAGGAGAGCTGGAGCTTTGATGGAGTCAGGACTCAGAGAGACACGAGGAGAGCTGGAACTTTGATGGAGTCAGGACTCAGAGAGACACGAGGAGAGCTGGAGCTCTGATGGAGTCAGGACTCAGAGAGACACGAGGAGAGCTGGAGCTTTGATGGAGTCAGGACTCAGAGAGACACGAGGAGAGCTGGAGCTTTGATGGAGTCAGGACTCAGAGAGACACGAGGAGAGCTGGAGCTCTGATGGAGTCAGGACTCAGAGACACGAGGAGAGCTGGAGCTCTGATGGAGTCAGGACTCAGAGAGACATGAGGAGAGCTGGAGCTCTGATGGAGTCAGGACTCAGAGACACGAGGAGAGCTGGAGCTCTGATGGAGTCAGGACTCAGAGACACGAGGAGAGCTGGAGCTCTGATGGAGTCAGGACTCAGAGAGACACGAGGAGAGCTGGAGCTCTGATGGAGTCAGGACTCAGAGACACGAGGAGAGCTGGAGCTTTGATGGAGTCAGGACTCAGAGAGACACGAGGAGAGCTGGAGCTCTGATGGAGTCAGGACTCAGAGACACGAGGAGAGCTGGAGCTTTGATGGAGTCAGGACTCAGAGAGACACGAGGAGAGCTGGAGCTCTGATGGAGTCAGGACTCAGAGACACGAGGAGAGCTGGAGCTCTGATGGAGTCAGGACTCAGAGAGACATGAGGAGAGCTGGAGCTCTGATGGAGTCAGGACTCAGAGAGACATGAGGAGAGCTGGAGCTTTGATGGAGTCAGGACTCAGAGAGAGACACGAGGAGAGCTGGAGCTCTGATGGAGTCAGGACTCAGAGACACGAGGAGAGCTGGAGCTTTGATGGAGTCAGGACTCAGAGAGACACGAGGAGAGCTGGAGCTCTGATGGAGTCAGGACTCAGAGACACGAGGAGAGCTGGAGCTTTGATGGAGTCAGGACTCAGAGAGACACGAGGAGAGCTGGAGCTCTGATGGAGTCAGGACTCAGAGACACGAGGAGAGCTGGAGCTCTGATGGAGTCAGGACTCAGAGAGACATGAGGAGAGCTGGAGCTCTGATGGAGTCAGGACTCAGAGAGACATGAGGAGAGCTGGAGCTTTGATGGAGTCAGGACTCAGAGAGAGACACGAGGAGAGCTGGAGCTCTGATGGAGTCAGGACTCAGAGACACGAGGAGAGCTGGAGCTTTGATGGAGTCAGGACTCAGAGAGACAGGAGGAGAGCTGGAGCTCTGATGGAGTCAGGACTCAGAGAGACACGAGGAGAGCTGGAGCTTTGATGGAGTCAGGACTCAGAGACACGAGGAGAGCTGGAGCTCTGATGGAGTCAGGACTCAGAGACATGAGGAGAGCTGGAGCTCTGATGGAGTCAGGACTCAGAGAGGCACGAGGAGAGCTGGAGCTCTGATGGAGTCAGGACTCAGAGAGACACGAGGAGAGCTGGAGCTTTGATGGAGTCAGGACTCAGAGAGACACGAGGAGAGCTGGAGCTTTGATGGAGTCAGGACTCAGAGAGACACGAGGAGAGCTGGAGCTTTGATGGAGTCAGGACTCAGAGAGACACGAGGAGAGCTGGAGCTTTGATGGAGTCAGGACTCAGAGGCACGAGGAGAGCTGGAGCTTTGATGGAGTCAGGACTCAGAGAGACACGAGGAGAGCTGGAGCTTTGATGGAGTCAGGACTCAGAGAGACACGAGGAGAGCTGGAGCTTTGATGGAGTCAGGACTCAGAGAGACACGAGGAGAGCTGGAGCTTTGATGGAGTCAGGACTCAGAGAGACACGAGGAGAGCTGGAGCTTTGATGGAGTCAGGACTCAGAGAGACACGAGGAGAGCTGGAGCTTTGATGGAGTCAGGACTCAGAGAGACACGAGGAGAGCTGGAGCTCTGATGGAGTTAGGACTCAGAGACACGAGGAGAGCTGGAGCTCTGATGGAGTCAGGACTCAGAGAGACACGAGGAGAGCTGTAGCTTTGATGGAGTCAGGACTCAGAGAGACACGAGGAGAGCTGGAGCTTTGATGGAGTCAGGACTCAAAGACACGAGGAGAGCTGGAGCTTTGATGGAGTCAGGACTCAGAGACACGAGGAGAGCTGGAGCTTTGATGGAGTCAGGACTCAGAGAGACACGAGGAGAGCTGGAGCTCTGATGGAGTCAGGACTCAGAGAGACACGAGGAGAGCTGGAGCTTTGATGGCAAACACTGACGGTTTATTTGGAGCTTCGGCCGGAGAATTCACACGACATGTCACGAGCCACGGTTTGACCACGCGGTGGAGATGCCACAATCAATTCTGAAGACCCCTTCCTGTAGCTCCAGGTTTTAACAAGTTCAGAGTGTGTTACCGCTACCCTTTCCCCTCAACCTATCCTAAGGGAGTGCATGTACGTAGACACGTTAGTTTAGCTGCTATAGGCTTAGTTTCTTCCTTCTCTCTGTCTGTACCTGTGTACCCCAAATCTCTTTTTGGTGTCTATCTACGCCGGGATCCTGAGTCATGGCTGATCCTGATCCTGTTGCTGTGGTCGTGTGTCCTGGATACTGAATCATGTGTCCTGGATCCTGAGTCCTGGATCCTCTATCCTGAGTTCTGGACTAAGTCGTGGACTTCGGGTCGTGGCTGAACCTGTCTCTGCGGTCCTGCCTTGGGTCTCGTCATGCTGCTTCCCTGATGGCTTCCTCAGGATTGTAGCTGACATCCTCGTGGATTCATCTTCTTATTACAGACACATGCATTTCCTAACATTCGGTCTATATCCTGTAAAATGTATTATCTCTTCAATTTACACACGGCATCTATTGCATGTCTGTCCGTCCTGGGAGAGGGATCCCTCCTCTGTTGCTCTCCCTGAGGTTTCTCCCATGTTCCCCTTAAACTGTGGGTTTCCTCTGGAAGTGTTTCCTTGTACGATGTGAGGGTCTGAGGACAGAGGATCTGAGGACAGAGGGTCTGAGGACAGAGGGTCTGAGGACAGAGGGTCTGAGGACAGAGGTTCTAAGGACAGAGGGTCTGAGGACAGAGGGTCTGAGGACAGAGGGTCTGAGGACAGAGGATCTAAGGACAGAGGGTGTCGTATTGTCATACTGATATTCTGTACAAACTGTGAAGTCCACTGAGACAAATGTAACATTTGTGATATTGGGCTATATAAATAAACATTGATTGATTGATTGATAATGATCAACATTCTTCAATAGAGAGACTAAACAGCTGAGGACACTGAATCACATTAGTTGTCTCTTATGGCTCGGGGTCCTCTACACCCTGAGAAGGAAGTGTTCCAGGTGTCCCACAACAATAACTATCTCTGACTGAAAGCTGCCCGGTCACAAACTGGTGACATCAACAACTTGCTAGGGCAGCGCCTCCTTAAGGGGGATAGCGGCTGCTCGAGGCCGGTCAGCTGCGTCAGAGGGCGAGAGGTAAACATACAGAATGAGTCCCTGACACAAACTCATTTAGTAAGCAAACACTTTGAAAGATAAATGTAATGAAAACTTGACGGTTAATTTTCTCCTTTTTGTGAGAAACTTGTTATATTATTTAGCACTTTTTGATCCTCAAAGTTCCTTCTGTGATATGAGATGTTGAAAAGGGATTACAAGTGCAGTTATATGTTTTTATTTGGGATATAGAGCATCCATGAATCTTTACTGAAATCTTAAGCTTACCCCTTTTGTATGTTGTGTGTGTGCGTGTGTTTAAATGATTGATTGTGTTCCCTTGTGGCTCTTTTGTTTTCTGTTTTCTGTAAAACTGGAGAAAATAAAACACAATGAACAAAAAAAGTGAAGATATCTATATATATAGTTGATGTTTGTATGTTTGTCCTTCGCTGTAAAGGGTTAGGTATTCTGATTTTAGAAAATGCCTCTAGGTTTTTGTGCATGTCAATGGTCTGCAAAGGCTGCAATCCTTTGTTTACTTCAGGAACATAATGACATCATTATGGAACACTCGCGCTCCTATTCGCTAGCGCTCCAACACATAGTACTTGATAGGCTAAGGGGCGGGACATCTCTTAGTGGTTGACCAATCAGAGCAGACCATAAAACATATCTAAACCGACTTTTTCTCAGAATGTTCACTTGTTCTCATATTTTCATTTTTTCTCATATTTTCACTTTTGCTCAGAATTATGAATTTTACTCATCTCAAAAAATTCCTTATTTCTTAAAATGTGGACTTATCTTCAGAAATGTGCCTTTTCTCAGAATGTTTACAACAATCACTACAGAGCCGGCCAGCTAACCAATCAGAGCAGACTGGGCTCTGGTTTCAGACAGAGTGTTAGAGCCATTTTCTGTGTTGACAATGAGTGTATTATTTTCTTATTAATTTAGATCTTAATATATTCTTTCCATTTATGTATTAGTACCGAATTAAATATTCGGAGAAAACTTTGATTTACTGCGAGCCACACCTGTGATATAAGGAAGGGGTGGGACTGAGCGTGAGGAGGAAATTGTCTCCAGCAATGAACGGGGAATCGGAACAGTCTTTGACCTCACGTTACACTGATCATTTTGTTTGTTTTAAATATATGGAAGCAAATAAATCGGCCGAGGAAGGCAAAGAAATCAGCGCCTACAGAGCTTTATTTGGATGGTTTTTAACGTGTGAGTCAAGAAGCGGATCCCTGTTGACGTGGCACAGTTTTTAGATACCGTACAAGAATGGGCCACGACATAGTCAAAGACTCCGGACCGCTGGAATAACTGATGTTAAAGACGCATCGCTGACTGGAAACCCGGTTTTTTGTGAATGGAAGAAGGATACTCCGTGGACAGAGCGTAAGGATTGCGCAACAATCAGCTGTTGAGCCATGCGGAGGGCCGCGAGTAAACAAAGGACGGATCAAGAACAGTGAGTAAATGGACTAATATTAGGAATGAGATGAACTCTTAAGCCAGAAGAAAGACATTAAACATGATCGGGATGTGGATATATGTTGGATGCCTGCCAAGATAAAAGGAAACGGAATGGAGCAGAGAGAAATGTTTGTGACGACGCAATGTTTGGATTAAAGTGCGAATTGAACGATCAAAAGAATTGATAAAGTGTTATCCAAAGGACAAGGAAATGATGTCATGATGGCTGAAGAACCTGATAAGATAGACAATGAGTTAAAAACTCTCAGTGCGAAGCGCAGAGGGAAACTGGGCGCATGCACGCGCAAACTGAATGAACTCAAACCACTGCTTGCTGATAGTGGAAATAGTGAAAGGGTGTTACGAGGTGTGGAACAATTAAAAGTGACTCTGGATGAATTTAAAGATGCTCATGCTGCTGTCCAAATGCTCTTACCTTCTGAAATAAAGGAAAATGAGACGTTGGACTGGTATGAGCCCAAAATGGAAACATTTGAGCATTTCCTAAAGGAAGTGGATTCATGGAACACTTTTCCACCAGACCCTCAGATGCTTATTAGTCCTCATGATAGTATCTCCAATGTAGACCATGAGTCTAGGACATCAAAATGTTCAAAACAAACGAGACAATCTGCAACTTCAATAGCCTCAGCTCATCTTAAAGTAGCCACGGAGAAAACTACAAGCACGGATGTCCACATTAAAACAGAAACAGACTTTGGAAATGAAGAAAAACAGATTACAAGCTGAATTGGAGAGAATGGAACTGGAGGAGCATATAGCCGAATCTGAAGCCAAATTAAAGCTGTTTGACAGTTTTTATGTGGGCCCTGAAAGACATTCTACGGTACAGGAAAGAGATGGAATGAATGAATATTTGACAAGCCACATTGCTAAAACATCACTTCACAGCCAACCCAGAGCTCAAATACATGCACTTGCATTAGACCCCTCTGAACCAGCTCCACTGTTGGGCCCGAGAACATCAGAGCCACCAAGGAGTGAAAGTTCTGAGGAATCAGACTCTAGTAGTCATAGTAGAGATTTGGTAACTGTGATCCAGAGGCAAAATGATATTGCAGATTTACTAATGTTACATCAGAAACAATCCTCACTTCCCTCCAGACAAATACCTGTATTTGATGGTGACCCTTTAAGTTTCCAAACATTCATGCGAGCATTTAAACATGGCATTGAGAATAAAACTAGTTGTGATGATGATAGACTTTATTACCTTGAACAATACACTAGTGGCCAACCTAGGGAACTGGTGAGGAGCTGTTTTCACATGGAACCAGACAGAGGCTACGCTGAGGCACGAAGACTTCTGAAAGTTCACTTTGGAGATGGATTGAAAATTGCAAATGCCTACATGGAGAAAGCTCTCAACTGGAGCATGATTAAACCTGATGATGGAAAAGCATTACATGCCTATGCCCTTTACCTGAGAGGATGCTGCAATGCTATGAAGGAACTAAAAAGCATGGAAGAACTGGATCTTGTATCTACTTTAAAGCTCATTGTGTCAAAACTGCAATACAAGCTGAAGAAAAAGTGGAGAAATACAGCATTCGAGCTTCTGGAACGAAACCAAAGAAGGGCCACGTTCTCTGATCTTGTTGTGTTTATAGAAAAGCAAGCCAGCATTCTGCAAGATCCCCTCTTTGGTGATATTCATGATGTTATGCCATCCCAGAGAGCCATCCCAAAAGCTACTACATCCTACTCCAAACAGCAAATCAACCAACGAGGTAAAAGTAGTAGCTTTGCCATGGCAATAGAAACGAGGAACTGTAACACTGCAAGTCCAAAAAGCTATCAACGACCCGAAAGCCTGGTTACAAATAGGTGGGATGGGAATTGTTGCATTTGCAAGAAAGGCAAGCACTCGCTGAATGAATGTGAAATGTTAAAGCTGCAACCACGTGATGTAAAGGTGAAACTATTGAAGGAAAAAGGCATATGCTTTGGATGTCTAACCAGGGGACACATGAGCAAAGCGTGTAGGAAAAGGAGTACATGCCTACACTGCCAAGGAAGGCACCCGAGCATTCTACACATCGATAAACCAGCAGAGAATGAAAACGACCACATGACTAATTGGACTAAACGATCAGTCAGTGGAACTCCTGTCGTTCTGGATAAAGAAGAGGACATCGGGGCTGGAAAGGATTGCAAACTGTCAATAGTACCAGTACAAATAAAGGTTTCCAAAGGCAACAAAACTATACAAACATATGCCTTTCTAGATCCTGGCAGCACATCAACCTTTTGCACAGAAAAGCTGATGCGACGGCTGAATACAACAGGACGGAAGACTACAGTTCTCCTGCAAACGATGGGTCAAAAGAAACCAGTGGATAGTTATGAAATAACTGGACTACAAGTGGGTGATTTGGATGGGAATAACTTTATTGATCTGCAGAAGACATACACACAAACAAAGATACCAGTGACAAAGAGAAACCTTTTCTCTCAAAAGGATCTCAACAGGTGGCATTACTTGAAGGAAATACAACTACAAGAAATTGATGCGGACGTGGAACTCTTAATCGGAGTAGATGTCCCAAAGGCAATGGAGCCCTGGCAAATCATAAATAGCCACGGTAATGGTCCTTATGCTGTAAGAACTCTCTTAGGATGGGTCGTCAATGGACCGCTTAGTTCAACTACCGCTGTGGACACATTTGGAAGACCAGTGCCATCAGTAAACCGCATCTCAATTGAACAACTGGAAAAGCTTCTTGTAAATCAGTATCATCATGATTTCCCAGAGAGAGAATATGAGGGAAAACTTCAAATGTCAGCTGAAGAAAGTAAATTCATGCAGCTGGTATCAAGTGCAGCTACACTGAAGGATAATCACTATTATCTACCGTTGCCACTTCGTAATAGTGATGTCATCATGCCCAATAATCACCATATAGTTGAGCAAAGAGCACATTACCTTGCTAGGAAATTCAAGAAGGATGCTGCATATGCTGAAGAGTACAAGGTTTTCATGGAAGATGTAATCACAAAAGGCTATGCGGAGAAGGTGCCATCAAAGGACCTTCATCCAAATGATGGCAAGGTGTGGTACATACCCCACCATGGGGTGTACCACAAGCGAAAAAAGACACTAAGAGTAGTATTTGATTGTACATCTTCATACAAAGGAACATCACTCAACAATGAACTCTTACAAGGACCTGACTTGACCAACTCACTTCTTGGCGTTCTGCTGAGGTTTCGCCAGGAACAGTTTGCCATCATGGCAGATATTGAAGGGATGTTCCACCAAGTTCGAGTTCACGAAAAAGACACAAACTTGTTGAGATTTCTATGGTGACCCAAGCCAAAGTTTAGAGCAATACCGAATGAAAGTTCATTTGTTTGGTGCCATCTCCTCACCAAGCTGTGCCAATTTTGCCCTGCAAAAGACAGCATAAGATAATAAGAGCCAGAGTGACGCAATTGCAGTTGAGACCATTAAATCAAACTTTTATGTTGATGACTGCCTGAAATCTGTTGCAAAAGAAGAGCAAGCTATTATCCTCACTAAGAATCTGAGTGAACTATGTGCTAAAGGAGGTTTGAAACTAACAAAATGGATTAGCAATAGCCGTGCTGTCCTGGCTGCTATACCTGATGAATACAAAGCCAAACAGATCAAGGAACTGGACCTGGATAGAGAGAAGCTACCTGTGGAAAGGGCTCTTGGAATGTACTGGAATATTGAAGACGACACATTTGGATTCCAAATTGCTATAAAAAACAGGACCCTTACCCGACGAGCTGTGCTCTCTACTGTCAGTTCAGTATATGACCCGTTAGGTCTTGCTGCCCCCTTTGTACTAAAGGCAAAACAAGTTCTCCAAGGTCTTTGTCAGGCTAAGTGTGGATGGGAAATAACAATCCCTGGTCAGTTCTCCAAACCATATGAAAAATGGCTGACTGAGTTGGAACAATTAAAACATTTGCAGGTTAGCAGATGCTTCAAACCGGAGGATTTTGGCCAAGTGGAAACCATGCAGTTGCATCACTTTAGTGATGCCAGTGAGCAAGGATACGGCACTGCAAGTTATCTCAGATGTGTCAACAGTTTGGGGGAAGTTCATGTTGCTTTAGTGATGGGGAAGGCTAGAGTAACCCCTCTCAAAAGGATGACTATACCCAGACTGGAGCTTACAGCAGCCACCCTAGCTGCAAGGATGGATCGGATGTTATGCTCAGCGCTACAGCTAAACCTCCAAGAGTCCATCTTTTGGACAGACAGCCAGTCTGTACTTAAATATATCTGCAATCAAACCAAGCGATTCCACACTTTTGTAGCTAATCGGATTGCAGTTATTCACGACATGTCAAATGAGACTCAGTGGAGATATGTGGACTCCAAACGAAATCCGGCCGATGATGCTTCCCGGGGGTTAAACATTGAAGCCTTCCTAAAGTCTAAAAGGTGGCTACATGGACCCGAATTCCTGCAAGAGGAGGAGTCTCAGTGGCCAGGGAACCCAGACAAAAGGTCACAAAGCTCTCTTTCTCCAGATGATCCTGAAGTGAAAAGGAATGTCACTGTAAATGTGATGAGTATTGAGGGGAAAAGTCCCACAAGTGAACTAATTGAGCACTACTCAGATTGGAACAGCCTGAAAAAAGCTGTAGCTTGGATCCTGAAATGGAAAAGATTGCTCTTGGAGATCACTCAAAGAAGGAAGGTGACAAACCCTGGATTGCTGCCGAGTAATGAATCACTGAAGGAACGGGCCAAAAACTTCAAAGTGACCGTCAACACAAATCTGACTGTGGAAGATATGGACAATGCTGAAATGGCCATACTTGCATTTGAACAAAGGAAACACTTTGCACAGGACATTAACCTCCTTGAAAAAAGGAAATACTGCCAAAAGGACAGCCCTATATTAAAAATGGACCCAATCCTTGATCAAGGTATACTGAGAGTTGGGGGGAGGATGAACAGATCAGCTATGCCAGTAAAAGCTAAGAATCCCATAATCCTGCCCAAAAAATCCTACATATCAGAAATCATTCTAAGACACATACACATCCAAGTTGGTCACTCTGGAAGAAATCACATGCTGTCTCTAAACTAGGACAAAAATATTGGATGTCCTCTGCAAACTCCTCAGCACGAAAGATCATCAGAAAGTGTGTTTTCTGCAGACGTATGCAGTCTAAAGTAGGAGAGCAAAAGATGGCAGATCTTCCTCAGGACCGCGTGATGCCAGATTTGCCACCTTTCACTGCAGTTGGCATGGACTATTTTGGACCGTTTGAGATAAAGCGAGGTCGGACTAATGTGAAACGATGGGGTGTAATCTTCACATGCCTTACTAGCCGTGCAATCCACCTTGAAGTGGCTAGTAGTTTGGACACAAACTCCTGCATCAATGCAATACAGAGATTCTTACGTCGTAGAGGTACTGTGAAAACCATCAGATCAGATCAAGGTACACATTTCATTGGTGCGCAAAAGGAGCTTGAACAATCATTAAAAGAACTAAACCACGACAAAATCCAAAGCAACCTTCTCCAAGAAGGGATCGAGTGGATATTCAACCCAGCAGCAGGCCCTCACCACGGAGGCGTATGGGAGCGACTCATCAAGTCACTAAAAAAGATTCTGAGCTCTGTGGTAAGAGAACAAGTCATGGATGATGAGGCATTGCAAACAGCCTTATGTGAAGTGGAAGCTATAATGAATGATAGACCCATCACAACCATAACAAATGACTTGAATGATGTGGAGCCTTTAACACCTAATCATCTGCTTCTGCTCAAAACTAATCCTGTTATGCCACCTGGACTCTTCGTGAAGGAGGACCTGTACTCAAGAAGAAAATGGAGACAGGTACAATATCTGGCTGATCTTTTCTGGAAGAGATGGATCAGAGAATATCTTCCAACAATGCAACAGCGAAATAAATGGAATAAGATCAGAAGGAACTTTCTTCCTGGAGATCTCGTTGTTATTGTGGACGATTCGGCTCCCAGAAACTCCTGGGTGCTAGGACGGATTCTGAAGACCCTGCCAGGAAGTAAAGGGCTTGTCCGAAGTGTTCTAGTTAAAACAAAAACAAGTGTTTTACAGAGGACTGTCAACAAACTCTGTTTGCTCCTGGAAGCTGGAGATTAAGTGGACTACTACTACTGGCTGAAGCTAGAAAAAGCGATTTTTATTTTTATTTATTTTTTTTTTATTTTTTTTTATTTATTTTTTTATGAACTCAAGATGAATCTCATCTATGAACTCTGACAAGAAGAAAATGAATATTTGTTTTGAATATTGGCTCTATTTATTATTTGTTGTAATTGCTATATTCTATGCAATTAGGGGCTGGAATGTTAGAGCCATTTTCTGTGTTGACAATGAGTGTATTATTTTCTTATTAATTTAGATCTTAATATATTCTTTCCATTTATGTATTAGTACCGAATTAAATATTCGGAGAAAACTTTGATTTACTGCGAGCCACACCTGTGATATAAGGAAGGGGTGGGACTGAGCGTGAGGAGGAAATTGTCTCCAGCAATGAACGGGGAATCGGAACAAGTCTTTGACCTCACGTTACACTGATCATTTTGTTTGTTTAAATATATGGAAGCAAATAAATCGGCCGAGGAAGGCAAAGAAATCAGCGCCTACAGAGCTTTATTTGGATGGTTTTTAACGTGTGAGTCAAGAAGCGGATCCCTGTTGACGTGGCACAGTTTTTAGATATCGTACAAGAATGGGCCACGACACAGAGGGTGAAAAGAGGAGCTGCAGCACAGGCAGTATGAGAACAATAAAGTGCTCTTTGAACATTAAAGCACGGAGACATGTCAATATACTCGTACAATTACTCATATTAACCTAGAAATGAGTAATATGTTGTCTTTAAAGTCAACCTTGTAGTCTGCTGTCCTGTTGTAGTGGCTCTTCTTGATAGAAATACATTTCTGCAGAGTGGATTGGTCACACTCTCATAACTCTCCTCGGGGAAGGATCAGAGCACACACACCATCTGTCAGGAGTCTTTGGCCACGTTTATGTTATTCCAGCCATTCATCGGGACCAAGCGGAGCCCGAGGCTTCAGAAGAAAAGGCTTTTTATCCCAGAGGTCGTAACCACGGACAGAAAGCAGTCGTCTGCCCTTCCTGAGATGCAGCGACACAAAACCTCAGAGGAGAAATACGGAATAAATAACACGTTTGACTTCACCTCAAGCAACAGCTATTTGATTTATACATCGAACGTGACTTCTTTTCAAAAGTTATTTTGTGAGTTTAACTGATAAATGATTTGCCTTCGCACAAAGTGTTTAGGAAGCACACTCACATGGCTATGCTTGTGTGAAAATGTGTGACCTTCAGTGCCGTATTTCTGTCATGAAAACTCATGTAATTGTAATAAAGAAAGTAGAAAGAGACAGTAGCATGTGTGCAGCTCTTCACTGGAGGACAGGTTTGTTCTGCAGTAAATGTGTTAAAAAAGGTTTCATTTCAGCATTTTAGTGCCTAAAGAAAGACTAAACCTGAATTCTAAAATAGCCCATTCATTAAAAACATGGTTCTGCAGTTATCTGAAGAAGTGTCCTCACTGTGGTCGTTAGGTTTCCAAAGAAGAGCGAATAAATGATGTTTTATACCGTCGACAAATGGTTGAAATGAAGACTGATCTATTAATAGTTCCGTACACGTCTAAAATGTCTAAAACACAAATAGAAAATACCGAACACATCCTTTGTATTTGATGCATTGGGAAAAACCAAAGGAGAGAAGTTTCCTTAGTTGTAGTTTCCTGAACTGCTGGGCTTATTTAAAACTCAGATTCCAGGTTCCAATCACATTCCCAAATCGCCAGTATCATGGAGATTCGGGAACAATTACATTTACAAAATTCAATAAACACTTACTGTAAATTCACCACTTTTACTGAAGTGTTTTATTTCGTAGGCTTACGTTATTTCTTTGAATTGAATAATTGTATTTGTACATTTCGGCAGCTTCAGTGAGGAAACTTGGTTTTTCCCAATGCATCAAATACATTTAGGAAAAACTGTAGTTTATTTAAAAAACAAAGGATCTTCAGAAAGAGAATGGTTCAGCTTCGGCCACAGTAAGTGAAGGAGCGCTGGATATTCCAACAACAGATGACAGACCAAGTTCAACCAAGGGACAGTGTGTCAAATGTGGAAATCGGAAGAAGAGCAACCCGATCACAAAATGCTGCTTTTGGAAAAAAGTCTGCAGCTTCGTCTGCATGCCTTAAAACAGAGGCTTTACTATATTCGTTTCATGGCTCCTCCAGATCTGTTCGGGGTTTTCTAGTTGGCTTTTAGACATTACATTATTACATCACATGTCACTTGTCAGACCCAAAGCGACTTACTCAATACTGTGGACAATCCCCACGGGAGCACTTTGGGGTGAAGTGTCTCAGGGACACAACGACATGCTGACTGCAGCGGGGTTTGAACCTGTGCCCCCCTGATCCCAACACCACTGCGCCACACGCCTCCCATGTACGGAACTATTAATAGATCAGTCTTCACAGTGGCGTGCAAACCTGTCCTCCAGTGCAGAGCTGGACACATGCTACTGTCTCTTTCTACTACATGTTTTTATTACAATTACATTTCCAAATTCTCAGTGTACATTCAAACGTAATGACCACAGTTTCTTTCTCAACACTACACACTAAAATGATGCCTTTTTTGAACCCATTCAGAATAAACCTGTCCTCCAGTGGAGAGCTACATGCTACTGTCTCTTTCTACTCTCCCTCTCGAGGTGTCTTGTAGTGGAGCAGCTGCATGGCGTGCTCAATGAGACCCTGCAGAGAGACGATCAGAGCATGATGGGAAAACGCAGCCGGGGGCCACCTGGCTTCTGGTCACTTCTGGAAGAGGTGTGTGTGTGTGTGTGTGTGTGTGTGTGTGTGTGTGTGTGTGTGTGTGTGTGT